>JAJHZJ010000425.1:3153625-3461534 GCA_023548195.1 Bettongia penicillata ogilbyi
ATTTTAGCAAATTAGTTTTAAAATATAAATAATTTTTATCAAAATTTTATAAAATACATTACATATTTCCTCATTTAAACAGAATATGTTGAACATATTTTTAACTCTTGATGGCTCAGGGTTATTATTACAACTATTACCCTGTACATAGCCTCAAGAGCTACCATAGTGTAGATATTTATTTGCCCCTGTGACATTTGTAGTCCTTTATGACTATTTATTACACATTTTCCTTCTGTTGTCAGATGTCTCCCCCCCCCCCCACCCCGACCTTGGTACTTTTAGTCTGTAGCCCTAATTTTACTTTCAGTTTTCTATGTTAGGAAATCATCCTAAGCATCATCCTTCCTCTCCGTCTAATTCCACTGTCTGGGACTTTTATAGTAGCTGATTGCTATTGCCAGTTTTTTGCTCTTATAATTGTACTTATGGTTTGTATTGTACATTTTTGAAGTTTCTGGAGGCCTTATTTTCATTACCATTTTAGGGGGTCATTACTTTAAAATATGTTAGAGTAATAATCAATAATTCTGGTTTTTGTGATACTCTTAGGCCTCTCCAATTATTTTGAGGAATGCAATTTTTAAATCAGCGTATAATGTCTGGCATTTTTAGAAGTAGGGAAGGCAGAAATCTTGAGAAGTCAAAGAAATAATGAGAGAGCCCTTGAGAGGACGGAAGTCACTTCTATTGAGGACTTATTTATTTTTCCCACTGGAAATGAAATCAATTAGCTTGATGAAGCTATAGTTCATCCCCAAATAAATCCTTGGTGGTTGGTTGACACCATGTCATTCTTTGTCTCATTTAAATGCTTGACAGCTTCAACCTAAGAATGCCAGGTTGAATTTAAAGAGCCCTGGGTTCTAGACCTGGATCTGCCACGTGTAACATGTGTGTCCCCTGTAGAAAATGTGTTCTTCGGCCACTGAACAGCAGGAAATACAGGTATTATGTCTGGGTCAGTCTTGGGACAAGTCAGAAGTTCATGGTCTTAGAGAAAATTTCAGTGGGAAGAAAAGAGAAATTTTTCACCCTGTTATGATTTTGGAGGCCAGAGTTTTAGAAAATATGAATGGAAAGACCTGAAGAAAGGCATACTAGTATTGCAGGGATTATCATTCAGAAAAGCCGTATTTTAACTTCTTCTGCCTGGCCCGAAGGGCGGAAGGAGTAGCATGGGGTAGAAGTTCGGAGGAGCAGACTGATGTAAAAAGATGTAAAAAGAAACTTCAGCCACACGGTGAGATGGGTGAGTCAGGGGCTGGTGGTCCCCTTGGCAGCAGTGTGGTCAGGGGGCTTTGTGATCAGTACAATATAGACCAGATGGTCTCTTCCTGAATTTTAGATCTGTGATTAATTGATAACACAATCTTGGCCAAATAAGTCTCTCTACTTCCCTCTGCCTTAGTTCTTTCATCTGGTAATATGAGGGGATGGGAATAGATAATTTTTTCTCTCTCTTTCAATTCTAAGGCCTCATGATGAACATTTCTGCAGGGCATGAAGCATGAGCACAAGGCATACTAATACTTGGTATTTCATACAATTTAAAGACAATCTGAGTATTAATTTAATGACAGTTAGCACTAGGAGAATAAATATGTTTGCTAAATGACTCAGAGGGAGAGAGAGAAAGCTAGTATATATCTATATGTAATACGTATATGTACTAGATTTTATATTATGAACTTTATGACCCTGGGCAAGGCACTTAAGTCCCAGGAAATTTCAAGTTGGAGAGAAGATGCCAACTTATACTTGTAGAGGAAGTTTCCTCATGTGGGATTTCTTGATGAAAATGAGGTTCAGTCCCTGTTCTTATCCCATGTTGTAAGTTGCATTTGAGAGACTAGTGGGGAGTGCTTTTAAGTTGATGAAACTCTTCAAAAGAGGTCAGATAATATGGAAGAGCGAGAAAAATAAATATTTTTATAACCTCTGCCATGTTTTTGAGGAATCCTCTAATTTCTTTGCCTTACTCAGGTAAAAAGTTTATTATTCCCTCCTACAAGGAGCTGATGTCAGTGGTCCGACTTGATACCAAATTATTTCAAATTATTTATGACTTATAAGATTTTTTCATTGTGTCCTTATTTACTACAAGGAAAATAAAACTACAAGAGGGCCTTTGACAAAGTAGATAAAAGAACTTATGTAAATTTGCAAAACTAATTGACCTTCCCATGTTGTTTTTGGTTGTTGTTCAGCTGTTTCAGTCATGGCCAGTTCTTTGTGACCCCATTTGGGGTTTTCTTGGCAAAGATATTGGGGTGGTTTGCCATTTCCATCTCCAGCTCATTTTACAGAGGCATTAAGTGACTTGCTCAGGATGACACAGCTAGTAAGAGTATGCTGCGAGATTTGAATTCATATCCTCATGACTCCAGGCTCAGTGCTCTATCTACATTGCCAACTAGCTTCCCAGACCTGGCTAGAGGATCCCAAGCATCCTTAGACTTTTTTGGATATACTACTAGCCCGCTTTTTTTTTTTTAAATTTTTACATTTTTCTCATTTTTCCCTTTTATCTTTGTACATGTGCATATGAATATCCTTTGCAAAGTATAAGTTTTCTTACTTTAACCTCAAACTGAGGTTTTTTAAGCATTTTTCTAGATGTGCAAGTAAGTCAGATTTCAGGGAAATTGATTGGCACTGATCTGTGTATGGTTCTTTGATTACAGTCGTTAAAAATTACATAAAATCCTAGATGAGATGACTTTCTAGCTTTGTATAGAGGAGGAGCAGCATGAAAAAGATAAGATTTTTATTTGCCTTATTTAAATGTTTACCTTAGATATGAAAATATTTATGGTTTTCCCGTTTACCGAACACAACTACTTTAACTTCATGATTCCTATTTCCTATCTCTTCTTCCTCCTAAATTGTCTTTTGCTGTCTTATGTGCTTTCTCAAGTGTAAATATTTCTATACTTCAAGGATCTAAAATTTGGTTTGTGTGGATATTCTTTTTACTGATGGAGATGACAATTCTCAGTAAATACTTTAATAGGTGGTTTCATGAACTTAGCAAGAATAAAAAAAAAAAAATCAGCATTTGGTATCCAGGAGTTTGATGATGAATTTCTCCAAATTTATCACGGCTTGTCTGCACACAATAAAGTTATGTACAGTCAATCATTGTGCTTGCTAGGACCCACCATAGTTTGTATTTGCTGGGCTAGCTTTCAAGAAAAGGGTAGGAGTAAATGTGTTCTGTTCTTCACTCTGTCAGTCCTTCAGTTATTTTGTCTAGAAAAGGGCCTAAAATGAACAAGTTAAGGAATAGGTACCTGTTATCTTGGGACCTGGATCATGTTTGAGATTTGGAGTAAGGAGAGAGAACATAGTTCACAACTACTGTGTAACTCTGACCTCAGGAAGAGTACTGAGGTCAGAAACAGAGCCAGAAATAATACATTGAGAAGTTCTACTCTGTTTTTTTTTTAAATTTATTTTTTGTTTTGTTTCGCTAAAAATTTTATGTTTCATTTGAGGAACTACATACATGCAGCTAGTAGGCTCAGTGTGGAAAGAGTGCTGAGTCTGAAGTCAAGAAGACTCTTCTCCCTGAATTCAAATTTAACCTCATACACTTACTAACGTGTGACCCAGAGCAAGTCACTTAACCTTGTTTGCCTCAGTTTCCTCATCTGTAAAATAAGCTTGAGAAGAAAATGTTAAACCTGTATCTTTGCCAAGAAAATCCCAAATGGAGTCTTGAGGAGGTGGACACAACTAAAAAACTACTGAACAACCAAATCATGAAATACATGCTCAGTGAAGAAAATTTTTGATAGCTTTAGAGTTTTTTCAAAATCCTGTAGGTACCTGAGGTAGTTAGTATCCCCTATGCATGATAGGTGCTCGATATACAGAGTTTGAGTTGTGTGCTTACTTCCTTCCCCCCCCCCCAAATCTTATTATTGTCACTTTATTCGTACTATTTAACATCTCTATGTGTCAGCTTCCATCTTTGTGAGATGGTGACAATATTTTTCTGGTTGTGACATGTTTGAGCTAAAAGACTTAGAAGTATGGAGCTTGATTATTGTTAGAACTTGGGGCACTCTGGGTAGAAGAGCTGTTGAATGATAGGAATATAATTTGTCACTACAGTATTAACAGTCAAAAATGCATACTAAAAGCTTAACCTTTTAATAGCATTTTTAGATTCTATGGCATAAAAAAGCATAAGTAAAATGACAAGAATTACCTTTTTATTCTTATAATTAAGAAATGAAAGACTGAGAATTCTCAGACTTTTTGTTCCGTAAGCAGAATTAATTGTGAAGTATTTAGAGGTTGCTGTGTTGCTATGCCCTCCCTCTACCCCCCCCCCCCCCCCCCAAGGACAGTATTTGATGGGCTGCCTCAGTGAAGCCCTGGAGAAGGAAGAGTTAGCTACAAATGGAGAGAGTTTATTATGGCTTAGTGATTTGCTGATTGATTTCATTTGCTGTCAGTTAAGGCTCTCTTAATGTCAGTTTTCTTTGCATAATGCCTTGAAATAAAGACTGATGAAATTCTTCAGACTGATGCCGCTTACATAAACTGACCCTGATTTGCCCTATTCTGCATGACAATTTAAATGACAGCAGTTGGAGGGAAATATAGCAATGAATATGCAACTCAAGGATTAAGGAAGATTCAATAAATCTTTCAAAACCTAGATCTTGGCATAAAAACAATCTCTTTTATTTTATAGTTGTCCAGAATTTTACTAAACAGACCATCATTGCTCCTAAGCATCTGTATTGTTGAAATAAAGAAAGGACAGGATAAAAATTAACAAAATCTTAGATGCTATATACGAATAAATATACATGTTATGTGTTATGTGACTCACATGTATGGTATGTTATACAGATACACCTAAAACAGGTACACTTATACTCATATAACTATACAGATACATCTATAATGTATATAATGATGTGTCCATATGTTATATCTATATTATACATTATATATACATATATTCCCTTATTAATTATACATAGAGTTTATGTGTAGGATTCTGTCTGTCCTTTGGTCTCTCTTGGTCTATCTACTGAATTTCTTAAAACTCTTGATAAAGTTCCCCTTTTTGGTCTTCTTATGCTTTATGCCCCTCTGAGCATTTGAGGTCCAGTGAGGGAGACCTGCTTTCTTGTCCTCTCATGTGACATTCTACTGCTCATCTCCTTGCTTTTCTTGTCAGCCCTCTGTGCTTAGACTCTTATTTCTCCTTTCCTCTACCTCTTGGCATCCTTTGCATCTTTCAAGATTCAGCTCACAAGTCACTTTCTGTCAGAAGCCTTGCTGGGCCCTTGAGTCACTTGAACCTTCTCCTCTAAACTTAACTCTTCAGCTCCATGTTTATCTTGGATGTTCCTGTTTACTCCCAAGCTGTGTCCCACATGAGAACTGTAAGCTCCTTGAAGACATAAATTGTTTCCATATTTTTCCCTTTCTTTGTATCCTTACTACTTAGCGCTGTGTCTGGCACGTTACATATCTTTAATAATATATTTTTTTTATTTATTGGTTACGTAAGTAGCAGTTTTTTATTTAGTGCTCAAGAGCCAGATTCGATAAATAACAGCTTATTAGAGGATCAACTGGAGATACAACTTCTTGAAAGATTTATCAAATTACATCCCAGTGTCCTCAGCTTAAGGAGCTTCCTAAAGGTTAAGGTGTCTTCCCAAGTTACCTAACTTGTACCCAGAAAAGAGAATAGGAACCAGAAAATTCTATTTTGTTACACTGGGGCTATGGAACAGTTTTTTGCCTAGAGGTATTTTAATAGGTATACTCCCAAATGGTCATCAGAAAATTATACAAAAAAATACCCAAGTGTGGAAAGAGACTGTTGTCTTTTGCTTGTGGCTGGTGTGAGGGAAAGTTCTGCACAGGTCTGAATGGGGTCTGTGACACATGAAAATAAGACAGATAGGATTACTATATTTATACTTAGGAGATAGAACATTTTAATTTTCCATTTGTCTAGTGATGTTGATCACTTTCACAATCTAAATTCTAAGTTCAGAGAAATTGTTTTTGATACCACTTAGCTCCAAATGGAAAAGTTATCATTTATTAATTAAAACATGCAAGTTCACATAAATAGGTAAAACAAGTAATTGAAATACAAAATGCCTCCAATGATGTATGAGTGAATTGTGCTTTTATATTAAATAAAAAGCATTTACTGCAGAAATATGTTATATTTTATTATTCTGAAGCTTGCTAACTATCAGAGCCTAACTATCTACAGTTCCAATTTATCCACTTCTATATAGAGAGGAATGCACAAAGTTGTCCTTGGCAGATGCTGTTGCACAATAGTTTCATTTGTACATTGTAATAAGTCCTCCTAGGAAAGGTTCTGAGAGCCAGTATAATGTCAAGTGCCTGATCACCTTTTTGTTGTATTGTCCCTATTCAACTTTCTACTTCACTGTGATAGTGCTTTGATGAATATTGTGTCAGAGGAATTGGTGCTATTTAGGGTATGTCTATCTGTGAAAATATGCTTATAGACATAAACCTCTTTGAGAAATGAGAGGTATTTTTCTTCGCATATCTTTGTTGAGAAGTGGCTAAGTTCTTGATGCCAAATGTTTTATGAACAGAAAAAAATGTAAGTATCAACCTTTTGAAAGATTTGTAAGTTGGAGGTTTGATTTTACATCAGGGGTTCTTTTTCTAAAATTAAGTTTTATTTTCAGTCAGGAAAAATTCACCTTCTCTTCCTCCCAGTTGAGTAAGAAAGAAGAATAAAACCCCTGTTACACACATGTATAGTCAGGCAAAACAAATTTCCTCATTGGCCATATTTTTTTAAAAAAAATGTCATTTTGCACTCTCTTTTAGGAAATGAGTAGTATGTTTCATCATTAGTCCTCTGGAATTTTGGCCCATCGTTATGCTGGTCAGAGTTTCTAAGACTTTTACAATTGTTTGACTTTACAATTTTGTTGTTATTGTATAAATTGTTCTCCCAATTCTGCTGATCCTTCTAGGTTTCAACAGAAACCATTTTAGCACAATAGTATTCCATTACAGGTACGTACATAACCCAACCGATGCATACCTGCCCTCAGTTTCCAATTCTTTGCCACCAAAAAGAGTTAGAAATACATTTGTTCGTTGTTATCAAGTTACTTGTGCTTAACACTGATCTCTCCCTTAATTTGCCCTCCCTCTAATTCCCCCTTCTTCCTTTTCCCCTTTCCCTTTTGTTTCCTTGTTGAGTGAATTATATTTCCATACTCTGTGTGTGTATTCTTTCCTTCTTTTTGCCAGTTCAGATGAGAGTGAAGTTCAGATGTCAGCTATTCCCCTTACCCTTCCTCCTTATGTGTATAGGTATCTATTTGTACATCTCAATAATGAGATAATTTTCTCTTACCATCTTCTCCATTCCTCTGGTATATTCTCTTTCCTCTCCCTTTTTATTCTTTTTTTTTTTAAACATCAGGACAATAGAACTACTCTCAGGTCTTCTATCTAATTAGATTCCCTCTCTGGTGCCTCATGAAGGTAGGGTTCAGAGGGGACATGAGTGCCATCCCTCTGTATTAGAATGTTTTTACCCTTTTATGTTTCTCTTGACTCCTATGTTTGTACTTCAAAGTTTCGTAGCACTAGTCTTTTCATCATGAATGTTTGGAAGTCCTCTATTTCATTAAAAATCTATTTTCCTCTTATTACAGTTTTATGAGGTAATTTGTTCTTGGCTTTAAGGGTACTTTTTTTGCCTTATGGAATATTGTATTGTACTTCAAGCTCTCTGCTTCTTTATAATGGTGAATGCTAAATTGTGTATGATCTTGATTGTTATTCCTTTGTACTTGAATTCTTTTTTTTTTCTGACTGCTTGCAAGATTTTTTCTTTGACCTGAAAGCTCTAGATTTTGGGTATAACATTGCTGGGAGTTTTCTTTTTGAGAATTCTTTCTATTTTTCACTTTGACATATTGTTCTAAGAGGTCTGGACAATTTTCTTTTAAGATTTCTTGAAATATGATATATAGACTTTTTTTTTTAAATCCTGGCTTTTAGGTGATCCAATGATTTTAATTTTTTTTTCTTCTCAGTCTGTTTTTACAATGAGATACTTTTGCACTGCTATGAGAAATTTGATTTTCTTTGCCTACTTTATGGTATAGAAGTAAGTGTTGAAATGGTTAACTGCCTCATTCCCACAAAAGGGATTTTACTAAATAAGATGAGAATGCTATAAGGAAAAAAAATGGAAAAGAAAAGGCAACTATGGAATACAGCATTGAATAGGGAATTAACAGATTGGTGTAAGAAATTAAAAAAAAACAATAACAACAAACTTTGCTCACCTAATAAAATCCCTAAAAATTAGAATAGACCAAGTACATGATAATGACAAAACACAATAATGTATAAACTCATATGAGAACTAGTCATAAATTTTTAATTGGTCTTTTCTTTTTTGTATCACCCATTTCTCTTCTCCTGTTCCCTTTCCTTATCCCAGAGAGTAATCACATGTAACCAATTTTATTTTTAAAATACAAAAAATAGAAAAAATCAGCATCACTATTAAAATACGTTAAGAATGTCTCGAGCATGTGCATGTGCACCATTCCTGGACTTCTGCAAAGAGATGGGATGGGAGCGTCTTCTTACAGCTCTTGTAAGTCGTGTCGTTCTTCATAATTCTGCAGCGCTCACTTTTGGTGTGTGTGTGTGTGTCGTTGCTCTTTCTGTTCACGTTATCGTGGTAATTGTGCGCATTGTTTCCTTGGCTCTCCTTCACTCTGCATCGGTTCATGTAGCTCTTTCCATACTTCTCTACATTGCTCACCTTCGTAGTTTCTTACAACACACTCACAGCCCGATTTGTTTATTTCCCGATTGAGGAATAGGTACTTTATTTCCAATTCTTTGCTGTCACAAAAAATTGCTATATATATTTTAATTTATATAGGGACTTGCTTTTTATCAATGATCTCCTTAAGGAATTAACCTAATAATTAAGTTTCTGGAACAAAGAGAATATAGTCTTTTTCATTTTTTTTTTTAATTCCAAATTTTTTCCAAAATGATTATATCAATTCATGGTTCCTTTAAAATGCACCAGTGTGTCTTGTTTTTTCTTCCAACCTTAACCATTTCCTTCTTTTGCCATCTTTGTCATTTTGCCAGGTATGAAGTTGTTTTAATGTACATTTCCCTTATTTTTGATGATTCAGAGTATTCTTTAATGCTATAAATTTATAGTTCTTATTTTGAGAATTGTTCATATTCTTTGACCACTTATCTATCTATTGGGGAATGGAACTCTTATCAGAGAAATTTGATATGAAGATTTTTTTCCCTTTCAGTTGTTTAGCATATACCAGATGATTTTTATGACTTCTGTTTTCTGATATAGTTCAAGGTGTAGAAGTGCTATTCTCCTTTATCCTCATTTCTTTTCATTATTTCCCTTGATCTTTTGTTTTTCTAAATGAATTTTGCGACTTTTTTCTCAAGTTGTATAAAGTGTCTTTGAGAACTTCCAGGAGCCAAGATGGTAGAGTAAGCAGTAAATCACTGTAACTCTGTAAAACACTGTAACTCTCCCATATTCACCTCCAAACCACTATAAAATAGAGCCCCCAAAGATATCCTGGAATAGCAGAACCAGCAAAAAGATAGGGGTGAAACACTCTTTTAACCCAAGAAACTTGGAAGATTGGCAAGAAAGTCTGTCTCACTTATGCAAAAAGAGAACACAGTCCAGGACAGAAGTATCCCAGCAAGCCGGTACAAGCCCCACCTCAGCATACTAGCAGTAGATCCTGAGCCCCAGTGCAGTGGAGCAGGCATACACCAACATCAAGACCCCCCCCCCCCCACATGCCTCAGCTTGTGCCTAGGGGAATGGGCATCCTCCAGCTCTGACATCTGCCATATGCTTCACCATAGTCCTGGTAGGTGCCATCCCTCTGGATGTCTCAGCAAACAGGCAACCATCAGCACTGACCATCAACAAGTGCTTCAGTGTAGCTCTGGGGAAGCAGGCTGCCTCCATTGGCCAGACCTCCACGTGCTTCACAATAGGCTGGAGAAATTCAGAAATACCCCAGAAGCCTCAGCACACACCAGCCACCAGTACTAAGACCCTAGCTCAGTACCAGGGTAGCTGCCAGAACCCTATGGACTCCCACAGTGCTAACCACTCTTCCAACTCATCTCCTCAGTACAACACTCACCTTGGGCCACATCAGTGCAGCATCAAGTAAGCAGCCAGGGCCTGTAGCCTGACACAAGAAGCCTGAGATTGTTCTCCTTCTATTCCAGAAGCAGAACTCCAGTTGAAAAGAAAGAAGGCCAAAAGTGATGAGCAAAAAAAAAAAAAACAACAAACAAAAAACAAAAAACCCAACAAAAAAACAATAAAAGAATCTGATGATAGAAAATGTTTATGGTGACAGGGAAGATGAAGACACAAACTCAGAGGAGGACAACAATGTCAAAACAGCCTATGGGCGACACCTTAAAGAACGGTAGGAAGTGACCTCAAGCCCACAATGAACTCCTGAAAGAACTTAAAAATCATACAAGAGGTAGAATAAAAATTAGAAAAAGAAACAAAAGTGATACAGGAGAATTATGAAAGAAAACAGATTCTTCAAAAGTGGAGCTGGTCAAATAGAAAAGGAGATACAAAAAAATCTCTGAAGAAAACAACTCCTTAAGAAGTACAATTAGCCAAATGGAAAAGGAAATATAAATGTTGAGGAAAACAGCTTAAAAGTTAGAATTGGGCAAGTGGAAGCTAGTGGCTCTATGAGATATCAGGAATCAATTGCACAAATATAGAAGGATGAAAAAAATAGAAGAAAATGTAAAATACCTCATTGGAAAAATAACTGACCTGGAGAGTAAATCAGGAGAGATAATTTCAGAAATTATTGGACTACCTGAATGCCATAATCAAAAGGAGGATATGGATAGATAGCATCTTTCAAGAAGTTATCAAGGAAAACTGCTGTGATATCATGGAGCCAGAGGGCAAAATAGGCATTGAAAAAATCTACCGATTACCTCAGGAAAGACATCCCAAAATAAAAACTCCAAGGAACATTCTAGTCAAGTTACAGAACTATCAGGACAAGGAGAAAATTCTGCAAGTGACCAGAAAGAAACAATTCAGATATCAGGGTGCCACAATCAGGAATACACAGAAGCTGCAACAGTAAAAGACTGGAGGTCATGGAACATGATATACTGAAAGGCAAAGGAGCTAGGACTACAACCAAGAATCACCTACCTGATGAAATTAAGTACAATACTTCAAGGGCAAAAATTCATTCAATGAAATAGAAGTATTTAAAGTTTTCATAAGGAGATCAGAATTGAACAAAAAAAAATTGATCTCCAATATCAGAACCCAAAAGAAGCCTAAAAAGGTGAAAAGGGACAAGAAAACATAAGGAATTCAATGTAGTTGAACTGTTTACATCCCTACATGAGAAGATGATACTTGTAATTCTTCAAAATTGTATCCCTAATAGTACAGTAAGAAGGAATGTAAATAGAGGGTATGAGTCTAAGGTGAATCTAAAGGAATGACATAGAAACAATTAAAGAATGGGAAGGAGGAGTACATTGGGTACAGAAGGAAGGGACAGATAGAATGGAATAAATTATTCCACATGAAGAGGCATGAGATACCTATTACAGAGGATAGAAAGATGGGAAGGTGGGTGATGGATATTACTTGAACCTTATTCTCATCACCATTGACTGACAGAGGAAATAACATAAATAGTCAATTGAATATAGAAATCTGTCTTACCTAAAAGGGATGTAGGAGGGGAAGAGATTAAGTAAAGGTGGAGGGATTGACAGAAGGGAGAGCAGATTAGGGGAGGTGATGGACAGAAGCAAAACACTGGTGAAGAGAGAAAGGGTGAAAGGAGAAAGAGGATAAACAGGATGAAAATAGGATGGAAGGAAATACACAGTTAGTAGTCCTAACTGAATGTGAATGGGATGAACTCTCCCATGAAACAGAAGTGGATAACAGAGTGGATCCAAAACCAGAATCCTACAGTATGTTGTTTACAAGAAACACACTTGAAGCAGAGAAACATATACAGAATAAAGGTAAGGGGCTGGAGCAGAATTTATTCAGTTGCAGTAAAACACAGCAGGGGTCTCAGACAAAGCAAAAGCAAAAAGAGATCTACTCAAAAGAGGTATGGAAAGGAAACTACATCTTGCAAAAAGGCACCATAGATAGTGAAGTAATACCAATACTAAACATATATCCATCAAGTCCTATAGTATCCAGATTCTTAAAGGATAAATTAAGTGAGTAACAGGTTCATAACCAAATAAGATAGCAGTATAAAATGTAAAGGAGATAATTTGATTACATTGAATTAGAAAGCATTTTGCATAAACAAACTAATGCAAACAAGATTAAAAGAAAAGCAGAAAGCTGGGAAACAATCTTTACTTCAAGTATCTCTGTTAAAGGCTTCATTTCTCAAATATGTGGAGAATTGAGTCAAATTTATAAGAATGCAAACTATTCCACAATAAATAAATGGGCAAAGGATATGGAACAGGCAGTTTTAGATGAAGAGATTAAAGTCGTCTATAGGCATATGAAGAAGTGTTCTAAATCACTTTTGGTTAGAGAAATGCAAGGTACCAGCCCACACCTATCAGATTGGCAAATTGATAAAAAAGAAAAATGATAAATGTTGGAAGTGATGTGGGATAATTTGGGACACTAACGTGCACCATGGGTGGAGTTGTGAAGTGATCTAACCCTTTTCTGGAGCAATTTGAAACTATTCTGAAAGGGCAACCAAACTGCATACTCTTTGATCCAGTGGTACCACTACTAGGTCTGTATTCCAAAGGGATCATAAAAAGGGGAAAAGAACCTACATGTGCAAAAATATTTATAGTAGCCTTTTTGTGGTGGCAAAATATTGGAAACTGAGGGAATGTTCATCAGTTGGGAAATTGCTGAACAAGCTGTGGTATATGAATGTAATGGAATACGATTGTGCAATAAGAAATGATGAATAGGTAGATTTCAGAAAACCCTGGAAAAACTTGTATGACCTGATGCAAAGTGAAATGGGCAGAACCAAGGAAACATTGTACACAGTATCTGCAAAATTGCATGATGATCATCTATGAATGACTCAACTCTTCTCAGCAGCACAAAGAGCCAAGACAAGTACAAAGGCCTCGTGAACAAAAATGCCTATCTACATCCAGATTAGGAACTGATGGACTCCAAAGGCAGATTGAAGCATACTTTTTTCTCTTACTCTATTCTTTTTTGCATTTTTTTTCTTTTGATTGGTTTCTTCTTCACAGCTATGACCAATATGGAAAACATAATAGCACATGTATAACCTATATCAAATTGCCACAGGTTTAAAGAGGGAAGGGAAGGGAGAGAGGGAGAAATATTTGGATCTCAAAATATTGTAAAATAGAATGTTAAAAATTGTCTTGACATGTAATTTGGAAAAAATAAAATACTAGTAAAGTATCTTTGATGATTTTATTGATATAAAATTATAAATGTAAACTAACTTTGGTAGTATTGTTATATTGGCATGGCCCAGCCCAGAGCACTGAATGTTCCTCAAACTATTGAAGTTGTTATTTATTTCTTTAAGGAACACTTTGTAATCGAATCTGTACAAATCTTTTGTATTTTTTAGTAGATTAATCCCCAAATACTTTATGCATTTTTTAGTTATTTTGAATGGGATTTCCCTTTCTATTATTGCCTCCTGGATTTTGTTATTATTATATAGGAATACAATTGCTTTTCATAGCTTGCAACTTTGTTTAAGATATTAATGGTCTGGTTTTGTATCTTTTGGAGAAAGAAATGGCAAAACACTTCAATATCTTTGCCAAGAAAACCTGCCAAGAAATGGAGTCATGAAGAGTCGGATATGACTGAAAAAAATGAACAACTTCACATCTTTGCTGATTCCTAGAATTTTCCAAGTAAAACATTACAATCAACAAATAAGGAGATATATACATATACATACACACACACATATATATATATATATATATAATATCCTTTTAACCTGTCTTTATGCTTGTTTTTAAATGTACATGGAGAGCACAAGTCACAATTTATGTACTTCATATGAAATGAAAGTCCTGTGTGATATCTTGTCTTTTGCCCCCTTCAAATTTATGGCTGAAAATAGAGTATAAGAGATGCTTTACCCTAGCTTGCTTTTCTTCCCCTGACTCATCATTCTAATTTTTTTCCCACTGAGTAAGTTAATATAGGTACTGTAAATGTTTGGAAAAGCCAGACTGTACTGATATATAGAGAATTTCCTTAATCAGAAATCAAAACAATACAAACAAAGCAGTTATAAGGTCACTTGGCAGCTCACTGACTATGTATTGGGATCATTTGGCTGCAGTTGACTTGTGCTCTCCATTTACGTTTAAAGAGGGAAATTAAGGTATTAAAAACTCCAGACCTTTAAAGTCACATCTGTTTTGCATAAAAAAGCAGCCACATTTTTTAAAACCATAGGAATCATCTATCTAAAAGCAAAAACAAACATCATATGTAATGTAAATATACTAGAAGCTTTTCCAATAAATATGAGTAAAGCAAAGATGGTAGTACTTCCCACTGTTATTTGATATAGTTCTAGAAATGATAGTAAAGAAATTAAAGGCATACAGGTTGTTCAGTCATTTCAGTTGTGTCTGACTCTTCAAAACCTCGTTTGGTGTTTTATTGGCAGAGATACTGGAGTAGTTTGCCATTTCCTTCTCCAACTCATTTTACAGATGAAGAACCTGGAGCAAACAGGGTTAAGTGACTTGCCCCGGTTCATATAGTTAGTAAGAGTCTGAGGCCACATTTGGACTCAAAAAGATGAGTTCTCCTGACTCCAGGCCTGGTACTCTATCCACTGTACCAGGTACCTGGCCTGTATCTCACTTTAGATTCTTACTAACTGTTTAATCATAGAGAAGTCACTTAACATTGCAGAACCTCAGTTTCCTTGTCTGTAAAATATGGGTAATTTTACTTGTATTAGTCATAGAGTCATTGTGAAGTAAGCTCTGTATAAACACTAAAGTGTTATACGAAGATAAATTATTATTAATTATATATTTTTAGATGTGATTAGTACACATTTTTTTATTGAAGAGCTCTCAAGAGATTATTAATTGGAGATACCATTCTTGTAGATCTATTTGATAAATGATATCTTCTTTATTAAAAATAACCCACAGGCATATCAATTCATGTTTATATTTATGTTTATAAGTGACTTTGCATGTATTAATTTATTTGACTTAAGTAGTTTCTAAGTTAGGTCTTGTTAAACTTGGCTGATGAGGAGACAACCAAATCAGTTAAGGTCTTTGTTGCTGTGAGATTTTTGTCCCAAATCAACTGCTCAGCATTTCATGTTATTCTTTTTGTTACATGATACCTTTCCATGAAATGGCTTTATTTTCACCAGACATACAAAGATCATGAAGATAGACCCAAATTTAATCTCTTGTGTAAGTATACATCTTCAGATAAAATAGCAACCAGATAACATGGCATATCTTCTCAATTCTAACATGTTTTAATAAATTGGCTGCATAGGTAGAGATTATAGAAATAAATGATTAAGATAAATTCTTTGGTCCACAGAAACATGATCAGATAAATACATGGATCATTGAATCAGATTTAGAGCTAGAAGAGAACTTATAAACCATCCAGTCTAACCAGTTCATTTTATAGAATTATCTTCACATATAAATAAGGGGACTTTCTGAGAAGTGGATGAGGTTTCATACACTCTTCCCCACTATTCTATGTTTTTAAAAGTTAAGAATTCTGTTGTGAACCATTTGATGTAATGAGAGCTTTTGCATAAATGAAATATACTTAAGGCCCTTGAAAATTTTTTATTCATTATAGATTGTATCATTTCCCCATAGAAATTCCTAAGTAATAACAAGAATAAAAATAATAGCGTATTTTAAAGCAGAGGTGTCAAATAGGAAGTCTTCAAGTTGTATATGATCCACAACACTTCTGAATGAGACTCAAATCAGATTAAAGCGTAATTGGGAAATCTTTAACAAAAATGAAAATACAATAACACATAGATAATATTAATTATTATCTTATAATATTAATATTATCTTCTATGTCAGTGTGTCCCACAGGGACATTTATATTTCTTTTGAGTTTACACTATTACTTTAAAGTTTATGAAGTACTTTAAATATATTATTGTATTAGAATTTCATACAGCAACCATGAGAGTAAGTACTACAGGCATATATTATCCCTGTTCTACTCATAAGCAAACTGAGGCTCAGAGAAGTTGTTTCTTGCCCATAGTCACACATGTAGTAAATATCAGAAACACAATATGTAAGGAGATATTCCATGACTCTAAGTCCAGTATTCTTATCTGTGATGGCAAGCTGTAATTAAAATGTAAAGTAGTAAGAAAAATATATTCATTTTTTTGTTTGGCAATAACAACATTATAGAATCAAAATGCTAATAATTCACTGAATACAATTCACAATCAGAATTAAAATGATACATATTACTAATCACCCAATTATAAAAGAGGATTTTAAAAAATCTAATTTAAATATTGTGGGTAGTACATTCCTTTTGTTTTCAGATCACGGACAATGTTTCTCATGATCCAAGTATCATATAAATACTTTATATGTCACTTACAAGTAAATCTATAACTTTCTGTATTAGATTTCACCAAAATCCATTAAAAATTTCAGAACACATACTCATGTGAAGACTTTTATTGGCCATTTTTTTGTTTCTTTTTAAAAATTAATCAATATTTAGTTTTCAACATTCATTCTCATAAGATTTTGAGTTCTAAATTTTCTCCCCATCTCTGCCCTCTCCCCATCCCATGACATGCATTCTGATTACCCTTTCTCCCAATCTGCCTTCTCTTTTATCATTCCCCCTCTTATCCCTTTCCCCCTTACTTTCTTGTAGGGCAATATAAATTTCTGTACCCCATTGCCTATATATCATATTTCCCAGTTGCATGTAAAAATAATTTTTAACATTTATTTTTAAAACTTAGAGTTCCAAATTCTCTTTCTTCTTTCCTCCCCACCCATCCTCATTGAAAAGGTAAGCCATTCATTACAGGCTATACATGTCTGTTATACAAAACACTTCTATAGTGGTCATGTTGTGAAAGGCTAGCTATATTTCCCTCCATCCTATCTCACCCCTCACTTGTCCTTTTTCAAAAGTGTTTGCTATCCCCTTCCTAATCTACCCTCCCTTCTGTTATCCCTCCCTCCTTGTCTCCTTCCCTCTTCTTTTCTTGTAGGGTGAGATACCCAATTGAGTATCTATGTTATTCCTTCCTTAAGCCAAATCCAATGAAAATAAGATTCACTCATTCCCTCTCACATCCTCCCTCTTCCCCTCTGTTTGTGAAACCTTTTACGACCTCTTTCATTTTACTCCATTCTATCTCTCCCTTTCTCCTCCCAATATATTCCTTTCTCATCCCTTAATTTTATTTTTTAGATATCATCTCTTCATATTCAACTGTAGCCTCTATCATCTATGTTTATCTCTCAATCTCTATCTATCTATCTATCTGTCTGTCTGTCTGTCTATCTATTTCCTCCAACTACCCTAATACTAAGCAAAGTCTCATGAGTTACAAATATCATCTTTCCTTGTAAGAATGTAGATAGTCCAACTTTAATGAGTCCCTTATGATTTCTCTTTCCTGTTTACCTTTTCATGCTTCTCTTGATCCTTGTATTTGAAAATCAAATTTTCTATTCAGCTCTGGCCTTTTCAGGAAGAATACTTGGAAGCCCTCCATTTCGTTGAAATTCCATTTTTTCCCCTGAAGTATTACACTCAGTTTTGCTGGAAAGGTGATTCTTGGATTCTCGCTCCTCTGACAGCCACCAGAATATTGTATTCTAAGCCCTTCGATCCTTTCGTGTAAAAGCTGCTTGATCTTGTGGTATCCTGATTGTATTTGACCAATACTCAAATTGTTTCTTTCTGGCGGCTTGCAATATTTTCTCCTTGACCTGGGAGCTCTGTAATTTAGCTACAACATTCCTAGGACTTTTCCTTTTCAGATCTCTTTCAAGAGGTGATTAGGGGATTCTCTCAATTTCTATTTTACCCTCTGGTTCTAGAATATCAGGGCAGTTTTCCTTGATAATTTCTTAAAAGATGATGTCTAGGCTCTTTTTTTTTTTCATCATGACTTTCAGGTAATCAAATAATTTTAAAATTATCTCTCCTGAATCTATTTTCCAGCTCAGTGGTTTTTCCAATAAGATATTTCACACTGTTTTCTATTTTTCATTCTTTTTTTTTTAAAAAAAACATAAGCTTATTTATTTAACTTTTTACATTCATTTTCACAAAATTTTGGGTTCCAAATTTTCTCCCCATTTATACTCTCCCCCCACCCCAATACACCGAGCAATCTAATTTTCCCTGTCACCAATCTGCTCTCTCTTCTGTCATCCCTCCCTTCTCTTGTCCCCATCTTCTCTTTTGTCCTGTAGGGCCAGATGACTTTCTATTCCCCATTAACTGTATTTCTTATTTCCTAGTAGCAAGAACAATACTAACCAGTTGTTCCTAAAACTTTGAGTTCCAAATTCTCCCCATCCCTCCCTCCCCACCCATTCCCTTTGGGAAGGCAGGCAGTTCAATATAGGCCCTATCTGTGTAGTTTTGCAAATGACTTCGATAACAGTCATGTTGTGTAAGACTAACTGTATTTCCCTCCATCCTATTCTGCCCCCCATTGTTTCTATTCTTTCTTTTGATCCTGTCCCTCCCCAAGAGTGTTGACTTCAAATTGCTCCCTTCTCCCATTGCCCTCTTTTCCATCATCCTCCCCACCCTGCTTATCTCCTTCTCCCCCACTTTCCTGTATTGTAAGATAGGTTTTCCTACCAAAATGAGTGTGCATTTTACTCCTTCCTTTAGTCAAATGTGATGAGGGTAAACTTCATGTTTTTTTCCTCAGCTCTCCTCTTTTCCCCTCCACTGAAAAGTTTCCTGCTTGCCTCTTGAATGAGATATAATTTACCCCATTCTATTGCACCCTCTCTCCTTCCACTACATTTCTCTCTCACCGTTTACCTTAATTTCTTTTAAGATATGGTCCCATCCTATTCAATTCTCTGTCTCTGTATGTGCATACATGTGTGTATGTGTGTGTGCACACGTGTACGTGTGTGTGCGCACACGTGTGCATGTATGTGTGTGGTGCCACCAACTACGCAGATACTGAAAAGTTTTAAGAGTTACAAATATTGTCTTTCCATGTAGGAATGTAAACAGTTCACTTTTGGTAAGTCCCTTATGACTTCTCTTTGCTGTTTACTTTTTCATGCTTCTTCTCATTCTTGTGTTTGAAAGTCAAATTTTCTTTTCAGCTCTGGTCTTTTCATCAAGAATGCTTGAAAGTCCTCTATTTCATTGAAAGACCATATTTTCCCCTGAAGTATTATACTCACTTTTGCTGAGTAGGTGATTCTTGGTTTGAGTCCTAGTTCCTTTGACTTCTGGAATAGCCTATTCCACGCCCTTCGATCCCTTAATGTAGAAGCTGCTAGATCTTGTGTTATCCTGATTGTATTTCCACAATACTGGAGTTGTTTCTTTCTAGCTGCTTGCAATATTTTCCCCTTGACCTGGGAATTCTGGAATTTGGCCACAATGTTCCTAGGAGTTTCTCTTTTTGGATCTCTTTCAGGCGGTGATTGATGGATTCCTTCAATACTTATTTTGTCCTCTGGTTCTAGAATCTCAGGGCAGTTTTCCTTGATAATTTCATGAAAGATGATGTCTAGACTCTTTTTTTGATCATGGCTTTCATGTAGTCCCATAATTTTTAAATTGTCTCTCCTGGATCTCTTTTCCAGGTCAGTTGTTTTTCCAATGAGATATTTCACATTCTCTTCCATTTTTTCATTCTTTTGGTTTTGTTTTATGATTTCTTGGTTTCTCAGAAAGTCATTATCCTCCATCTGTTCCATTCTAATCTTGAGAGAACTATTATCTTCAGTGAGCTTTTGAACCTCTTTTTCCATTTGGCTACTTCTGCTTTTGAAAGCATTCTTCTCCTCATTGGCTTTTTGAACCTCTTTTGCCAATTGAGTGAGCCTATTTTTCAAGGTGTTATTTTCTTCAGCATCTTTTTGGGTCTCCTCTACCAAGGTATTGACTCGTTTTTCATGCTTTTCTTGCATCTCTCTCATTTTTCTTCCCAGTTTTTCCTCCACTTGTCAAACTTGATTTTCAAAATCCTTCTTGAGCTCTTCCATGGTCTGAGCCCACTGGAGATCCACCTCGAATGTCTGGGATACAGAGGCCTCGACCTCCACGTCTTTCCCTGATGGTAAGAATTGTTCCTTGTCATCAGAAATGAAAGGCAGGAACATCTCTTCCCCAAGAAACTAGCTTTCTATGGTCTTCTTTTTCTTCTCTTTTCTGGGCATTTTCCCAGCCAGCTACTTGACTTCTGAGATTCCTGTCCACCCTCGCCTAGATCCACCCAGCTAGTGGTTGGGGTCTGAGATTCAAATGCTGCTCCCCAGCCTCAGGGCTTTCCATGGCGGGAGCTGCTGCTATTTAATGTGAGCTTAATTTCTGGTGCTCAGGTGGGGGCAGGGCCGCCTCCAAGGCTCACTTCCCTCAGGGGGTTTATGTGGAGACCTTCAGTAATGGAGCGAAGCTCCTGCCTGCTCTGCGAGTCCTGGGCCAATGCTGCCTCTGTTGCTGCCTCTGCCACTGCCTCCCGAGCGGGCCCAAGGCACGGAGATACCCCGCTCCCCTCTCGGCCAGCCCAGAAGTCTCTCTCACTGACCTGTAGCGCCTGTGGGTGGAGGGACCTTTGCAGCCGCTTGAGATTCCATCCCTGAAGCCTGCTCGGATCTGCTCCTCTGGGGCCGCGTGGCTAGGGCAGCGCAGGGCTGGGCTCCGCTGTCCAGTGCTCAATGGACCTTTGGGGTTGGTTTTTCAGGGCTCTCTGGAACAGAAATCTCTTCCACTGTGTTTCTGTGCACCTTGCACTGCCCCAGAATTTGTGGGGAGTTCTTTTTACAGAAAATTTATGGGTTGTGGGTTCGGAGCTAGCATAAGTGAGTCTTTCTACTCCACCATCTTGGCTCCTCCCCCCTCTATTTTTCATGCTTTAGGCTTTGTTTCATAATTTTTTGATTTCTCATAAAGTCATTAGCTTCCATCTGCTCTATTCTAATTTTTAAAGAACTATTTTCTTAAGTGAATTTTTGGACCTTCTTTTCCATTTAGCCAATCCTGCTTTTCAAGACATTTTCACCCTGTTAGCCTTTTGGACCTCTCTTGCCATTGCGGTTAGTCTATTTTTTAAGTTATTTCCTTCAGCATTTTTTGGGTCTCCTTTAGCAAGCTGTTGAATCATTTTTCATGATAACCTTACATCACTCTCATTTCTCTTTCCAATTTTTCCTCTAGTTCTTGTAATTGATTTTCAAAATCCTTTTGGAGCTCTTTCATGGCCTGTGACCAAATCATATTTTTCTTGGAGGCTTTGGATGTAGGAGCTTTGTTTTTTGTCGTCTTCTTCTGGCTGTACATTTTGATCTTCATTTTCACCAAAGTAAGATTATATAGTCTAAGATTTTTTACACTCTTTGCTCATGTTCCCAGCCAGATACTTGACTTTCTAATTCTCTGTCAAGGTAGGACTCTGCTTCCAGTCGGATTGTTTCTGGGTGTGGGTATACTGTCCCAGGCTTCAGGGGTTTTGTATTAGCTGCTTGATCCCCCACAGCCTGTGGGCCCGGAGCTCCAGAAGCAGCTGCTGCCACCCTTCTGCAGGTGTTGCTTCCTCTCCTGCTCTGGGGCTGGGACTGGACTCCAGCCAGACCAGGTCCCACAGAGTTTTCCCACTGACCTTCTATGCTGTCTTTAGCATTTGTGGGTTGAGAGATCTGAAAACTGCCAGAGCTGCATGTGATTCAGTCCCTTGAGGCCTGTTCTGACACGGTCTGTGCTGGTGCTGCCCACATCAGACCTCACTCCACTTCCAGACCAGTGTGATAGATGTTTCCTGTCAACCTTCCAGGACCTCTTGGGCTGGAGATTTATTTTACTCCATCATTTTGTAGCTTCTGTAGCTTTTTCGTCCATTCCTGGTCCTTGCACAGGCTTCCCCTTAGTTGCCTCCTTTTCCTTTTTCTCCTGTTTTCACAACAGAGAATGCTTAGCCAATGGAACATAAGCAGTAATCATGGAGAGTGTGGGACTAATCTCAGGATGCTGAGGAGTGAAGGCCTTGTGGCTGCAGGTGAATAGGAGGGCTCACCTTGTGACTCCTTATTGGGTCAGAGAGAGCCAAGACTCTGCTGTTCTCAGCCCTTATGCCAAGGCCTAAGGTCATTCAGCCAGGGGAGACGCCCTTGTTTCTCTCCACCTGAAGGCAGGCCTGGGTGAGGAGGGGGTGGAAGACAGGCCCAATGATGCAAAAAGCCTGGGAAAAAAACCCTGGTAACCCCAGCAGGTGCAGTCCATTTTTTCTTTCAAAATTAAAGATTATACCACAAACATAATTTTCTCTCCAGGGTTACAAATGATTTTGGAATCATCAAATCCAATGTCCCTTTATAAAGCTTCATCATCCTTTGTCTTTTTATTAATTCTACTTCTATTGTGCCTACCTTCCTATTCTACTTTCTACATCAATTCTCATGGTCTCTGCCTTCCTTCAGGCTCTTGTTCTTTTTGACTGGTTATTAGAACAGCCTTTTGACCCCTCCCCACTCTTGAATCCTTCCTTTATTCAACTGCCAACAAAATCTTCCTGATTTTGTGTTACTCTCCTGCTCTCAAACCTTCAGTGACTTCCTACTGAATCAAATGCAAACACTTTCAACTGACATTTAATCTAGCTCCAAAATCTGCCATCAATTTACTATTCTATCTGGTTTATTTCTTTTTTTTCTGACATGTACTATAAATTAAATTCAGAAAGCACTTATTAAGTACCTACTACGTACAAGGTACAGTGTTGAGGTGACAAAGACCAAGTGAAACCTGTTAAGGTGGCATCATGAAAAGTCTCACTCTCTTACACAAACCCCAATAATATCAGAAAAGGACTTCAGAGAAAAGAATGGTAAATAGAAGTATGCCCTTCCACTTAATCTAGAACTCCATTAAAAAAAAATTGCTAGAGGCTGAGTTTGGGTTGTACCAGGGAACTTAGTATTAGCCCTGATAATCCTGAAGCTGCTGGCACTCTGAACACTCTGCGTGTTTGGGGAGGGCATAGTATGAGTTGCAAGCAGCAGTGTGCTGGAATCATCTCTAAAAAGTTTGAGAGGGTTAATTATTACATTTTCATTGTGAGCATTTACAGTTCAGAAACTGGAAAGTTCTATAAACCATGGTTTGATTTATTGTTTCATTGATTATCTAGCCTTTAGAAAACATTAATAATGCATGTTTAAATTTTAAAGTGTGCCATATACTTTTTTTTAATGGAAATCCTGGTTGTTAAACATTTGTCAGCACACCCTTATATCAATCAATTAACATTGTTACAGCTCAGCAGAAGTATAGGAAAAGGTTCAGCGAAGGCTAAAAAAATAATAACTGTCATTTCTGCAGTGTTTTAACGTCTGCAAAGTGCTTTACAATCCAGTATTTCATTTGAACATCACAGCACTCCTGGTTACAAGCCAATGAAGTAGTCTCCGGTAATCAGTGACCAAAGCCACATCGTCATATCAGCCTGTTAGTAAAGACGCAAAGTACACAATTATTCCTCACAGGTCACTGTTCAGAAAGATAAGACTTGGCTATGTATTCCTTGGAGCACTAAGAACCACAGCAGGGCCAACTCATCAGTGGACTGGCCACACTATGGTCCTTTCAGGAAGGTGGAGGCCAGTTTGGTTTTCACCATCTGCCACAGCAAGAAAAGGAACTTATTCCTAATGGGGGATTATGCAAATTCAGTGTGAAATAGGAGAATGGGACATAAGCCAGAAATTTAAGCATGAGGTAGGGCCATATCTTTCAGAAAAGTAATGGGAGCAGTGTCCATGCTACAGATTACAGGGAGGTCAGGACTAAATTGGGATTATTCAACCCATCCATAAGTACCAGAGCCCAAAGTCCCACTTTAAAAACTGAGGCTAAATATGAGTCAAAGGAGGAAAATACCAAACATGATGAAAGAGGTGGGTTAAGAGAAGCTCAAGATATAAAATCAGAAGAATGTAATTCAATAGGAGCTACAATCAGAACCTCAAAGGAAAAAAAAATTATGACATGACTACAAAGACTATAAGAGAATGTGGTGGAGCCAAGATGGTGGAGTAGAAAGATGCATATACTCTAGCTCTTCCTGCACAGCCCACACAATACTTGTAAAAAATGACTCTCATCAAATCCTAGAGTAGCAGAAGCCAGAGAACAACAGAGTGAAAGAGGTTTCCAGCCAAAGGTAACCTGGAAGGCCAACAGGAAAGGTCTATGTCACGGGATACTGAGCAGTGCAGAGCCCAGCCCTGGCCATATGGCACTGGGAGGAACAGGACCTGAACAGACCTCCAGGGCAGAATTCCGAGCAGGGAGGGTCCCAGGTCCCACAACCCACAGGCAACAAAGAAAGCTCCAAAGGTCAGTGTGGGAGGCCTTTCCCAGCTGGGCACGAAGGGAATGGGGTCCCCTCAGCACTGGCCCCAGGCAGAGGCAGCAGCAGCAGTAGCAGCGAGCAGCAGGTGGCTGTGGTGGCCATGGAAGTAACCTGGGTACCTTGTCCAGGCAGCTTAGCTTAAAGCCTCTGAGGGAATTGAGCAGCTGATCTGAATCTAAGCCTTGAGCACAGTACTGAGGAGAGGAAGAGCACTAGGAGCCTCCTCTTGACAAAGCATTCAGAAGTCAAGTAACTGGTTGGGAAAATGCCCAAAAAAGGGGAAAAAAAAATAAGACCATAGAAGGTTACTTTCTTGGTGAACAGGTGTCTCCTTCCTTTTCAGATAAGGAAGAACAAGGCATTCTGTCAGAAGTCAAGGCTTCTGCCTCCAGTACCTCAAAATGAATATGAAATGGGCCCAGGCCATAGAAGAGCTTGAAAAGCAAGTCAGCACCTTGCTAAAGGAGAAGCAAAAAAGGCTGAGGGAAATAGCACCTTTAAAAATAGGCTAACTCAATTGGAAAAAGAGGTCCAAAAAACCAGTGAGGAGAAGGAGGCTTTAAAAAGCAGAATTACCCAAATGGAAAAGAAGGTTCAAAAGCTCACTGAACAAAATACTTCTTTAAAAGAGAGAGTGGATTTCAGGGAAGCTAATGACTATGAGATAAACCAAGAAGTTACAAAACAAAACCAAAAAATTGAAAAAATAGAAGATAATTTGAAACATCTCATTGGAACAACAGCTGACCTGGAGACAATTTAAAAATTATGGGACTACCAGAAAACCATGATCAAAATGAGAGCCTAGACATTATCTTTCATGAAATTATCAAGAAAAACTGCCCTGATATTCTAGAACCAACGGGCAAAATAGATATTGAAAGAATTCACCGATCACCTCCTGAAAGAGACCAAGAAAGAGAAACTCCTCGGAATACTGTGGCCAAATTTCAGAGTTCCCAGGTCAAGGAGAAAATATGGCAGGCAGCTAGAAAGAAACAATTTGAGGATAACACAGGATCTAGCAGCTTCTGCATTAAGGGATCAAAGGGCTTGGAATAGGATATTCCAGAAGTAGAAGGAACTGGGATTAAAACTAAGAATCACCTATCCAGCAAAACTGAGTATAATACTTCAAGGGAATAAGTGGTCATTCAAGGATATAGAGGACTTTCAAGCATTCATGATGAAAAGACTAGAACTGAATAGAAAATTTGACTTTCAGACACAAGAATCAAGAGAAGCATGAAAAGGTAAACAGTAAAGAGAAACCATAAAGGACTTTCTAAAGCTGAACTGTTTACATTCCTCCATGGAAAGATAATATTTGTAACTCTTGAGACTTTTCTCAATATTTGGGTAAGTGGAAGGATTATACACACACACACACACACACACACACACACACACAGATTACAGATTGAGTTGAATCAGAAGAGATGATATCCATAAAAAAATAAAATTAAGGGGTGAGAGAGGAAAATATTGGGAGGAGAAAGGGAGAAATATCACTCATAAAAAGATAAGAAAAATCTTGTTCAATGGAAGAGAAAAGGGAGGAGGTGAGAGGGGATAAGTGAAGCTTACTCTCTTCACATATGGCTTAAGGAGAGAATAACATGCTTACTAAGTTTGGTATGAAAATATATCTTACACTACAGAAAAGTAGGGGAGAAGGGGACAAGTGGGATGAGAGGGATGATAGAAGGGAGGGCATATGGGAGAAGGGAGTAACTGGAAGTAAACACTTTTGGGAAGGAACAAGGTCAAATGAGAGAATAGAAAAAAAGGGGGGCACAGGGTAGGATGGAGGGCAGTATAGTTAGTCTTACACAACATGACTACTATGGAAGTCTTTTGCAAAATGACACATATATAGCCTGTATTGAATTGCTTGCCTTCTCAGTGGGGATGGGTAAGTAGGGCGTGTGAGAGAAGTTGGAATTCAAAGTATTAGAAATGATTGTTGAGAATTATTATCGCACATAACTGGGAAATAAGAAATACAGGTAATGGGGTATAGCCATTTATCTTTCCCTCCAAGAAAAGAGAGAAGATGGGAATAAGGGAAGGGTGGGGTGTGATAGAAGGGAGCGCACAGTGAGGGAAGGAGTAATCAGAATGCAAGATGTTATGGGGTGGGGGAGGGGAGAGATAGGGAGAAAATTGGAACTCAAAATTTTATGGAAATAAATGTTGAAATCCAAAAATAAATTTAAAAAAAAAACAGATCACAAGAATGCCTGGAAAAAATAAAGCAGGAGGTGGAATATGAAATTAGATATTCTGATGGGAATAAAAAAAGAAAAATAAGTAACTTGGAATAGGAGGTAGAAATTGTACCAAATTAGTGAAGTCCCTGAAAACAGAATGGAAGCAACAGAAGTCATTGATTCTGTGAGGCAATAAGAAATATTAGAAAAAAGTGAAGAGCATGAAAAGATACAAGAAAATGTAAGATATTTAAGTAATCATAAAAACCTGTTTATATCTAGTAGAAGCAGAAGACAAAGTGAAAATAGAAAGAATATGTCAGTTACCTCCTGAAAGAAATTCCAAATTGAAAACACCCATGCGTGTGGTAAACAAAATCCAGGGCTTCCAAGATAAAGAAGAAAATACGAGACTCCAGAAAACACCAAGAAAGTACAGTCAAGATGACAGAGGCCAAGAGTATAGGTTAAATGAACTGCTTTTAAATATGGTCATAGTATCTGTCTAAAATAAAAATGTAGCATTTTTTTTTGAATTGCAGATGTGCCAGGTCATTTTCCAATAAGATAAAAAATAAAGCAAGTGTCTATATTACTGTATTTGATATAATTCTAGAAATGCCAGTTACATAAATAAGAGAAGAAAAAGAAATTGAGGGAATAAGCATAGACAAAAAGGAAACAAAATAACAAATTTTGCAGATGGTATGATAGTCAAAATTAATTGCAAACAATAAAGTGCAATAAAATGATAGAATGTAAAAGAAATACAAATAAATATTTGTTATTATTAATCACTAGCATTTATATGGTGCTTCAAGGTTTATAAATCCTTTTACAAATATTTTTTCATTTTATTTTTACAACCACCCTAATCACCCTGAGAGGTAGGTGTTATCATTATTCCTTTACTCCTTACAGATGAGGAAACAGCCCGAGAAAAGTTTAATGACTTGCCCAGAGTCCCACAGCTAGGAGCAGTGTTTGAATTCAAGTCAAACTGACCTCAGCTGCAGCCCTATATCCACCACATCACATTACTACCTCTCTTACCTACAAACCCAGAAGTAGAGATAGAAAAGAAATTCCATTCAAAATAACTGCCGAATGCACAACCAACCAGAAGTCTGGCTAGCATTGCATGCAGGAATTTTATGAATACAACTATAAAGTATTTCTTACCTAAATAGATTTAAATAATGGAAAAGATATCAGTTGCTTATAGTTGGACTGTACCAATAAAATAAAAATTACAATTCTACCTAAATAAATTCCTTTAATCTATAAACATTTAATGGGTGCCTACTATGTGCCAGGCACTAGTAAGCATTGGAGATACAAAGAAAGGGAGAAAACATTTTCTGCATTCAAGAAACTCACACACGTAGTCTAATTTGCCATACCAATTAAACTACCAAAGGATTACTTTATAGAGCTAGAAAAGCATAATAAATTTTATGTGGAGTAACAAGTTGCCAAAAATGTCAAGGAGAATAATGAAAAAAATGGGAAGAAGGACCCCACGCCCAACAAAGGAAGAAAAAAGAAAATAGCACCCATAAATAATTAAAAACATATGTGGACATATGAATATGGATTCTGAAGATGATGAGAACAAGCAGGACAGTTGTTGAACTAATATGTTAAATTTGAAATATTGCTTTAAAAATTGTGACATGCAGTAGAGTCATAATTTCATATGTAGTCTTCTGTTTTTTGTATGAATACATGTTCATGCTTTTTGATGTTTTTTAAGTTTGTCAGAATGTAATAGGAAAAAATGTAATGATCAAGCATAAGCTCTTGAAGAGGGTGTATTCTAATGGGGAATACATTTAAACAAATAAGTACAATGTAGTTCGAGGAGGAAGGCAAAATTAACAGTTAGATGGATCATGAAATGCTTCCTGTAACACAGAAGTTCTTAAGCTTTTTTTGTGTGTTATGGAACCTAGTCTGATGAAACCTATAGACCCCTTATTGGAAAAAGAAAACCAATTGGTCACCAATCATTTATCAAGTATTTACTTTGTGTCAGACACTTGTACTAAGCAGTAGAGCACGGTGAGTGATGGTGGAAAGAATAACATTCTATTGGGGAGAAAACATGCAAGCAACTATGTATAGACAGGGTATAGGCAAGGGTATTTGGAGCTAGTGTTAGAAGTAAAACACTACATTAATGCTTCTAAATGTATGAAATATGTAGGATTACAGAGGAAATCAATTATTTTGAAGTAGTTATCAAAATATTTTAAAAATTTGTCATTTGGAATATATGCAGCAATGGATCTAATCATGATAATTTACAAGTAATAGCATAAATGATATTTTGAGATATCTGCAACCACTGTCCTGTTATATGTAAATATGATTTCTATTTTTGACAAAGTTATAAGTACTACTAATAATACATAGGATTGTTTGCATTCTTAACTAAATGAGATCAGCAGTAGATAAAGAGCTGGAAGTTAGGAAAACCTGAGTTCAAATGTGCCCTCAGGTATTTATTAGCTGTGTAACTCTCAGCAACTCACTCAACCTGAGTTTTCTCATCTAAAAAATGATAATAATAGTAACTGTCAGAGTTGTTCTGAAAACTAAATGAGATAATTTATATAAAGTGATTTGCAAACCTTAAAGTGCTATGTAAATGCTAGCTGGCTGTTATCCCTGGACTCCATGAACTGTGGATTAAAAACCCCTGTTGCAGAAGGTAGTAACTGAGCTAAAAATCTAAGAGATGAGGGTGAAGAGTGGGTGTATCCTAGGTGTAGAATTGGAAAATGAAATATTTACTTTGTGGGATCAGTTTATATAGGTAGTAGAATATGGGAAGATCAGTAATGTAAAATATCTGTAGAGGTGTCCTGGGGCCAGACTGTTAGAACCTCTAAATGCCAAGCTGAAGAGTATAGGGGTGGGGAGCCTGTGGCCTCGAGGTCACATGTAAATTTCTAGCTCCTCAAGTGTGCCTCATTAACTGGATCCAGACTTCACAGAACAGTTAAAGGACCACACTTGAGAACCTAGAGGGACACATGTGGCCTTGAAGCTGCAGATTCCCTGCCCTTGGGTTAGTATTTTTCCTTCTCAATAGGGAGCCACTAAAGATTCTTGAGCATGGAAAGTAGCCAATATCTGCTAAATTATTTTTGCAGCTTTGTAGAGGTTATGTTGGAGATGTGAGAGAATGGAAGTAGGGAGACCAATTAAGAGTCTATTGCACTAGTCCAGCTGAAGGATGATGAGAAGCTAAGAAAAGCAAAGGGATACAAGAGATGTTATGAAAGTAGATTTGATGAGACTCTGCAGCTGATCACAAATGGGGGTCTGGGTAAAGAAGTGTTGAAGATGTCTGTGAGACTGCAAACTTAAGTGTCAAGGAGGTTGGTGGTCTCAACAAAAATGAGTAAGTCTGGATGAACAGATTTAAGAAGAGGATAATGAATTCTGATTCAGACATATTGAATTTGAGATGGCCATGGGATCTTCAAGGGGAGATGTCCAGAAGGCTGTTGGTAAGTAGAGTTCTGGAGAGAGTTAATGCAAGAGATGATAACAAGGAGGTAAAGGGTCATGTGGTTTGGTTTAGCAGAGCAAACAGCATGAATTCCTACCTGTTAGCCTATTTTATCTTATAGTTTCCCACATCTTCTATACCCATGCCTAGATTTTCCATCTTGCAGATCTCTACTTGAAATATTCTTCCTTCAGTTCCTTTGTTCTTGAAGAGGACCATGATATCAGAGAAATTATGACATGTGACTTGCAATTGAATTTGATTTGAGTGAGGGAGGGCTGTGCAAAGTCACCGGCCTCTCTTTCTCTTCCAGAGCCATTTGGGTACAGTGGCCATCAGGTGGCCCAGGATACAATGGGAGACCTTAGCCTTTTGTAGGCTAAAGTCTTTTCAAGTTCTTTCTCTGAGTGAGGCAGTGCCCATTCAGTGAATAGGAAAGTGAGTCAAGGGATGGCCCCTTTAATAAAAAAAAAAAATGAAATCAAATTGGGAGGGGAAGACTCAGGGTTTCTCATCAAAGAAGAAAATTACTGTGTAAATCACTCTGAGTCAGGAAAGTCCAAAAAATAACCATTAAATGGTGCTTGGGCAGGGACATATTGTCCAATCAATGAGATCCAGAGTGAATTGGGTTTAAGGCATGGTCTTTGAGAAAGAAATCTAACCAGTAAACCTCAAGTTAACTAATTAGGTTTTAACCAATGAAATTACCTTTCTTTGGGCAGGACACCACCCAGGAAAGCAGAGGAGAGGAAAGGACAGGATTAGCTGAGTTGCTCAACTGGAACTGGCCAGTGGGGTCCCCATTCTAGCAACTTGGATTACTAACAGATTGTGGTTTATCTTTCATTCTTGAAGAGGACCGTGACATCAGGGAGATCATGACATGATTGCAATTGAATTTGACTTGAGTGCAGGAGGTCTTGTGCAGAGTCACCAGCCTCACTTTTTCTTCCTGAGACATCTGGGTCCAATAGTCAGATATTGATCAGAATCACTGGAGATGGCCAAGAATGTCAGTATACGGTCTAATGACATTTTGGCTATAGTTCTAAGTTTCTTTCCAGAATGACAAGAATAACTTACAGTTCAACCAACAGTGCATTGTCATACCTGCCTTCCCATGGTGCCTCCAATAATTGCCTTTTTTTTCTGTATTTGTCATCTTTTCCAATAGGATGTGTCTAAGGTAGAACCTCAAAATGGTTTTATTTTGCATTTCTCTTTAATTTGCACTTCAAAGTTATCCTACTATATCTATCTATGAAATACTGGCTTTGTGACTCAATAAATTTATTAATCTCTCAGTGCATTAGCCAACTCTTGAGACTCAAGTTATAGAGAAGGTGCCAAAATTCATTGGATAAGGAAATTTCTTCAAATCAGAGTTCTCCAAAGCAGTGAAATCAAAGGTCTATTCCCTCTCCCATTCTCTTGTTAGGAATTTTGAGCATCTTTTCATGTTTTTGATACATTACATTTCTTCATTCAAGGACTTATTCTTTATCTATTGACATGATCTTCTTCTTGATCATCCTGTTTGGGTGGTTAGGCTGTCTGCTTCAAGTACATTCTGTGATGCTCTAAGACTTGATGCACAAGTTTTCTGTCCACTCTAGGTAGGAGCCACCTCGAAGACCTCATCATCCATAAGACAATCCTTCTTCAACTTGAAATCTGTGTAAAATTTCGATGACGATGGCAAAAATCTTTGAGGATTATTTTCCTCCTAATTTTATGCTATAACTGATGTTTGTGGTCAAACAGTTGTCAAGATCATCTCCTAAAAGAAGTCTTAAATCATTTTGATGTATGGCTAAGACATGGTATGTGAAGAAAGTCTTGAAAGTTATATTTTGCTCTAACAAGTCAATTTTTAAAAATCAACAAATTATATTTATAGTAAGATCTTATATTCTCTACATTTTTAGTCAGTTGTGTGATAGTAAATGAGTTTTACTGTAGAATTATTACTTATGAAAGCCTGCCCATTTTCTGTTACTGCCTTCTTCAAGCATGCTGTCAACGCATGTATAACAGATTCTCAGAAAATACATAGGAAGGAAAGTTTTTAAAAATGCTGGTTATCTGTCATCTTTTTAGTTATTAATAAGGTCTAAGGTTTTTTTTTCTGTATCTTCTCCGATAACTGTCTTCTGGTTGGTAATTTGCTGTTCTTCTTTTGAGATCTGTTTGTTCATATTCATTAAACTATTTTCCATTGGTAAATGATTCTTGATCATATATAATTATGATGTTTCCTATATATCTTGGATATCACTGTTATTGGAAGTATGCAATGGAAAGACTGTTTTTCTATTTGATAGTTAACTCTTCTAGCTGCATGATTTTGTTTGTGTAAAAGCTTTTCAATTTCTTGTCATGAAAAATTATCAGTTTTGTCTTTTGTGTTGATTTTATTCCTGTTTTAGTTAAGAATTCTCTTCCTAGAGAAAGGCATCTGATTAGGAGAAAGATTGAGAGGGGGAGAGACAGACAGACAGAAAGACAGAGACAGACAGACAGAGACAGAGAGGTATACATGTGATGTTTAATATTTAGATTGAATGTTCATGTAAAATTTGTTGTATTTAGTGTAACATGCTAGTGTAAACCTAATTTCTGCCAAACTACTTTACAGTTTCCTCAGAAGTACTTGCTAAGTAGGTATTTTTTTTTTACCACATAATCTATTTTATGAAATGAATTGGTACTAGACCATACTTACTTGTTCTTTTGTATTTTATAACCAGAACCAAAATAATAATTACTGTACTGCTATACAGAATAATTTGAGGTCTGGGAGTGCTGTTCCCCTTTCATTCATACTTCCTTCATTATTTGCCTTGAGATCCTAGACATATTGTTCCTCCAAATAAAATTTATTATTCTTTCTGCCTCTATATAGTATTCCTTTGGTAGCATGATTTATATAGCATTAAATCTCTAAATCAGCTTAAGGGGATTCATCATTTTTGTATTCAGCTCATTCTTTTTTCCTTTAAAGTGTTTTATTATTTTTGTATCTTGAGTATGTTTTGGTAGATTATTATTCATATGTTTTAAGGTATTTTTATAGTAATTGTTTTGAATAGGACTTTTTTGGGGTTATTTTCTATTTTATTTGATCATTGCTACATAGAAAACCCATTGATTTTGTGAATTTATTTTGTATCCTGTTACTTTATTAAAGATATTCTTTGCCTAGTGTCTTAGAGTTTTCTAAGTAAATTATCTAATCATCACCAGAGAGGACTCATTTTGTCTCCTTTTTGTTAATTGCATGCTTTCTTTTCTCTTTTCTTTTCTTTTCTTTTCTTTTCTTTTCTTTGTGTTTTTGCTACTACTACTATTTCTAGATCTATGCCACATCACAGTGGGAAAAGATCATCAATGATTTCTTTCTGTATTTGTTGGGAAGGCTTTCAGTGTTTTTCCACTGCAAATAATGCCAACTTTTGTTTTTAAATGTAAACGTTCTGTCATATTAAAATGTCCCATATACCTATGCTTTGTAGGTACTTTAACATAAATGAGTTTTATTCTTTGTCAAAAAGCTTTTTATTAAAAGAAGATTTTTGATAAAATTTTACCATTTTTGGTGTTTTTATGTTTGATTTTGTTGTATGTTTTCCTAAAGTATAACCACGGGGGATAGAGCCAAGATGTCAGGGTGAGAGCAATGACTCACCTAAACTCTTAGACAAACTCCTTCAGATACCTCTATAAAGAGAATCTGACCAAATTTTGGAGGTGCAGAATCCAGTAGGACACAGACTGTGGCAGATTGACAGCCCAGGACAGACTGGAAGGTCCATGGGGAATGATCTGTTCCAAGGAGGTGAGCCCACAGTATACAGCGCCGTGCAACCAGCACAGCAGAGCAGGAGGGCCCCAAGATACCTGAGACAGCAGCAGGCGGAACCAGCGGAGCCATAGCCTGGGGTGAGAAACCAGCAGAGCCCAGAGAGTGACACCCTCTGAACACCAGATATCAGCTGCAGCAACTCCTGAGACTTTCAGCCAGAAGATTAAATGTCTGTAAGTCACCTACTTGAACTTCCAGGAGCCAGGATGGTGGAGTGATCAGTAAATGCTCTCTCCTCCCCCCTTGATGACTTTGAAAGAACCATAAAATATTTTCCCAGAAAAATCCTGGATCAGTGGGAACAGCAGACAGGGCAAATAGTCTCATAACACCAAGGGCTAGAAAAATAGCTAAGGGGGATTCCTCCTACTGTGGCAGAGGCAAATCAGAAGGAGAGGGGCCCCAGGGAGGAGGAAACTCGCACTAGGAACCAGGCAAGCCTCAGCGCCAGGAGAGGAACCCCAGGAGGGGTGGAAACTAGGATCTAGGCATGCCCCAGCACTCCAGGGAAAAAGGGAAGACAATAGGGCAGCTGTGATCACCATCCCCTGAGCTTGCCTTTGCCTCAGTTCAGCTGAGGAGATCTCCCGTGACCAGACCACCCTTCCCCCACACTTAACAAGCTAACCCCAGGGCTGATCTGGGAAACACTAAACGAAAACCTGCTCTTAGCTTTTTTGCATGTCAGCTTAACACCAAATTCTGAAGCTTCTAAATGAAAGAACCAGAAGCCACAAAATACAGTTACCATCATGAACAAAAAAAAAAGCAAAATAAGAGCGAAAAAAAACCATAGAAACTTTATATGGGGACAAGGACCAAAACACAAATACCAAAGAGGTCGACGGTGAGACTATATTTCCATCTGAAACTTCAGAAAGGACTATGAACTACTCCCATCCACAAACAGTTTTCCTGGGACTACTGAAGAAGGAAATAGAAGAAAAACTGGCCAATGATTGTAAAATTATAAAAAAAGAATTCACCGATGAGAACATCTCTTTGAAAAGAAAAACTGAACAAATGGAAAAGTAAGTACAAGGAGATGGTCATTCAACAAAGTAAGAGAGTTCCAGACTTCCCTGACAAAAACACCAGAACTTAATAGAAAATTCGATCTTCAAACACAGGTCTCAAGAGAGGCATAAAAAGGTAAACAGAGGGGGAAAGACAAAACAAAACAAAAAAACTTATTACTCAATTTGGGCAAACTGTTTACCTCTCTATAAGGGAAGATGATACCTGTTAATCTTGAGAATTGTGCATCTGTTATGAAATATAAAAGGGATATACATAGAGGGAATGGGCATAAAGTAAATGATGTCATGTTAAAAATATGATTTCAGTATGCAAAGGGATTGGAACAGGAGGTGTGAAAAGGAGGAAGCAGAAAATGGTAAATTACATCACAGGAAGAAGTACAAAATTATAGTAGAGGGAAAGAGAGGAGGGAGATGAACATTGTTTGAGAGGTACTCATCCTGATTTGGTTCAAGAAGGGAACAGGAAACTTAAGTAGATAATCCTAAATAGCTCTATAGGCAGTAGGAGGGGAAGTGGGAAGAAAGGGGAGGGAAGCTAAAAGGGAGAGAAGAGGCAGTAAGGGTAAAGGGGAGTAAAAGGGAGGGGGGCTAAAAGAAGGAAAGGAAGGCTGAAGGAGGTGGTGGTGAAAAGTAAAAACTATTGAGGAGGGGAAGGGAGACAGGAGAGCTAAAAGCACAAACGGTGGGAAAGAGGATGGAGGGAAATATACAGATTGTAATCATAGCTGTGAATGTGAATGGAATGAACTCTCCCATAAAATGGAGACAGATAGCAGAATGGATTAAAAGCCATAATCCAACAATATGTTGTTCACAAGAAACACACTTGAAATGGGGGTGGGGCGGTACACACAGGATAAAGGTCAAAGGCTGGAGCAGAATATAATGTGCTTCAGCTGATGTAAGAAACGTAGGAGTAGTAATCCTAATCTCAGACAAAGCAAAAGCAGAAACAGATCTAATCAAAGGAGATAAGGAAGGAAACTATATCCTGCTAAAAGGCACCATAGACAATGAAGCAATATCATTACTAAACATGTATGCTGCAAGTGGTATAGCATTCAGATTCTTAGAGGAGAGGTTGGGGGAGTTGAAGGAAGAAATTGACAGCAAAACTATACTAGTGGAGGACCTCAACCTCCCCCTCTCTGAACTTCATAAATCTAACCTGAAAATAAACAAGAAAGAGGCTGAGGAAGTAAACAAAATTCTGGATAAGGTAGATATGATAGATCTCTGGAGATAATTGAATGGGAATAGAAAGGAATATGCCTTTTTCTAAGCAGTATATCGCACATATACAAAAACTGACCATGGACTGGGACATAAAAACCTCACAATCCAGTGCAGAAAGGCAGAGATAATGCATCCTTCTCAGATCATAATGCAATAAAAATTTTATTGTAATAAAAGGCCATGGAAAGATAAGCCAGAAATCAATTGGAAACTAAATAATCTAAAGAAGGAGTGGGTTAAAGAAGAAATCATAGAAACAATCAGCAACTTCATTCAAGAGAATGACAATAATGAGACAACCTACCAAATCTTATGGGATACTGCAAAAGCAGTTCTTAGGGGAAGTTTTATATCTCTGAATGCCTACATAAATAAAATAGAGAAAGAGAAGATCAGTGATTTGGGCATGCAGCTGAAAAAACTAGAAAAAGACCAAATTGAAAATCCCCAAGTAAGTACCAAATTAGAAACACTGAAAACCAAAGGAGAGATTAATAAAATTGAAATTAAGAAAACTATTGAATTAATAAATAAAATCAATAGTTGGTTTTATGAAAAAACTAATAAAATTGATAAACCTTTGTTCAATTTGATTAAAAAACAGAAGAAAATCAAATTACTAATATCAAAAATGAAAGGGTGAACTCACCTCCAATGAGGAGGAAATTAAAACTAATTTAGAATAATAATTAGAAATTACTTTCCCCAACTTTATGCCCACAAATTCAGTAATCTAAATGAGATGGATAAGTATTTTAAGAAATACAAATTACCCAGATTAACAGAAGAGGAAGTTGGATACTTAAACAACCCCATCTCAGAAAAAGAAATTGAACAAGCCATCAATGAACTCCCTAGGAAAAAATCTCCAGGGCCAGATGGATTCACAAGTGCATTCTATCAAACATTTAAAGATCTTATCATGAGAATAATACATTATGATCAGGTAGGATTCATACCAGGAATGCAGGGCTGGTTCAGTATTAGGAAAACTTAACATTATCGATCATATCAACAACCAAACTAACAAAACCACATGATTTATCTCAATAGATGCAGAAAAAGCTTTTGACAAAATACAACACACATTCCTATTAAAAACACTGGAGAACATAGGAATAAAGGGAATTTTCCATAACATAATAAGCAGTATCTATCTAAAACCTTCAGCACGCATTACATGCAATGGGGATAAGCTAGATGCATTTCCAGTAGGGTCAGGGGTGAAACTAGGGTGTCCATTATTACTACTATTATTCAATATGGTACTAGAAATGTTAGCTGTAGCAGTCAGACAAGATAAAGAAATTGAAGGAATAAGAACAGGCAAAGAAGAAAGTAAGTTATCACTCTTTGCAGATGTTATGATGATAGAGATTCAAGTAAAAAACTACTTGAAATAATAAACAACTTTGGCAAAGTTACAGGTTACAAAATAAACCCGCACAAATCTCCTGCATTTCTATATATTAGCAATCAAGTCCAACAGCAAGAGAGAGAAAGAGAAATCCCATTTAAAGTTAGGGTAGACAGTGCAAAGTACTTGGGAGTTTACCTGCCAAAACAAACCCAGGGACTATGTGAACACAATTACAAGACACTTTTTGCACGAATTAAGTCAGATCTAAGTAAGTGGAAAAAATATCAGTTGCTCATGGGTAGGCCGAGCTAATATAATAAAAATGACAATTCTACCTAAATTAATTTGCTTATTTAGTGCCATACCAATTAAACTATCAGATCATTATTTTCTCGAGCTGGATAAAAAATAATATCAAAATTTATTTGGAAGAACAAAACGTCCAGAATATCAAAGGGACTAATGAAAAGAAATGCTAGGGAAGGTGGCCTAGCACCACCAGATCTCAAATTATATTATAAAATAGCAATTATCAAAACCACTTGGTAATGGCTAAGAAACAGAAAAGTAGACAAAGTGGAATATTCTAGGCACCCAAGACACAGTAGCCAAGGAATATAGCAACCTCCTGTTTGATAAATCCAAGGACCCCAGCTTCTGGGATAAGAACTCACTGTTTGACAAAGATTGCTGGGGAAACTGGATAACAGTGTGGTTGAAACTAGGCATAGACCCATGCCTGACAGAATACACAAGAATAAAGTGCAAATGGGTACACGACCTCTGTATAAAGACTGATACCATGGACAAGCTGAGGGGGGAGCAAGGAATAGTGTATTTATCAGATTTATGGAGAAGGGAAGAATTTTTGACTAAACAAGAGATAGAAAGCATTATGAAATGCAAGATGGATAATTGTGACTACATTAAACTGAAAAGTTTTTGCACAACCAAACCCAATGCAACCAAAATTCGGAGGCATGTAGAAAATTGGGAAAGAATTTTTACACCTATCATATAACCACACTTGAATCCTTGTATCAATCAATCAAATAATCAATTATCATTTATTAAGTTCCTATAGATACAATGTTAGGCACTGGAGATATGCAAATAATGAAACAATTTCTATGGGTTTACCTTTAAATTTTTTAAAAATGTATTTATTTATTTTTACTTTACAACATTTGATTCTACAAGCTTTTGAGTTCCAAATTTTCTCTCCCTCTCTCTTGTCTCCCTTACCCAAGACAGCATGCAATTAGCTACAGGGTCTACATATACAGTCACATTAAACATTTTCACATCAGTTATGTTGCAAAGAAGAATTATAATCAATGGAAGAAATCACAAGAAAGAAGAAACAAAACAAAAAAGAGAGAGTCAATAGTATGCTTCAATCTGCATTCCATCTCTGTAATTTTTTTTCTCTGGATGAGGACAGTATTTTCCATCGTGAGCCCTTTAGAATTGTGTCAGAACCTTGCATTGCTAAGAAAAGCAAAGATCATCAAATGATGTGACTGTAACTGTGTACAGTGTTCTCTTGGTTCTACTCGTGGTTGTTAATTCTTTTTTTTAATTAATTAATTTTTAGTTTTTAACACTCACTTCGGGGTTTACATTTTAACAGAAACAAGTATATATACATACATACATACATATATACGTGTGTGTATGTATACATATATATATATATACACACACACAGAGTAAATATAAAGAGAAGAAGTAGAAATGAACACATGGTAGTTTCAAGATAGTCAGGGATTGAGAGAGGACTGAGGTTGGGCTAGCAGGTTGCGGGGAGGTCAAGAATCTTTAAGGATGAGAGGAATTTTATGAAACTGAAATAAAGTGATTGTGTATTCCCATGTAGACTATAGACAGAACAAAGTTGAGGACTGAAGAGATGGAGTGCTGTTTGAGGAACAGAGAAACTATAATCTTGGTCAAGTTATAGAGTGCAGGAAAAGGCACTAATGTAGAGTGTGGTATGAAAGATAGTTTGGCTAGAGTTGTAAATGTTTTTAGAGGCTAAAAAAGAGGAATTTATATTTTAATCCTAGAGGCATTAGAGAGCCTTTGGAGTTTATTGATTAGAGAAATGACAAAGTCAGATCTGCTAAATAAAAATTACTTTTACATCATCTAAAAGTTTCCTTTCCTTTTGTAACCATTTTAAGATTTGGTAGGTAGTTTAAAAGGTAAATAAATAATCTCAATGGCTTTCCTATTGACTCTGCAATAAAATATCTACAACTCAGGTTGGAATTTAAAACTGTGTATAATCTAGTCCACTTACCTGTTATTTAATATTACTCCCCTATAAGCACTCTCCATTATACTCAAATGGGTCTGCCTTTTATCCCAACCCTCCCTCTCTCTCCACATCTGCTTATATTCTATTCCATCTTTTGTAAACTCTATACCTTTGCATGAATTATATTCTTCCATATCTGGAGTACATGAGATCATAATGACTAATTTAAAAATATATTAACCAAGTCTTTTTGCTAGGATTTTATTTAAAATTTGTATATCAATATTAATCTGTAACATTGGTCTTTAGTTCTCTTTCTTTGCTTTATCTTTCTCTGATTTAGATATTGTGAGGCATCTTGGCATAGTGGGATAGATTGCTGGACTTGGAGTCAGGAAGATCTGTGTTCAAACCCTTCCTTAAACACTTACTAACTGTGTGACTCTGGGCAAGTCACTTAACTTCTCAGCCTTAGTTTCCTCATCTGTAAAGTACTGATACTAATAGCACCTATCTCATGGTTGTTAGGTTCAAATGAAATTCGAATTGCTTTGCACACTTTGAAGCCCTATTTAAATGCTAGTTTTTATTAGGACTACTAATGGATGGTAGGTTATAATGATCTAAGAAGAATGCTAAAAAAATATTTTAGATTTAATCCTGGAAGTAATTGGGAGTCACTGGGGTTTATTATGTAGAAGAGTGACATGATTAGATCTATGTATTAGGAAAATTACTTTAGCAACTAAGTGAGGTATGAACTGGAATGGGGAGAGAGTTGGGATAACGAAACCAGATAAGAAGTTATTGCAGTAATTCAGGAAAGTGGTAATAAGTACTTGAATTAGGGGGCTGTTATATGAATGGAAAGAAGGCGCTACAGTTAGAGATGTTGTGGGGATATAAATAACAAAATTTAGGTAGGTAGGTAGGTTCAATGAGAGAGAAGAGTCAAGAATGACACTGAAGTAGTGAATCTGGACGACTAGAAGACAGAAAGTACCCTTAGTAGTAATAGGGAAATTTAGAAAAGTGGGGAGGATTTTGAAGAAAATATAATGAGTTTAGTTTTGAATATATTGAGTTTGAGATGCCTGTTGTACATCCAGTTTGAGGCCAGTTGTTGAGTGAAACTGAAGCTCAGGAGGGTGTATAAATCTTGGAATAATGTGCATAGAGACAATAATTGCTGATGAGGTCTCCAAATGAGATACTATAGAAAATAGGGAAGAGGTCCCAGGACAAAACCTTGGAAGAAATAGGTCTGACACAGATGAAGAATCAGCAAAATCGATTGAAAAATAGCTGTCACATTGGTAGGAGGAGAACCAGAAGAGAGGAGAATAATGAAAATGAAGAAAAGGAGAGGATGTCCAGGAGGAGAAAGTGGTCAGCATTGTTAGATGTCATAGAAAAGTTGAGAAGGATGAAAATCAAGAGGAGGTCATTAGATCTGACAATTAAAGAAATCATTTGGTAATTTTGGTGAAGACAGTTTTACTTAAACAATGGTGTTAGAAGTCAGATTGCTGAGGGTTTATAAGAGTAAGAAAAGAGGAAGTGGAGGCACCTAATATAAATGGCATTCTTAAGGAGTTTAGTTGAGAATGGTAGAAATCGTGAAGGATATTAACTGGCATGCATGTGGGATCTAGTGATACTTTTTTTTTAAGGATGGAGGAGACATAGCCGTGTTTGTAGGCATCTGGGAAGAGCCAGTAAAGGGAGAAATATTGACAAATATGGGGACAAGAGTGAAGGAAATATGCTAAAAGGTGGGGGAAGTATATGAGATTAAGACTGGATTTAGAGGGATTAGCTTTGGCAAACAAAAAGACCAGAGATTGGGGAGATTGGGATTGAAAATGAGGGTGAGATGGAGGGATAGAAAAAGGAGTTATATCCTTGACTCTTTCCTTCCCCCACCTCATCCATCTTGTCCTCCTCCTCATCTTCCTCTTCCTCCTCCTCTTCTTCCTTCTTGTTCTTGTTTTTCTTCTCTCTCTCTGTCTCTCTCTATGTGTCTCTGTCTCTGTGTCTCTGTCTCTCTCTGTTTCTCTCCCTCCCTCCCTCTCTCTCTCGACAGAGTATGGGGTTGGTCAGAGAAGATTTCTTAGGTCTAAGGTCTTGTTAATTTAAATCTTGCCAACTCTGTATTTTCCCTTTTTTTAATCTTTGTGTTAGATTTGTCTGTCTCTGAATGAGGCACATTAAGATCCCCTACAATTATGATATTATTATCTGTGCCTTTTTTCAGTTCAGTTAACTTTTCTTTTGTTGATTAGATGTTGTAATTTAGTGCATATAGTTAATTTTCATAGTGATTCATTGCCTGTGTTCCTTTGATGATGTTTCCTTGTTTATCTCTTTTGATATTGTGAATTTTTAATTTTTGCTTTGTCTAATAGTTTAATTGCAAATTTTGCTTTTGTAGAATTACATGATACAATAAATTCTTTTCCAGTCTCTGATTTTCAAAGATAGGTTTTGTTTTCTTATCTGTTTTCCAGTCTCTTCTGTTTTATTAGATTATTTTATCCATTAACATTTAACACTGTAATTGTTGGGTTTGTGCTTTCCTCTCTCTAGTTACTTTGTTTTATTTTTTTCCCTTTGAATCAGCACTTTTTCTCTGTCATTAGCTTTACTTTGATGCTATCTAGTCTTGTAGGCATTTTTCTCCTACCTCACCCTTTTCCTGTTGACTTGCTTTATCTCAGGTTTTAAAGTTTTACCTGAAATATTCGTTTATCTTTTTTATTAATTTCTAAAACACCCAGGTTTGAGCTCCATTTTCTATACTATTTCTCTGTTATTACCTTTGTATGTCTTACCAGATTGTCCCTATTTTCTGCTGTGACTCACTTTTGAAATCTAAAGTAGATTACTGACAAATCCTTATAGTAGAACTTTGTAATAACACGGAAAGGAGATGAAGTAGGTACTCATCAGTTGAGGGATGGCTAAACCAATAGTTATACATGACTACAGATATGTTACTATTCTATAAGAGATAACAACCATGATAAATACAGAGATGGAGGGAAAGACTTGCACGAATTGACGCAAAGTAAAGTAAACAGAACCAGGCAAATGATATACTCACTGATTGTAACAATGCAAAGAACAACCATTAAAAAACATAAAAAGAATGTTGTGAAATGATAGAGAACTAGCTTAGCCCCAAAGAAGTGACAGAAGATGACAACTCCCCATACATCTTTTCGGAGGTGGGGGAGTTATCAATGAATGTAGAACACTAGATAATGCTAGATTTTTAAAAATATATTGATCAGTTTTGCTGAATTCTTATCTTCCTCTTTTAAAAAAAGTTTTTTGGTTATAAAGGCTGGTTCCCTTGGAGGGAGGGAGATGAGACATGTAGCTGGATTTTTAGACAGTGTAGTAACAAAAGATATTAATAAAAAATCTATTTTAAAAACAAAGTATTAATTCATTAATGAAGCAATGTTGTAAGCAAGCAACATTGGTGTTAATCACTATGTCCCAAGTCACAAAGCCGTTATCACCATCAGTTGCTGTATATAAGACTGTGTTATTCTATCTCTGGTTCTGTGTTCCCCCTATAATTCTGGGTTTTGGCTGCCCTTGGCAACTCCAACCTCCCCTCTCTCAGGGAGGAATGTTATCCTGAGACATATACTCATTTCTTAGAGAGGTAGTTTCCTACTCTGCAGATTTTCCAGATGAAACAAGCCCCCTGGTTCTTATTTACAGACGTAATCTTACCCTCTTATGGGAATTTTTTTTTTATCACTTTTTTCTTTTTTCCTTCTTGGAGTGAAGCCTTCCATTCTACTACCCTTTCCTATTGTTTTATCTTATTCTTCCATAGCCTTCACTCTTTTTGAGAGACTCAAGGAATTATTATATGGATTTGATAAGTGTACATCACCTTCTCTCCTTAGGTGACACTTATCTCCCTTCTTTCCATTCACAGTTTTCCCATTCCTGTTTCCTCCCCCAAAAATATATCGATCAACTTAGAATCATAGGGTTTTATGTTCCCTTTGTCTAATACTTTAAATTTAAGTCTTTAGCCTCCTGAGTTTTTTTGTCACTTGATCCTCTCTATTCTTTTTTTATCACAGAGATCAATCTCTCAATTTTTATAATAATGTACAAATATGAGAGAATTGATTTTATTACTTTGTCATTTCTTGATAATTCTATTTATTTATCTTTCTTGTGCTTCTGTGGATTAGAATATTTGCAAGCTACTACTATGTTCCCATTTTTCTTCTTCCAAGAATGCCTCAAATGCCTCTCTTTTTTCAAATGTTCATCTTTGTTCTTTGATGATTTGGCTCAGGCTTGCAGCTTGAGCTCCTTTGGCTTTTTGGAATATACTTGCCCCCTATTTCTGATTTCTCATGAATATAGAATGGTCCTCTGTTCAGATTGCCTTTTCTTTACAAAGAAAAGTCTTTTTCTTGGATATTTCTAAGATTTTTGTTATTATTATTAAAATTAGTAAATCTCTACTACTACAAGCCATGGAGTTTAAAGCAGAAGGCAGTATCTGAGATGAGTTTTAAAGGAAACTAAAAGAAGTAGGTGTGAGGAGAGACAGCCAGTGCAAAGTCATGGGTGTAGGAGATCAAGCATCAAAAGTAAGGAAAAACAAGAAATCCAGTTTGACTAGACCAAAGGTTGTGCATAATCCTGGAAGAAACTAAGGCATAGTAAGGCTACAAAGATAGGATAGGTTCATGCTTTGAAGGCCTCTACATGCCAAACAGAGAAGTTTGGTTTTGATCCTAGAGGCATCGTGGGACTCCTGGAATTTATGGAGTTTTAGAAGGTAGTGGCAGGATATGCAGTTCTTCAGACTCTACCTTTTAGTTTTGTTTTTTTTTTTTTTAAATATCCCTTGAGAACTTTTATTTCTGACTGAATTATATTCCTCATTTCATTTCTTTAGAATTTTTTTCCTCTTTTTAACTATTTTGGAGTTTCTTTTTATTATTTTATCATCTCTGGAAAGTTCACAGGATTCTTTCTTTCATTGGGTAATTCTAGTTCATTTTTAGCTCTTTTTTTTTTTTTTTTAGATTTCATTCATCTTTCCTTCTCTATCCAATTGTGACTTAGCCTTTCATATTCCTTGTTATTCCCTCTCAGTTTCCTTCCTCAATCTTTGATCTGCCCCTATTACTACAAATGAGATAATATTTGTAAAGCTCCTAGTACATAGTAGGTGCTATATAAATGCTTATTCTTTTTGCCTTCTATAGGGCTCCTGGAACTCAACTGTTTGAGTGTCCTCATCCTTATTTTATTGGAAAATATGGATTTCTGATGCTGGTTTCTGCACTAAGCAAACTCTGATGGAGAGGACTCAGTTTATCTAGGTTTACAGTCCCATTTCCCTTGGGCACCTGAGCTCATTCTTACCCTAGTCTCTGGCTTTATAGCTACATAATGAGAAGCCAGTATTTCTTGCCAAGGCAGCCTTTCCTCACTTTCCCTTTCCTTTGATTGTTTTAGAATCAGTGCCTGAGACCTTAGAATTCGGAGATGTTCAAACTGATGCATTGCTATGGGGGAGTCAGTATAATCAGACCATGAGTCATAAGCCTTTAAATTTGCTTATGTTAACTGGCTTGGGTGTGAGGAGTTAGATGTGGGGGTGTTGCATGGAAAAGCCATATATTTAAGTAATCTGTTTATATTTCATATGGTTTTTGACCTTTTGTGGAGTTTTCTTTACCTTATGAATCTGCCAGTGATTGATCTGGGAAGAAATAGCCAGGGAGTAAAATTAAGTGTGGCTGAAGCATATCTTATATGTAGTGGATAACCAAGGAATCCAACAATTAAGACTACTGTGTGTGTGTGTGTGTGTGTAATCCTTTTTCTCCTTTTTCTAAAGTCTTTGGGATGCACTAAGTTGAATAAGGTAAATACTTTGGTATCTTGGTGATCCTAATAATTTATACAGTAATAATTTTATACAATTCTGTCTAATTAATGTAAATCAGCTGTCATAACAGGGGACACTAAAAGAATGTCTTTGTCTATAAGCACTTCCTTGCCAAGCAGAGAGATATGGAAGCTGAAGGTAATATTGCTTCAGAATATAAATGTTTGTATAATCTTACAAAAGAGACATGATGGAAGGTTGAGACCAGTTACTGCTTTATAAATCAGAGAGAAGCAGTGGATGGTAAAACTATTTTTAAGAGAACTTGATGAGATATCCCATTAAATAACATCATCCTGAGGGCATTTGAATATGAAAACAAAAGGCTGAGAACAAAAAGAAGAAAAAAGAAAAAAGATCTGAAAATATTTTTCCCAACTTTATTTTTCAACAGCAAGTACAGTAATGTCACTAGACTTGGACTCTAATATCAGATAAAGGTGTGCTTATAGAAAAGGTAGAAATAGTACTAAAGAAACAAAATGAAGAAAACTGTTGTATGATGTTATATACAGAGAGGAGTCCTGGAAGTGACTCAGTGCTAGAAAGTTAATGAATGTTTAAATACACAAAATCTTGATATCTTTTAGTAGAGTAGAGTTGTCTGATTTGGTAAAAGTAAATACTTTTCTTTGAAGATTATGCAAGCACATAGAATAATTAAAGAGAACAACATGAAATGTCAAATGTCTATTTTTGAATGAAACCCTCGCTTAATTTTGTCCAAATAGGGTACAAATGTAACATAATTGTAGATAGTGGAAAGAGCATTGAATTTGGTGCTAGAGACCCTGTATTTGAATTCTGGCTCTATGATTTACTACATGTGGGACCTCAGTAACTCACTTTCCCTTTCTGGGATTCAGTTTTCTCATATTTAAAATAGAGGTATTGGATTTGGTAACCTTCCAAGCTTCCAGGATCCATAATCTTGTCATCCAAGGTCAGTGGGGTGTGCACATGCACATATGCGCACCATCCTTATGTTTAATCTGAGCACCCATTAAATGCAACATGAAATCAATGGCTGCAATACAGCTTCTAGGACTGTGGCCATATTAATTGTTTTCCATATTTAGTAGCTGAGGTTTGGTACTTTCTTCAGTGTCAACAACAGGACTTGAGAATTTGGCCTTAATGGTACCTATCAATATGTGACCAAAGTCAGTGACAAGATTGTAGTTTTTAATGTCATAAATATTTTGTTGTATTGCATGATAAGTGTGCACATAAATGTATGAGTCTCTAGGACTGGCATTAGAATTACGTATATGACTGGATTTTTGATTTCATTGATATGGACATTCTTTCCATTGATGCACATCACAATTTATCTTTGTTTTCTAACACCATACAAACCTTTTCTGTGCTTTTCCATAAATTCTCTGTAGAGGCTTTACCAAAATGCCTGAATCATTCTTTTAGGTTTCTTAAAGTTAGAAGTGTGCCAATAGGTTCCCAGGACATGTGATCAAGATGGAGGACTAGACATTTTCTCTGATCCCTCTTGACCTCTCAAACATCCTCCCCCTCAAAAAATTAGATTAAGCAACTTAAGTTGTATCCATTAATTAAGACACCATAATCATAAAGAAGGTTAAAAGGAATAAAACCAAAAACAAACCCATGAGCTGACTTCTATACTGAACTCACTAAGCATACCTTTCAGACCTGCCACTCTACCAAGCAGCAAGTCTGAGCTTAGCAGACCCAAAGGACCTGCTGGCACATGAGCTCATAAAAATCTCCATCCCACACCTGTGTCCCCCTCCCTCTCTCCAGTGCCATGGAGATCCTAGCTTCAGGCTATAGAAGTTTGCTCTTGCTGTGATAGCCAGCCAGCATAGTGCTGTAGGGGTGGAAGCCTTCTGGCCTCTCAACCCCCACCACAGCCCTAGATAGCCAGCGTTGTAGCAGCACTTCAGGGGCACCAGCTTACTAGGAGGCCGCAGTTTGTGCTGGAAAAAGGATTTGTGTAGGAGAGCCAGGAACAGAGGAGAAGGGGTAGAGTACATATCTCTGCTTGAAAATAGAGCTTAGCACCTCGTCTCCACCTCCTCCTAGAAGCCTCAGAGACCCAGACTCCAGAACTGAAAAATGAGAGACAGGATGCTGGAACGCATATGCATGTACATTTTGGTGCTACGTGGCACTCCACCAAGCTTGAAGGAAAGAGTTCAGCCTCCATCCAGGGACCAGTTCTGCCCCCTCAAAAGTCACATGGGGTAGAGATGTAGGCTGGTAGACCATGAATTTCCCAACATGAGAAGAGCTTCTATACCTAGCCTCCAAAGAAGCCATAGTTGGAAAGGAAGGTGTCAGAAAGTGAGTGATAGAGAAAATAAAGGAGAGAAGAAATCCTGATTTTGCCAGATATATCAGAAATAAGCAAATAAAACAGGAAACACTAACAGCAGAAAGTAATAGATCCCTGGAGCTAATAAGCAAATTCAGGAATTTGTGAAAAGTGCTACCAGACTAAGGAAAATAATCCTGTATCATGAGAGGGCCCTACAGACTTTGACATAGAATCACAACATATTGTTCCAAAGTAGTTTAAAAGGAAAAGGAGAACTGTGAGAGCAGAATTTATGGCCTGCACAGCAAAAATAATGGGCAGAATAGAAAACCAAGAGTCTGGTATGGCAAATCTCATCAAAGAAACAAGAGAACGATCAATTGAGAATGCAAATAAAAAGAAGTGGACAATTTAGAAGAGAATAAAAGCTGTAATATTAAAAGAAAATTGCTCACTGTGCAAGCAGAAATTCTGATCTTGAAGACAGAAAATAGAGGATGCTTACCACCACAGTGCAAAGGTGTAAAAGAAATGAAAATAAAAGAAAAACCCCTAATGAATAGGACTGGTTGAAGGGGAGGAAAGGAAGAGAGAATCTACTTGACTGAGATCAGAAAAGGAGGTGAAATTAAATAGATGAAAGGATAAAGAACTAATAAGCAACTCCAGAGGGAAAAGAATAATTAACAGCAGGAGAAGATGGGGAGGGGCAAGGGGAAGAGCTATTGAGAAGAGAGCCACCTTAAAAAAAGAATATGCTTAGCATACATAGCAGAAGAGGGGAAAATTCATAACAAGAAAAAAACAATACTGGAGACAAATGGAGGAAAACATAAACATATCATAATTTTCAATGTAAATGGATTAAATAATCCATTAAAATGAAAAAAGTGACATTGGAGAAGAAAACAAAATCCCACAATCTGTGAATATATTGCTAAGCAGAAATATATTTAAAAACAAACACAAACACAAAACAAAACATAGGGAAAAAATTACTATGCATCAAATGAATTCAAAAAAGCAGCTTCAGTCATACTATCTGACAAAGCAAAGACACACATTCAAAAAATTAAAAGAAATAGTTAAGACAACCACATCATGGTGAAAGGAAACATAGAAAACAAGCCAATACCAGTAATAAACTTGAATGCTTCAAATGTATTAACAAAAAAAATAATAAAGGAAACAACTGAGCTTGTTTATATAGACAAGAACACAAAATATTGACAGGAATCTGCACTATCCCTCTCTCACTTTTGGATAAGTCTAACAAAAAAATAGATAAAAGGGAAAATATAAAACTGAATAAATTGGTGGAGAAACTAGAGTTACAAGACTTCTGACATCTTCTTAATGGCTTGGCAAAAGAATGTACATATTTTTCTGTACCACATGGAACTTTTACAAAAATTAATCATATATTAGGGAGCAGAGATATTGCAAACAAATGCCCTTTGTAGACTGTAATGTGATAAAAATAGTCATTGATTCAAGGACCACAAACAAAAGACACAGATCCAAATGGAGATTTAATATGAAAATCCTAAATAATGAGTGGGTCAAAGAGCAAATCATCAAAACAATCATTATGTGAAAAATAAGAATAGTGATGAAACAACACACCAAAATGTTTGGAATGCAGCTAGAGCAAATATGAAAGATCATATCTCTATAAATATGCATCAACAAAATAGAAAAAGAGAATTAATGAACTTAATATTAATTTAAAAATTAGAAGCCAATAAATAAACCTAAAATGAGCACAAAAGAGGAAGTAAGAAATAGATAAATTGGAAACAAAAAGGCCTTAGAGATGATAAATAAAATTCAAAGCTGGTTCTTTAAAGATTAGTGAAATGGAAAAAACTTTTACCTTGTCTGATTAAAAAGAAGGCAGAAAATCATGAAATAACAAAACCAATAGAAATGAATAATCAGAATATATTATGCACAGTTATATACTAACAAAACTGAGAACACAAAGGAAATAGAGGAATGCTTTCAAAAATATAAAATACCCAAACTATCTGAAGGCTAGATAGGTCTTTAACTTGAACTGCACAAATTTTAAACTTCCTTGGGCCACAGATAGGGTAGACTAGAGAAAGACTGATGGTGGTTGGTTGCCATAGGTCATGTGACAAACAGGAGAGTGCATAATGGCAAATCTACATTTTTTGCAGGCTGCTTAAAATCCTTTGTCAGGCCACAAATGGTCTGTGGTCTGTATGTTGTGCAGGCCTGTCTTAAAAAAAATACAGTTTCAATAAAGGAAATAGATCTAGCTGTGGATGTATGGAGTATTAACAGAGGATTGGCACCTCTGACGTAAGGGCTTCTTGAGTCCTTTTCAGTGTGCTCGTCCTCCTTTGGTGTCTAACTGGTCACCCAGCTCTCACCTGTGGCTTCAAGAAACTACACCACATGCAACAGTCACACCCTAGTAAAACCATCTCAGCAGAAAGGCTAAATCAGGTTGAGGGTAACTCATAGGCCTCAGATGCATCATGAGTTAAAGTAATGTATACCCCAAGCATGAAAAGACACCTTCCTGTGGAATGGGCAAATGAGAACAGTTTTCTCTAGTGACCATGAAGGCAACTGAAGCAGTAGTTGTGAAGTACTTAGAGCTTGGTCAGACACTAAAGATGCTAAGGTCATCCACTGCATCCTGGGCCATTGCCAATCATGCTGATTTTTTTCTTGCTATTAGATTTCAGTGACTCTGATGTGTGTTGCCTCACATAAATCTAATTAACATGTAAATCAAAACATTGCCTAGTGACAGCATTGGTGTTCTTTGAAAACAAAACATAAATAATAATATCAAGATGTAGCTATAAAGAAACTACCATGAAAAAATCTCCCGGCCTTGATGGATTCATAGGAGAGTTGTATCATACTTTTTTTTAATTAATTAATTTTTAGTTTTCAACTTTCACTTCCACAAGATTTTGAGTTCCAAATTTTCTCCCCATCTCTCCCCTCTCCCCATCCGAAGACTGCATTCATTCTGATTACTCCTTCCCCCAATCTGTCCTCTCTTGTATCACACATCCCCCTTCTCTTATCCCCTTTCCCTCTATTTTCTTGCAGGGCAAGATAGATTTCTGCACCCCCACTACCTGTATTTCTTATTTTCCAGTTGCATGTAAAAACAATTCTCAGCATTCGTTCCTAAAACTTCGAGTTCCAGCTTCTTTCTCTTCCTCTCTCCTCACTCATCCCTTCTGAGAAGGCAAGAATTTCAATAATGGTTACACATGCATAGTTATGAAAAAGACTTCTGTAAAAGTCATGTTCTGAAAGACTATATTTCCCTCCATCCTATCCTGTCCCCAGTTATTGCATTCTCACTTTTCACCTTGTTCCTCTCCCAAAGTGTTTACTTCTAATTACTCCCTCCTCCCATTAGCCCTTCCTTCTACCATCCACCCCGCCCCAGTTATCCCCTTCTCCCCTACTTTCATGTGGTGTAAGATAGATTTTCATACAAATTGAATGTGCATGTTATTCCCTCCTTAAGCCAAATGTGATGAGAGTAAACCACTTTTTGCCTCTCACTTCCCCCCTTTTCCTCTCTATTGAAAACACTTTTTCTTGCCTCTTTTATAACAGATAATTTGCCCCATTCCATTTCTCCCTTTCTCCACTTAATATATTCCTCTCTCACCCCTTAATTTTATTTTTTCTTATATATCATCACTTCCTATTCAACTTACCCTGTGCCCTCTGTCTATATGTATATAATTCGTCCAACTACCCTAGTACTGAGAAAAGTCTCAAGAGTTACAAATATTATCTTTCTGTGTGTGTGTTTGTCCTTTGTTTCTGAAGACCATGCTATCAGAGAAATAGTGACATGACTTGCACTTGACTTTGTTTTTTGAGTGAGGGAGGACTGTGCAGGTCACCAGCCTCCTTCTCCTCCAGAGCCATCTGGATCTAGTGACCAGATATTCCTCAGGATGACTAGAGATGGCCCAGGATGAGGCAGTTGGGGTTAAGTGACCTGCCCAATGTCACACAGCTAGTGAGTGTCAAGTGTGTGAGGTGAGATTTGAACTTGGGTCCTCCTGACTCCTGCACGCTCTATCCACTGTACTACCTAACTGCCCCTATCTTTTCATATAGGAATGTAAACAGTCCAACTTTAGTAAGTCCCTTATGATTTCTCTTTCCTGTTTACCTTTTCATGCTCCTCTTGATTCTTGTGTTTGAAAGTCAGATTTTCTATTCAGCTCTGGTTTTTTCATCAGGAATGCTTGAAAATCCTGTATTTCATTGAATGACCATTTTTTTCCCCTGAAGTATTATACTCAGTTTTGCTGGGTAGGTGATTCTTGGTTTTAATCCTAGCTCCTTTGACTTCTGGAATATCATATTCCACGCCCTTCGATCCCTTAATGTAGAAGCTGCTAGATCTTGTGTTATCCCGTTGTATTTCCATGATACTGGAATTGTTTTCTTTATAGCTCCTTGACTTGGGAACTCTCAAATTTGGCTACAATATTCCTAGGAGTTTTTCTTTTGAGAACTCTTTCAGGAAATGATCAGTGGATTCTTTCAATATTTATTTTACCCTCTGGTTCTAGAATATCAAGGCAGTTTTTCTTGATAATTTCATAAAGATAGTATCTAGGCTCTTTTTCTGATCATATTGTTCAGGTAGTCTCATAATTTTTAAATTGTCTCTCCTGGATCTATTTTCCAGGGCAATTGTTTTTCCAATGAGATATTTTACATTGTCTGCTATTTTGTCGTTCCTTTGGTTTTGTTTTATAATTTCTTGATTTTTCACAAAGTCATTATCTTTCATGTGCTCCATTCTAATCTTTAAGGAATTATTTTCTTCAGTGAGCTTTTGGATCTCAAAGGAGATCAAAAGTGCATCTGGCCAATTTTGCGTTATAAAGAATTCTTCTCCTCATTGACTTTTTTGGATCTCTTTTGCCATTTGGGCTAGTCTGTTTTTTACAGTGTTATTTTCTTCAGCATTATTTTCTCCTTTAGCAAGCAGCTGACTTATATTTCGTGATTTTCTTGAGTCACTCTCACTTCTCTTCCCAATTTTTGTTCTACTTCTCTTACTTGATTTTCAAAATCATTTTTGAGCTCTTCCTTGGCCTCTGACCAATTCATATTTTTCTCAGAGGCTTTGGATGGAGGAGCTTTGAATTTGTTATCTTCTGTTTGCATGCTTTGGTCTTCCTTGGTACCAAAGAGAGATTCTATAATCTGATTCTTTTTTCGGTTTTTGCTCATTTTCCCAGTCATTTATTTGACCTTTGATCTCTTTGTCAAGGTAATTCTCTGTTTCCATTGGGGTGGGGGAATGTACTGTTAAACTGCTCGATCCCCCCACAATCTGTGTACCTAGAGCCCCAGAAACATTGCCCCTGCTGCATCTGCCCCTGCTGCTGCAGTGACTACTATGGGTTCCTCTGCCTGCTTCCCCCTCTACCAACCTGAGATTGGTGGTGGACCACTCCATTTTCATGCACTTGTCCCACAGGCTTTTCCCACTGTCCTTGCAATTTATCTTCAATGTTTTGGGGTCATGAATTCTGGAAACCACCATAGGTGTGAGAAATTCAGTCTTCCCAAGGCCTGCTCAGTGCGCACTCATGACCCATATTGGACTGCACTCTTCTCCCTGAGTGGTGTGATAGACACTTCCTGGCCACCTTCTAGGCTATCTTGGTCTGGAGATTTGCTTCTCTCCATCATTCTGTGGGTTCTGCAGCTCCAGAATTTGTTTAGAGCCATTTTTACAGGTTTTTGACTGGGCTTGGTGGGAGCACTCTAGAAAGTCCATGCTGTTATTCTGCAATCTTGGGTCTGTAAAATTGGTTGATACTTTGACGTCAAGGCAATTTTCCTTGATAATTTCTTGAAAGATGTTGTCTCTGCTCCTTTTTTGAGCATGACTTCAGGTAGTTCAATCATTTTTAAATTATCTCTCTTGTATCTGTTTTCTAGGTCAGTTGTTTTTCCAATGAGGTATTTCACATTATCTTCTACTTTTTAATTCTCTTGGTTTTCTTTTATAATTTCTTTATTTTTCTTACAGTCATTAGATTCCATCTGTTCCATTCTAATTTTGAAGGAATTATTTCTTCATTGAGATTTTGGACCTCCTTTTCCATTTGACCAATTCTGCTTTTTTAAGGCTTTCTTCTGTTCATTGACTTTTTGGCCCTGATTCACCATTTGCATTGTTTTTTTTTTTTTTTAACATGTTATTTTCTTCAGCACATTTTGGGTTCCCTTTAAGAAGAGTTGAATCATTTTTCATGATTTTCTTGCATCATTAGCACCATTTCTTCACAAATTGTTCTAAAAAATTGAGAAGCACCCTACCAGAATCCTTTTATGAAATGATATAGTCCTTGATGCCTTAACCAGGGAAAGATTAAATACAGAAGGAAAACTACAGGCCAATATTATTAAGGAACATTGACTCAAGAATTTTAAACAAAATATTTTTAGACTTCAATGATTTATCTAAGAAGCATTCCTTATGACCACGTGTAATTTATACAACCATGTGATCATCTCAGTACATGTATTTTGAAGAAGTACTTTTAATGCAAAAATCCCTTCAAACTCTACGCATAGAGGGACATTTTAAAAAAATATCAGTAAAAAAAGCATCTATCTAAAACCAAATGCAAGTATCATGTGTAATAGATACACTAGAAGCTTTCCCTGCAAATATGAAAGGAAAGCAAGGATGCTCCTTTTCCCCACTATTATTTTATATCATTCTGGACTAGAGACAGCAATAAGACAAGAAAAAGAAAAGACACAGATTAAGAAGAGATTTAACTGTCTCTACTTGCTGACGGTATGGTGATGTACTTGGAAAACCGCATGGAATAAGCAAAGATAATAATCTAGACAGTATCTTCAGCAATTTTGCTTTGCAGGCTACAAAATAAATTCTTAAAAAACTCCAACATTTTGATATAGTAACGAAACTCAAGAATCAAAAATAGAAATGGAACTCTCATTCCAAATAACTACAAAATGCATAAAATATCTGAGAATCAATCTACCAAAGCACTTAAAAAATTATAGATTCAGTTACAAAATCTTAAGGAAATAAAGAACAACTTAAATAACTGGAGTGCTATTCAGCGTTGGGCCATGCCAATATAAAATGACAATACTAGCAAACTTACTTTATATTTTAATGCTATATCAGATTACCAAGGGAACACTTTATAGAACTTTATAAAATAATAACAGACTTCATTTGGAAAAACAAAAGACCTGGAATATCAAGAGAAATGATGAAAAGAAACAGGGGTAAAAAGGAAATGGTACTTCAAGAACTTAAACTATATTATAAAGCAGCAGTCATCAAAATGATATGGTATTGGTTAAAATGTAGAGATACAGATCAATAAACTGACTAGGAAAGCGAAAATTAGAAACAATGGAACTTAATAACTCAGTGTTGGATAAAGTGGAAAATATAAATTATCTTGGAAAAGACTTCCTGTTTGATCAAAATAGCTATGAATATTAGAAAACAGTCTGGTACAAATTAGGTTTTGTCCAACACCTTAAACAGTATTCTATAATACTTTTAAAATAGCTATGTGACCTTAATATTAAAAATCATAATATAAAAATTATAAAAGAAATAGATCTTATACCTTTCACAGCTATGGGTTGGGCATGCATTTTTAAGCATGTATTTTAAGAAGAAATAGAGGTAATTATAAAAGGTAACTTAGAATCTTTTTATATGAAATCAAAAAGATTCTTCACAGACAAAGTTAATGCACCTGGAAGAAGAAGGGAAGTGATCAAAGGGGGAAAAATTCTCTAAAAAATTTCTCTGCTAAGGATTTGTTATCCAAAATATATAAACACTTTACATGCACACACAAACACTCTTTCTCCAGCTATTCCCAATAGATAAATGGTCAAAGGATATGTTCAAAAGAAAATTTGCAGAGTATTTGCAACTATAAGAAAGAATGCTTTATAGCCTACATGACAAAAAGTGACAATACTTAGTGTTGGAGGGGTTGTAAAATTATAGACATGCCTAATTCATTGTTATAGAACTTTCAGATGGTGAAACCATTTTGGAAAGCGAATAAAGTGTTAAAAATCCATATTCTTTGAACTGAAGACCATTTTACTAGGTTTTTATTTATCAGTTATAATTCACCAAAGAAACTTTTGATATGAAGAAAATCTACGTATACACCAAAATATTTGTGGAAGCACTTTTTGTAATATCAAAGAATTAGAAAAAAGGTAGTTGCTCAATGACTGTGCAATGGCTGAACAAGTTACATGAACATAATGGAATATTACCATGCTTTAAGAAATAATATATATGATGAATACAGAGACACATAGAAAGATCTATATGAGCTGATAAAGAGTGAAGAAAACAGAGCCAAGCAAACAATACACACAATAGCTACAATGTAAATTGGAAAGAATAACAACACACCCAAAATTCAAAAGTCAGTATAACAAAATTATAAAGATCCAGAAAACTCAAATGAAGAGATGTGAAAAGATATCCCTAGCCCACTCTTTTGTGGAAGTGGAAGGTCCAAAGGTGTTATGCATTATACATATTTTTTGACTTTTTCAATGTATTGATCAGGTCTGCTTTTCTTTTCCTTTTAAAAAAATACTGTTTATTACATGGAATGACTCTCTTATTGGGAACGGGGAAGAATCCTTGAAATAACTGTGATTATTTAAGAAAAATCATTAACAACTTATTTCCAAAAATGTTTATCAATATAGCAACAGACTATGTTGGTATATAGTTGAACAGCAGACTGTTTATCTCTCATCCTTTGCTCTTAAGTACATGACCAGTCTACTCATTTTCTGGTCCTATATCTCTGATATCTTTTACACCATTTTGCGATGCAGTTTGGTCTTGATAATATGCTGTAGCCAAAATATATCCACCCTTATGCCTTTCCATTGTTTTAGGGTAACTCATAATTTTGATTTTATAGAGATGATGTTATTCTCTGTTAGTCACAGAGGATAGAGCATCATTGGATAGAGCATTATCGAAACTATCAGTGTAAAAAAAGATGGATTTTTGTTTCAGAAAAACTTGCATTTATCATGCCGTTTAGCTTGCTTTCCATTTTCATTGTTCCTTTTGGTCTTGTATTCCCGGCACACAGCACTTGTATTGTTGTTCTTGTGGTTGCTCTTTTTCAGTCGTTTCTAACTTTGTGACCCCGTTTGGGTTTTCTTGGCAAAGATATTGTAGTGGTTTGCCATTTCCTTCTCCAGCTCATTGTCTAGATGAGGAGCTGATGCTAGCATGGTTAAGTGACTTAGCCAGGGTTACATAACTAGTAAGTGTCAGAGTAGATTTGAATTTAGGAGATGAGTCTTCCTAACTTCAGGTCCAGTATACGCACTATGCCACTTGCCTGTTCATATACATCTTTAGTAGGTTCTTAATAAATATTGTCGAATTGAATTATTTATCAGTAACACTTCCTCAGAATGTATGCTATTTAAACTCTGGGATCATCATTATTTTACACATTTCCATTTAGTGCCTACTATGTACATAACACTTTGATTATATTAGAATAAGAAACACAATTTAAGTAAGACACCATCTTTGTCCTCAAGAAACTTATCTATTTCCTAAACGGGCACTTGACATCGTTGTTCATTCTTGTCCTGCTCTTTGTGACCCCATGGATCACGCCGTCCCTGGGATCTTCTCGGCAAAGATACTGGGATGGTTTGCCATTCCCTTCCCCAGTAGACTAAGGCACACAGAAGGGAAGTGAGTCTCCCGGATCCGCAGAAATACTGCCTGAGGCTGGATTTGAAAGTTTAGTGCTTTATCCCCTGAGCTCCCTACCTGCTTCCTAAATTGGCACTAATGATTTTAAAATCATTCTAGTAGTTTTAGTTAGAAGTGATTCCCTGCTTTGTCCACTAATTAAAATAATTCCTATTATTGTAACTTCATGTCTATATACTATGGTTTCCAGTCAGTACATTTGCTCTTTACTTTTTGTCAATTTTATTGTTCCATTTAATTTTTGCCTAAAGAATTGTTTCCTTCTTTTTTTATGTGTTTTCATTTCATTGAGCTTTCTTTGCACATAGGATTATTAGTGAACACCACCAACCTAGAAATTGGAGTTAGGATCCTTATCCTGGTATTAAATAGTTTGCTATGGGACAAGAGGGCAGAACATTTTAGAGAACTGATTTTAGTTCTTAGCAGATTTAAATTGTATTTGCCTTGGTTGAATGGACTCTAAAGTTTTAGAATCTAAACAAGAAATAAAATAAACAATATTTTTATGAAAGTCTGCTGCACAAACAGCTCTGTCGAATATAGTTTCCCATGAGGCCCTTTCTCATACTTTGAAAAACTGCTATATTTATATCCTTCAAAGATGGTGCCAGTAAAATTTTTTGACTGATGGGACAAGTTGAGTTCAGTGCCATTCCAAATGTCAAGAAAAGGAAGATGATTTTAATTTTCTTCTCCTATAAAGCATCAAACATTTTTCCTATATATAATATTATTTATCATCAATAAATGCTATGTTTTTAAAAAATATTCTACATATGTTTTTTTTATCATCTACATTTCCCAATGTATCCCTTCTGCCTTTTCCTCTCAGAGGTTCATGTTATAGCAAAGTATAAAAAAGAGAAAAAGAAGCAGTTCATCAAAACTAACTTCAAAAAAAGACTAAAATTATCTACAATGTACTACTTCTGTATTTCTCCACCTTTGCAAAGAAATGAGGGGGGTGATGTCTTCTCATCTGTTTTTTAGGGGTAGTAAACTAGGTAATTACAATTTCACTTCATTTGCTTTCATTTCTTAAAGTCATTTTCTCCATTTCTATTTTTGTCTTTGTGTTTACTTAACTTTGTGTCAGTTTGAAGTCTTTCTCTGCTTCTCTGTATTTTTCATATTCTTTCTTTTCACCCAGTAATATTCCATTACATTTGTGTAAAGCTACTTGTTTAGTCATTCCCAATTATTAGACATTTTGTCTCCAATTCTCTACTACAAAAAATGGTGCTATAAATATTTTATTTTATATTGGGCTTCTCTTTTTCATTGATCTTAACATGTATGGTTAGAAATGAAATCTCTGGGTCAGGATGTATAGACATTTTAGTCATTTTCTTCATATAATTCCAAATTGATTTTGAGAACGATTGAAGCAGTTCACAGCACCACCAGTAATGGATTACTGTCCTACCCTTTCTACCAATTCTCTGTTACTGACTATTGATAGAAACATTCTTTGTGTGAGGTGAAGCCTAAGCTATTCCTGTGCTTCCTTATGCTCTTAATTAATTGAGATATAGTTTTTATTTTTACACATTCCTATTTCCTATATATTTGAGAAATTTAAAGTAATGATTCCCAGGTGGAGCCAAAATGGCAGAGTGGAAAGATGGACCTATTCTACCTCTTTCACCATAGCCCATAAAATTTCTGAAAAAAAAGACCCTAAACAAATTCTAGAGCACCAGAATCCACAAAACAACAGAGTGAAAGATTTCCAGCCCAATACAGCATGGAAGGCCAAAAGGAAAGGTCAATTCCACTGGTCTCAGAGCAGAGCAGAGTGAGCCCAGCCCTGGGTTGCAGCACGGACAGGACTGGAGCAGGCTTCAAGGCACAGAATCATGGCTAGCAGCTGTGGTTCCCAGATTTCTCAACCCACAATTGCCCAAGATAGCTTCAAAGGTCAGTATGAAAGCCCTTTCACCTGGGTGAGAGGGGAGTGCCATCTGACCTTGACCCCAGGGCAGGAGCAGCCACTGTGGCAGCAACATCCACTTTTGGACCTCTTGGCATAAAAATCCTGTGCAAATTGAAGAGCTGATATGGGTCTCAGTTCTGAGTGGTGGTACTGGGCTGAGGAGCAGCACTGGCCTGGTGGAACTGGTGGTGACTGTGAAGAGGGAATCCTACTCACAGATCCTGGGCAGAAAAGAATACTTGTCATTCCTCACAGACCAGGAAAGGAGTAAACACCTCTCCTTTGATTGTGCCAGCTTGGAGGAACTGAGAAATTACAGGTCTCTAGAATATATATACCCTGCTCTTAACAAAGGACTCAAAAGTCAGGTAACTGACTGGGAAAATGCCCAAAAAGGGGGAAAAAAATAAGACTATAGAAGTTTACTTTCTTGGAGAACATGTGTTTTCTTCCATCCTTTCAGATGAAGAACAAAGAATACCATCAGAAGAAGATAAAAGTCAAGGCTTCCAGATCCAAAACCTCCAAAAAAAATATGGAATGGTCTGAGCCATGGAAGAGCTCAAAAAGGATTTTGAAAATCAAGTAAGAGAGGTGGAGGAAAAATTGGGAAGAGAAATGAGAGCAGTGCAAGAAAATCATGAAAAGCAGGTCAAGAGCTTGCTAAAAAAGACCTAAAAATGCTGAAGAAAACAACACTTTTAAAAATAGACTAACCCAAATGGCAAAAGAGGTCCAAAAAGCCAATGAGGAGATGAATGCTTTAAAAATCAGAATTTTCCAAATGGAAAAGGAAGGTCAAAAGCTCACTGAAGAAAATAGTTCTTTAAAAACTAGAATGAAGCAGATGGAAACTAATGACTTTATGAGAAACCAAGAAATTACAAAAAAACCCCAAAAGAATGAAAAAATAGACAATGTGAAATATCTCACTGAAAAAACAACTGACCTGAAAAATAGATTCAGGAGAGACAATTTAAAAATTATTTTTTAATATCGTGGCCTGAAAACCATGATCAAAAAAAGAGCCTACACATCATCTTCTAAGAAATTATCAAGCTAAACTTCCCTGATATTCTAGAAACAGAGGGTAAAATAGAAATGGAAAGAATTTACCAATCACCTCCTGAAAGAGATCCCAAGAGGAAAGCTCCTAGGAATATTGCAGCCAAATTCCAGAGTTCTCAGGGCAAGGAGAAAATATTACAAGCAGCCAGAAAGAATCAGTGCAAGTGTGGTAGAAATATAATTAGGGTAACAGAGGATTTAGCAGCTTCTACACCAAGGTGTCAAAGGACTTGGAATATGATATTCCAGGATTCAAAGGAGCTAGGATTAAAAACCAAGAATCACCTACCCAGAAAAACTGAGTATAATACATCAGGAGAAAAAATGAAATTTCAATGAAATAGAGGACTTCCAACCATTTTTGTTGAAAAGGCCAGAGCTGAATAGAAAATTTGACTTTCAAATACAAGAATCAAGACAAACATAAAAAGGTAAACAGGAAAAGAGAAGACTTATGGAACTCATTAAAATTGAACTGTGTACATGGAAAGATATTATTTGTAACTCATTAGACCTTTTTCAGTATTAGGGTATTTAGAGGGAATAGACACACACACACATATGTAGATGTGCATGCGTATGTATGTATGTATGTATGTGTATATTATATATGTGTGGGTATTTATATGTACGTGGGTGTATGTATGTGTATATATAAGTAAATACATATATATACACACACACATAGAGGGCACATGGTGAGCTGAATATGAAGGAATAATACCTAAAAATTAAAATTTACTGTTGAATGGAATGTACTGGGAGTAAGAGATAGGGAGAGATAGAATGTAGGAGATCACCTCATATAAAAGAAGGAAGAGCTTTTACAATGGAAGGGAAGAGGGGAGAGATGAAAGGAAAGAATTGAGCCTTAACCTTATGGGATTTGACTTAAGGAAGGAATAACACACACTCAGTTCGATATGAAAATCTATTTTACCCTTCAGTAAGGCAAGGGATAAGGGGATAGGAGAGGGAAGATAATAGAAGGCACAGCAAATTGGGGAAAGGGATAACCAGAAGCAAACACTATTGTGGGAGAACAGGTCAAGGGAGAGAACAGTGTAAATGAAGGGCAGAAAAGCACAAAGGGAAATGTGGTTAGTCTTTTACAACATAAATATTATGGAAGTGCTTTGCATTGTTACACATATATGACCTATATTGAATTGCTTGTTTTCTCAATGAGGATGGATGGGAAGGGAGGAAGAGAATGTGGAACTCAAAGCTTTAAGAATGATTGTTAAAAATTATTTTACCATGCAACTGAAAATTAAGTTATACAGGCAGTGGAATATAGATTTTGCCCTACAGAAAAATAGAGGGGAAGGGGGATGGAAGAAGGGTGGGTAATAAAAAGGAAGACAGACTGGAGGAAGGGGTGGATGGGTACATGCTGTTCTGGGATGGGGGATGGGGAGAGATGGGGAGAAAATTTTGAATTCAAATTCTTGTGGGAGTGAATGTTAAGAACTGAAAAATTAACAAGCTATATATTAAAAAAGATAAATATTTATTACCCCCTCCCCAATTGACTTCTTCCTTGCTAATCCTAATGCACTAATTTTCTTTGGGGAAAATCTTTACATTTCATATAATCAAACTAATTTTGTTTCTTGTAATTCTCCCTGTTATTTGGTTAAAAAAATATGTGTCCTACCAATTTTTATGAAAGGCATATGGTCTACCTAGTTTCTTTTTTGTTTTTTTGGAATTTTAAATCTCTAATGACTAATGAACGCAGAGTCGATTCACCTTCTGTCAACAGAATGATACATTTACACATTCAGAGCTATGTCAGTTCCATTTCCCAAAGTCCATGATTATCTATTTCTTTTCTAATTTTTTTGTATGACTATTAATATTTAGGTCATGTATGTAGTTTGAGGTTATTATGATATATTATGTAATATACATTTTCTGCTAGACTACTTTCCATTTTTCGCATCAATTCTTGCCAAACAAATAGTTTTATCCTAGGTAATTCTTGTTTTGGAGTTTAATGAATTTAATTACTTAAGGATTGTTGAATTCCTTTTTTTCTGTTTCTTCTTTGTAGTCTCTTGCATTTACCTGCTTTTGTATTTTTTAAACTAATACTAAATGGTTTTGATGAGTACTAGTTTATAATATAGTTTGAAGTCTGGAAGTGCTTCTGCCTTCATTGCTATTTTTTTCATCACATACTTTTTTTTTTAATATTCTAGGTCCTTTTTTTTCTCTGATTGAACTTATTATCATTTTAAACTATCCTGAGGTCAGATTGTCACCATGTGATTGCCTATTCTGTTGGCCCTACCCCAGAGTCTTCTCCATACCAAGTCTGGAACAGGGATCTTTTTTGATAAATGCTAAGTACTCCTGCTTGCTGATTCAATTTCCATACTTCTCCTACTTACTCCCTTCTGTGTAGTTGGTTTTCCAGTTCATTACAGAATACCTCCCCTCCTGTTATGAGATTGTACCTTAAGTGGAGTACCTTGAATGATCTAATCACATACTTCCATAACAGACCTTTTTCCAATCACTGATACTCTATCAAGATTAATTCTTCAATGATTAACATACTGGCACCCCCTTATTCTGTGCCTTGCACGTAGTAAGTACTTAATAAATGTTTTTGACTGACACTGTAAAGTACCTCCTTAGTCTTCTTATTTGTGTGGCATTAATATTCTCATTTTTATTTTATTGAGTCATCCCATCGTTGAGCATGGAGCATACCCCAAGTTTTTAAAGTTGTTCTTTCTTTTTTTTTAAATATAAATTTATTTATTTAACTTTTTACATTCATTTTCACAAAATTTTGGGTTCCAAATTTTCTCCCCCATTTATACCCTCCCCCCACCCCAATACACCAAGCATTCTAATTTCCCCTATCACCAATCTGCCCTCTCTTCTATCATCCCTCCCTTCTCTTGTCCCCATCTTCTCTTTTGTCCTGTAGGGCCAGATGACTTTCTATTCCCCATTAACTGTATTTCTTATTTCCTAGTAGGAAGAATAATACTCAACAGTTGTTCCTAAAACTTTGAGTTCCAAATTCTCCCCATCCCCTCCCTCCCCACCCATTCCCTTTAGGAAGGCAGGCAGTTCAATATAGGCCCTATCTGTGTAGTTTTGCAAATGACTTTGATAACAGTCATGTTGTGTAAGACTAACTGTATTTCCCTCCATCCTATTCTGCCCTGCATTGTTTCTATTCTGTCTTTTGATCCTGTCCCTCCCCAATAGTATTGACTTCAAATTGCTCCCTTCTCCCATTGCCCTCCCTTCCATCATCCCCCCCACCCTGCTTATCTCCTTCTCCCCCACTTTTCTGTATTGTAAGATAGGTTTTCATACCAAAATGAGTGTGCATTTTATTCTTTCCTTTAGTCGAATGTGCTGAGGGTAGACTTCTTGTTTTTTTTCTCAACTATCCCTCCACTAAAAAGTCTCCTGCTTGCCTCTTGAATGAGAGATAATTTGCCCCATTCCATTTCACCCTCTCTCCTCCCACTACATTTCTCTCTCACCATTTACCTTAATTTGTTTTAAGATATGGTCCCATCCTGTTCAATTCACTCTGTGCTCTCTGTCTCTGTATGTGCGTGTATGTGTGTGTGCATGCACACGTGTGTGTGTATGTGTGTGTGTGGTCCCACCAACTACCCAGATACTGAAAAGTTTTAAGAGTTACAAATATTGTCTTTCCATGTAGGAATGTAAACAGTTCACCTTTGGTAAGTCCCTTATGACTTCTCTTTGCTGTTTTCTTTTTTATGCTTCTTCTCATTCTTGTGTTTGAAAATCAAATTTTCTTTTCAGCTCTGGTCTTTTCATCAAGAATGCTTAAAGGTCCTCTATTTCATTGAAAGACAATATTTTCCTCTGAAGTATTCTACTCAGTTTTGCTGGATAGCTGATTCTTGGTTTGAGTCCTAGTTCCTTTGACTTCTGGAATATCCTATTCCACACCCTTTGATCCCTTAATGTAGAAGCTGCTAGATCTTGAGTTATCCTGATTGTATTTCCACAGTACTGGAATTGTTTCTTTCTAGCTGCTTGCAAGATTTTCTCCTTGAGCTGGGAGTTCTGGAATTTGGCCACAATGTTCCTAGGAGTTTCTCTTTTTGGATCTCTTTCAGGTGGTGATTGATGGATTCCTTCAACACTTATTTTGCCCTCTGGTTCTAGAATGTCAGGGCAGTTTTCCTTGATAATTTCATGAAAGATGATCTCTAGGCTCTTTTTTTGATCATGGCTTTCATGTAGTCCTATAATTTTTAAATTGTCTCTTCTGGATCTATTTTCCAGGTCAGTTGTTTTTCCAATGAGATATTTCACATTCTCTTCTATTTTTTCATTCTTTTGGTTTTGTTTTGTGATTTCTTGGTTTCTCAGAAAGTCATTAGCCTCCATCTGTTCCATTCTAATTTTGAGAGAACTGTTTTCTTCAGTGAGGTTTTGAACCTCTTTTTCCATTTGGCTAATTCTGCTTTTGCAAGCATTCTTCTCCTCATTGGCTTTTTGAACCTCTTTTGCCAATTGAGTGAGCCTATTTTTCAAGGTGTTATTTTCTTCAGTATTTTTTTGGGTCTCCTTTACCAAGGTATTGACCCGTTTTTCATGCTTTTCTTGCATCTCTCTCATTTCTCTTCCCAGTTTTTTCTCCACCTGTCTGACTTGATTTTCAAAATTCTTCCTGAGCTCTTCCATGGCCTGAGCCCACCGGACATCCACCTGGGATATCTTGGATACAGAGGCCCTGACCTCCACCTCTTTCTGTGATGGCAAGCATTGTTCCTCCCCATCGGAAATGAAAGGAGGAAACATCATCTGTTCCCCAAGAAAGTAGCTTTCTATGGTCTTCTTTTTCTTCCCTTTTCTGGGCATTTTCCCAGTCAGTTACTTGACTTCTGAGATTCCTCTCCACCCCTGTCTAGATCCGCCCAGCTAGTGCTTGGGGGCTGAGATTCAAATGCTGCTCCCCAGCCTCAGGGCTTTTAGTGGCGGGCAGGGCTGCTATTCGATGTGAGCTTAAGTTCTGGTGCTCAGGTGGGGGCAGTGCCGCCTCCCAGGCTCAGTTCCCTCAGGGGGTTTATGCAGAGATCTTCAGTAATGGAGCGAAGCTCCTGCCTGCTTCTGGAGTTCCGGGGTGCCACCGCTGCCTCTGCCGCTCCCTCCGCCGCTGCCTCCTAAGGGGGCCCGATTCACAGAGACACCCCGCTCCCCTCTTGGCCAGCCCAGACATCTCTCTCACTGACCTGTAGCGCCTGTGGGCGGAGGGACCTTTGCAGCCGCCGGAGGTTCCATCCCTGAAGCCTGCTCGGATCTGCTCCTCTGGGGCTGCATGGCTAGGGCAGCGCAGGGGTGGGATCCCCGTCCGGAGCATGACGGACCCCTGGGCATGGCCTTCCAGGGCTCTCTGGAATGGAAATCTCTTCTACTGTGTTTCTGCCCAGCTTGCAGTGCTCCAGAATTTGTGGGGAGTTCTTTATACAGAAAATTTATGGGCTGTGGATTCGGAGCTAGCATACGTGAGTCTTTCTACTCCACCATCTTGGCTCCTCCCCCTGTTCTTTATTTGTTTAAAGAACATTTTGTAATAGTATCTATGAAGGTTTTGAGTTGCTTCAGTACATTGACATCCTTATAAGTGGATACATTTTTGCCATTTTTGGATTATTATTTCCCTTTCTGTTATTCCCTCATGCATTTTATTATTGCTGGCTAGAAATGCTGTTGTTTTTGTGGACTTCATTTTGTATCCTGCCACCTAACTGAGACTTTTGATTTTTTTCTAGTTATTACTATGACTTATTTTTTGCTAATTCCCTGGAATGTTCTTAAATAAATCATCATGTCATCAGCAAATAGAATAGTTGTATCTCATCTTTGCCTATGTTTATGCTTTTAGTTTGTTTTTCATATCTTAGTGCTATACCTATTTCTGGAACTATGTCAAATAATACAAAGGCATCATTGCATGTTTTTTGGGGGTGGGTTAAGGGAAAGGGAAATACCTGATTTTCCCCTAGTTATATATAATGTTAGTTTGTGTTTTTTGACATATTTTGTAATATTAAAAAAGATTTTATGGCTTTGCTTTATATCACCACAAATGAGAGTTGTACCTTACCAAATAATTTTTCCTCATTTTAAAAATATAATTATGTTGTTGATAATAGTCTTAATATAATAGTGAGTGATTTTTGGATAAATTGCTATTGTTGATTTGTCAAATATATATATATATAAATTTTTAAAAATTAATATCCATTAATGATATTACTGTATTTTTTTCTTTTCTTTCTCCTTTGCTAGTTTAGTTGAGGTGATAGTAATCTGATAAATAAGAGTTTTGTATTATTTTCTTTCTGAAACTAATTTATTTAGTATAGTATTTCACTGGTCTTTAAAACTTTGATAGAATTCTCCTGTAAAGACATGTGAACTATGAGGTGTTTTATTTTTTTTTAACATTGGTAGTTCTTTCCAGCTAGTGCAAAAACTATATGTTTTTATTGCCCTCTGGGTAATAAAACTTCTAACTACTCCAGAATGGTTAAATCAGTTTACAACTCCACCAACAGTGCATTAATGTCTCATTTTAACCACATTGCCTCCAACATTTGTCATTTATCTTTGCTATCATATTGTCACCTAATAAATATGAGGTAGTACCTCAGAATTGTTTTAATTTGTATTTCTCTAATCAGTAGTGACAGTATTTTTCCATATGGCTGTAGATAGCTTTGATTACTTCATCGGAAAACTGATCATATCTTTTTATCATTTATAAAGTTGGGAATGGTTCTCATTTTTATAAATCTGACTCAGTTCTCCATATGTTTCAGAAATCAGACCTTTAATAGAGAAACTTTCTTCAAAATTTTTTTCACAGTTTTTATTGCTAACTGTAGTTCCCTCCATTCTATTTTCCCCCTGCTTATTCTATTCTCTCTCCTTTTACCCTATTTCTCCTCAAAGGTGTTTTGCTTCTGTCTATTCCCTCTCCCAATCTGCCCTCCCTTCTAGTGCCCTTCTTCTCTACTCACCTTCCCCGCTACTTTCTTGTATCTGTGTCCGCGCTCTGTCCCTGCCGGACCTCAGGGGGTACGTCGTGACCTCTGCTTCCACCTAACTAATGGCGGCTTCGGACGTCTCCGGTCCCGACCCCAGGGGCTGAGGACGGGCAAAACCAGACACTGGCCAGAGTGGTGAAGCAAGCAGGTGTTTATTCAGCAGGTTACATCAGCCCAGTCCCACTTTCCCTCTTAGGGCATTGGCTTATATCCCTTATCCTTTCCGGGTTCTGCTGTCCGACTCCTGATTGGGGAGTTCAGCTTACTGTCACCCCAGCCCCTTCCCCTTTGTTAGCCGTGCCCTGTGGTGATAGGGCAGGGGTCTCTCAGGACCTTCCTTCCCCGCTCGGACCATCTGCTTAGCCTATTACAGGTGGTCAGGTGTATTTTTCTCTTCCTGGGATTTTGTCAGTACCTCCCCGAGGGCGGTATCGTGCCCTGTACACGAGTCTTCCCTTTTTCCCCAGCCCGGAAACCACGGGTGAGGCGCGTGATCACGGGGGGGGAACAGGTATAGACTCCTGCTATTACCTCTCTGCCCAGGAGGTTCGGGGACGGCCCCTGACAACTCCCCCTTTTTGTTTTATAAATGGTGAGCGAGGGAATAGGTCATGTGGCCTGTCTCCATGCCTGGTACCAAAAGTGGGCAGGGCCCCTGTCTTAGGCTATGTGGGTGGCTCCCACCTCCAGCATTTCTGGTAGGTGGACCCACAATAATCCCGTCATTGGGTACCTCTGCAGCCAGCGGGTCTCCCAGGACATGGAGCCATACTATTCCTAGAGAAAGCTTACTAATGACTACGGTGGGGCATAGGGATGCTTTTGGGGCTGAGGTGAGAGCTAGCGGCTCTCCAAAGCTGTGATCCAAACTTGTGGATTAGAGTGATTTGTCAGAGAGCGGAGAGCCCATGCAGTATATTGCCGCTGTTGTATCTGCCTCCGCCGAATCTGGCATAGGCAGTACAAAAGCCCTGCAGCAAGGATAAGGAGTAAAGAGGCCGAGCCCGCATAACTTTTCACCCAAGTGGATAGGGCAGAGAAAACAGAATCAAAGGCGGTAACAACAGTGGGATCTATTCGGGTGGCATTGATGTTAGCAATTTGGTATCTTAAAAGATGGAGTGTATGTTCAAATTTATCAGACCAATTCCCTGTAAGCATTTGCGACAGCTGGCGGGACAGGTTGGCTGCTCGGGACAGATTCTGAAAAGGGGCAGAGGTAAGACATAACCCGACCAAGGAATAGGAACATCCCAGAGGAAGGAGATGGACAATGATGTCCACTTGCTCCTGTAACAGATCAATACGTTGATTGGTTATCATTATTCCCCCCCGTATGGCGGCTAAAAGCTGTGTGTTGGTGTCCATAGCAGTGGCAACCGTTGCTGAAAGATCGTTAAGGGTCGCAACGGTATTGGTGCCTACAGCTAGGGAGGTGGCTGCCGCTGCTGCAGCAGCAGCGGCAAGAGAAAGTGCTACCACCAAGGCTGTTACGCCAAAGTCTCGTTTCCTTCTATGGAATGGTTGGAGTTGGAAGCCTTCCATGTTGACGGGGACAGGTATCCAAGTGGGCACTCTCGCTATTATGGCCATCTGGTGTCGGGTGCCATCCCAGCAGGAAGCGTAATTACAAGTCTCATTGGTACAAGACAAAAGGGGGCCACTAGAGGTATTGGTTACAATGAAGATGAACGGGGGCGTGACACATACAGGGGTAGGGTCAAAGGGCAAGGAGAAGGTGGGAGTGGACGGGGTACGAGTCAAGTTCTCCGCTTGACAGGTTGGGCTGTTACCACTGCCCCCCGAGACGCATGAGGACACAGTCCAAGAGAAGGAGCCGTTGTAAATTCTCCCTCCCCGAAGCATGGAAAAGGGGGAAAGGTCCATGCACGTACGTCTGGGTCCACACAGCACCCAGGTGTGGAATGGGTTAAAGGGTCCTGTCATAGCGGGGTCGTGTCCTGACCAATTTGTATATGTCTGGTTGGTTGGATTAAGGACAGCTCCTATGAGGGGGGAGAAGTTCCACCCTCCTCCCAAGTTCTGGCTCACGGGGGCCTGGCATCCAGTCCAGGGGATCTCAGTGTTTCTTCTGGAGCCTTTGCATCGGGGTCCCCATGTAGGCTGACGGGGTTCCAATGGATACCTAATGCCTATATCTCCCCTTGGGTTTCCTGTGACTAGGGGCCATCGGCCCTCTAGGGCCGTACCATTTGCTGTGACACCCTTAGGATGGTCTAACCAAACCGCTTTCTGTGGGGCTAGGACTATACAGGGGTTCATGTTAGTAAGGTTTAGTCGGAAACAGAGGGCACCGTTTAGGGCGATGTGGAACGAAGGGGTGGGTGCTTCCTCGTCTTGGAAAGGGTAGTAAGGGAGATCAAGGTTCTCGTTAGTGGTAAAGAGACGCGGGTATAGAGTAGCATTCTGCGAAACAGGCATAGGGAAGGGGAAATCAGCCAGGAGACCCCAGCGGATCTCATGTGCTTGCGTGTTGGGGGTGCGCCATAGTAACAGACGCAATTGGGCCAGTGCTAATAGGCCGTTGATGACCGTTGTTCGTATTGCTCTCAGGGTGTGGCTCATTCTCTTGGGTCTTCTTCTCTTCCTTTTGGTCCCCTCCAGCAGGTCGGGAGGTGGCAGCAGGGGCTCCTCCTCCTCCTGCAGGTCGGGAGGTGGCAGCAGGGGCTCCTCTGGTCCACCGGAGCGGCACCCATCTGGTTCCATTATTTTCTGTGGAGACACAAACATAACCTCTGCCTCTCACCGCAACTGGATGAGGGCCGTGCCAATTGTTCTCCTCATCTTTCCACCATACCTTTTCATCTTTGAGGTGGTCAGATGACTGTTTTGTTTCTGCAGGCTTCGGTTTTGGATTAGAGGTGGTAAAGAATTTCATGGCCGAAGTTAGGCCATCTTGTCTTGTTTGGAGAAAATTTACTGTAAATACGGCCCTCGCCAACTGGGCCCTAGATAGTCTCCCTGGTACTCCCCCTTTTTGTTTAGTAAGAGTGCGCTTCAGTGTTTGGTGGGCTCTTTCAACTATGGCCTGCCCTGTGGGGTTGTACGGGATGCCTGTAACATGTCGGAGGCCCATCTCCTGAAGGAAGGTCTGAAAGGCTTTTGATCGGTACCCAGGACCATTATCAGTTTTAATGAGATCTGGGAAACCGACAAGGGCTGCGCACTCTAAAAGGTGGTGGATGATACATTTAGCGCTCTCACCAGATTGCAAAGTGGCCATTATGAAGCCTGAGAAAGTGTCGATTGACACATGAATCAAAGAGGATTGAAAATGTGTAACATCCATTTGCCAGATTTCATTGGGTGCGTGGCCACGGGGGTTAGAAGCCTGATCACGGGGCGGAGGTCGAAAAGGAACACAGTGAGAGCACCTACGGACAATGTTGCGGGCCTCCTCTCTGGTGATGCCGTAAAGGCGCCGTAGGGTTTGGGCTGAAAGGTGGAAGTGATGGTGGGCGAGGTCTGGAGAGCTATAAAACACCCCTAGGCCATTTGGGGAATCATCCGTGAGGGCACGGTCAGCAATCGCATTGCCCTGATAGAGGGGGCCTGCTATGGAAGTGTGGGATCTAACATGAAGGACGTAAATAGGAGCCTCCCTAACAATGAGCAAATTATGTATGTGGATCAGGAGATCCGAGACAGTGGAGGTGGTTGCAGTGAGGTCTGCTCCAGGGAGTAGAGGAATAGCTAAAGCACAATACATACTATTGGTGATGAGGTTAAAGGACTCAGCGGGTAATAATTGTAGCACAGTATAGATAGCAAATAATTCATTTTTCTGAGCGGAGGAATAGGGGGTACTTACCACCTTCAGGATGTTTTTTGCTGGAATATATATAGCGGCTCGTTGATGCCTAGTGGCATCAGTGAAGACGTTAACTCCTTCTACCGGTTCATTAGCTACAACCTGCGGAGACTTTTGAAGAGGCAAGGCATCCCAACCCCGGAGAGCATTAGGCAAGGCAGCACTAGTTATCTGATGTTGGGTAATTAAGATAGCCCAAGAGGTATATTCTTGGGCAAGCTCCTGTAGTAAGCTAGGGGTTATATTAAGAAAGAGAAGGGGAAATTGACCAAAGATCTGTCTGGCCCTGAGGCTGGCCTTGAGTAATAGCCTCCCTTGTTCTTCAAGGCGATCAGGGATACATTTTTTCCTTTTGTCAGGGTAGATCCACTCTATAACTCCCCATTGCTGGAAGATTGCCGCGATCCCCTCGGTGGCCCCACGGGAGAGGATGGCCACAGCTAGGGGATATTGGGGATCTATTCTTTGGACTCGCATATTGGCCCTGTCTCTAATTAATTTCATGACTTTAAAAGCCTCAGGAGTCCAAGTTCTGGGAGAATTTAGGGTCTGGTCCCCTGAGAGGATAGCATACAGGGGCTGCATTTCCCTGTCTGAGAGGGGCAATGTGGACCGAAGCCATTGAATAGCCCCAACAAGCTTTTGAAAATCATTGAGGGTCTTGACTTTAGCAAGGTCAAAGTTGGGGACAGGTCGAAGGACCTCATCATTTAGGAGCCTATGGCCAAGGTATCTAAGGTCGTTACCCCTTTGGATTTTTTCTGGGGCAATTTTTAACCCGTACTTACTGAGCCTCTCTATAATGTGTTTGAGGGCCTTCTCTGACTGTTCTGCCTGTGGGTGAGCAAGTAGGATATCATCCATGTAATGAACAATCTGAACCTCAGGGAATTTCTCCCGAGAGGGGTGTAGGATGGCTGCAACATATTTTTGGCATAATGTGGGACTGTTCGCCATCCCTTGGGGCAATACAGTGAAATGAAAACGGGCGGCCGGTGCCTGGAAGTTGATAGAAGGGACAGAAAAAGCAAACTTTGGGGCGTCGTCGGGGTGAAGGGGAATGCTATAAAAGCAATCTTTTATATCTACAATGATAACTTCCCAACCTCTCGGCACCATGGTTGGATTTGGAAGACCTGGTTGTAAAGCACCCATAGGTTGTAAGGCCGAATTGACTTGGCGGAGATCGATCAGCATTCTCCACCCACCAGATTTCTTCTTTATGCAGAATACTGGGGAATTATAAGGGCTAGTAGAGGGCACAATATGCCCTTCCTGCAAAAGTTCTTGTACTATGGTGTTGAGGGCTTGTAGCCTTTCTTTAGTAAGGGGCCACTGCTCCACCCAAATTGGTTGGGTGTTGTTCCAATTCATTTTTACTGGGTGCGGTTTCTCGGGGTGGAGTGTGGCCCTCATCAGTTTAAAGGGTCGTTTGTGAGCCTAAGTTGCATTTGGGAGAGGATATCCCGACCCCACAAGGTCATAGGGAGGGAGGAGATATAGAGGGGGCGAAAGCGCCCTCCCTCTTCCCCGCACGTCCACCGCAAAAGGCGTGCAGAGATGGCAGCTGTGCTATTCCCCCCGACTCCCGAGACCTGCCTGGGGGTGGTGTCCTTTCCCCACTGAGGCTGCCAGTTTGAGCCGGCAATAACAGACACATCAGCTCCAGTGTCCATCATCCCTGTTATGGGTGTCCCCTCGACCTCAACGGTCAAGGTGGGTTTCTGGGGTGTTATAGTGGTCGTCCAGGCCACAAAGGGGTCAGAATTCCGTGGGAAATAATTGGGGTCCATCCACGGAAGAGGGATGGCTTGAGCAACCTCCCTTCTTTCATTCAAAGACACAGAGTAAGCATGAGGGTTGGTAACAAAAATCTCTGTGTCTCTTGGGGCAAGATACTTGGTGTGCACTATAACTTCTGGGAGTTTGTGGGTGCCAATTGCAAGGCGGGGGGTGATCAGAGGGGTGAATTTTTATTGGGGCAGTGGTCCAGGGGGCTATGGTTTGTTCTTGGAGGGTAAAAACCTCACTCATTAATTTCTGAGTCGAAAGGGGTTTGCTCGGGGGTTCAGTCTTTGCGGGGCGCCCTCCCCCCGTGAGGGCCCCGCCGGCTCGTTTCCCGGAGCCGGTGGATTCTGCATTTTTCTTTTTTGACGGCAGTCTCTAGAGAGGTGCCCCAGCCTGCCGCAAGTATGACATTGCTGCCCTCTAGTGGGCGCACGGCAAGCGGCTCTAAAGTGCCCTTCTTTGCCACAGTTAAAACATCTCTGCTGTGGGTCCCCCTGTACGGCCATGGCTGTGAGCTGCTCGGCGAGAGCGGCCACGGGTGACTTATCCTCTTGGGGCTCATCTAAGCATCTCTCTATAATGTCCTGGAGGCTGGGATCTGGTGGCAAGGTGGCAAGAATGCCCCGATGGCGGGGGTTAAGGCCATCTTTGATAAGCTGAATAATTAGCTGAGCTGCAAGTTCAGACTTGCCATACTGCCCCTCTATTCTCTCTTGGACCCGGGAGATAAACTGTATAGGCGTCTCCTGGGGCCGCTGTTTTAAGGTGGACAGAGAGCGACCCCCTGTTGTATTTAACTTATCAAAAGCTCTTAAATGGACCACCTGGACTACTCCCAACTGAACGTTGGTGAGTGTCAGTTGTTTCTCGACTGTCTCCCACTCCCCAGTGCCCGTCACCTGACTAACTAACAGGTCTGCATTTTCTGAATGTGTCTCTGAGGCGTATCTGCGGGCCTCACGGGTGACGTGGGCCAGGTATGTCATAGCCACGGGGGGATCAAAAATAGCGGCCGTGACCTCTTTCCAATCATAAGGGAGCCAAGCCGCCACGGAGGATGTATTGGTAAATAACCTTCTAAGGAATGCAGAGCCAGGGCCGTATTTGGTGGCTGCCTCTTTCATGTCTCGGAGAATTTTATAGGACAGAGGCTTGTGGACACGCTGCGGGGGGCCATCGTCCTCGGCCTGGGAGAAAACAGGAAACAGATTCGCCCCCCTCCCAGTCTACATCTTCCCCTTCCTCCGCCGCCTGTTGAAGGCACTTTCTCAAAACACTGACATATTTGGGCGGGGGGGGTTTCTTTGCCCCTCTATCTGGGTGCTGCTCTGGGGCTTCCTCTTTTTGTATCTCCTGCAATTTCTTTCGGGGTCCCTCCCCTTTCTGCGGGCGGGGTTGTGTTCCCTGTCTTTTCCCGTTCTTTTCTATGGGGTTAAGGGAGGTGGATCGGGAGAGGCTCGATGGAGAAGGCGAGGGCGCAGTCATGACTCTCCGAAGACTGTCCCAAGGGTACAGAGGGGGAGGTCCTGTCTGAGGGGGGCCTAAATCCTCAGTGGAGGAGTTATCCTCATCGGAGGAGCCACAAAGGGAGTCCCCCACCTGGGCACCAGTCTCCGTGGACAATGGGGGTGGCTGGGGGTCGAGGGAGGCCCCAATAGTGAAATAGATGACAAAATCTTGGGAGGATAGGAAAGAAGGGTCCACTTTCTGGTAGGAGGCCATCTGTTGGCCAATAAGCCTCCATCGGGTCGGATCAATGCCAGTGTGCTCCACCCATGGGCTGACAGTTATAATTTTCGCGACCCATTCTCGGCAAACTCTTATGTGTATTTTTATCCCATTCTGCTTGCAGAGTTTATACACTTGGCAAGCGAGAATGCCTTTATCCTCTGGCTTAACTTCTGTATTTCCCATAACTAAACTGCCTTCGGGACTAGAGGGGGAAAACCCGAAAGTCCCGGTGTGCCTGGTCCTTCTGACCCTCGCCTGCGAGGGACAGGAAGGCTCACAACGTACCTGTACTGTAGTGTAGAGCCCCACGTTTGGGCGCCAAATGTCCGCGCTCTGTCCCTGCCGGACCTCAGGGGGTACGTCGTGACCTCTGCTTCCACCTAACTAATGGCGGCTTCGGACGTCTCCGGTCCCGACCCCAGGGGCTGAGGACGGGCAAAACCAGACACTGGCCAGAGTGGTGAAGCAAGCAGGTGTTTATTCAGCAGGTTACATCAGCCCAGTCCCACTTTCCCTCTTAGGGCATTGGCTTATATCCCTTATCCTTTCCGGGTTCTGCTGTCCGACTCCTGATTGGGGAGTTCAGCTTACTGTCACCCCAGCCCCTTCCCCTTTGTTAGCCGTGCCCTGTGGTGATAGGGCAGGGGTCTCTCAGGACCTTCCTTCCCCGCTCGGACCATCTGCTTAGCCTATTACAGGTGGTCAGGTGTATTTTTCTCTTCCTGGGATTTTGTCAGTACCTCCCCGAGGGCGGTATCGTGCCCTGTACACGAGTCTTCCCTTTTTCCCCAGCCCGGAAACCACGGGTGAGGCGCGTGATCACGGCGGGGGGAACAGGTATAGACTCCTGCTATTACCTCTCTGCCCAGGAGGTTCGGGGACGGCCCCTGACATATCTGTCTCATGAGTTTTTTTGCCCAGTTGGGTGTGTATGTTATTCCTTCTTTGAGCCAATTTTAATGAGAGTAGGTTCACTCACTCCTCCTCATCTCCCCCCTCATCCTCTCTACTGTAAAAGCTTTTTCTTGCCTCTTTTATGTGAGATAATTTACCCCATTCTACCTCTCCCTTTTAATTTCTTCTAGTACATTCCTCTCTCTCCCCCTTTAATTTTATTTTTTAGGTTTCATCCCTTCATATTCAACTTACACCTATGCCCTCTGTCTAGATATACTCCTTCTAACTATCCTAACAATTAGAATGGTCTTATGAGTTACAAATATATCTTTCCCATGTAGAAATATAAACAGTTTAGTGTTATTATTATATTATTGCTATAATCCCTTATACTTTTTCTTTCTTGTTTACTTCTTTATGCTTCTCTTTAGTCTTGTATTTGTAAGTCAGATTTTCTATTCATCCCTGTTCTTTTCTGAAGAATGCTTGAAAGTCCTCTATCTCATTGAATCCCCTACCCTCCCCCTCAAAGTTTTATACTCAGTTTTTCTTGGTAAGTGATTCTTGGTTATAACCCTAGCTCCTTTGCTCTCTGGAATATCATATTCCAGCCCTTTGATCCTTTAATGTAGAAGTTGCTAAGTGCCGTGTTATCCTGACTGTGACTCCATGATAACTGAATTGTTTCTTCCTGACTGCTTGAAATATTTTCTCCTTGACCTGGGAGATCTGGAATTTGGCTATAATATTCCTGGAAGTTTTCATTTTGAAATCTCAAAAGGTGGTTGGTAGATTCCATCAATTTTATTTTACTTTCTGATATTAGTGTATCTGTCCAGTTTTCCTTTATAATTTCTTGAAAGATTTTTTTTTTTGTTCATAGCTTTGAGGTAGACCCATGATTATCAAATGATCTCACGTCCAGATGCATTGTTTTTCCAGTGAGATATTTCACGTTGTCTTCTTTTTTTTCCTTCTTTTTCTTTTGTGCTATTTTTCTTGATTTCTCTTGAAGTCATTAGTTCCATTTGCTCTAATTTATAAGAAATTATTTTCTTCAGTGGTTTTTTGGAGCTCCTTTTCCATTTGGCCAATTCTGCTGTATAAGGCATTCTTCTCCACACTGGTTTTTGGACCAGTTTTAACATTTGACTTAGTCTGTTTTTTAAGCTGTTATTTTCTTCAGTATTTTTTGTATTGCCTTTATCAAGCTGTTGACATGTTTTTCATGATTTTCTTGCCTCACTCTCATTTCTCTTCCCAATTTTCCCTCTACTTCTATTACTTGATTTTCAGAATCCTTGTTGAATTCTTCCATAGCATGAGATAAATTTGTATTTTCCTTGGAGGCTTTGGATGTAGGAGCTTTGACTTTGTTGTCTGCTTCTCGTTGTATGTTTTGATTTTCCTTGTCACCAAAATAAGGTTCTATAGTCTGATTTTTTCCCCCTGTTTGCTCTTTTCCCTAGCCACCTACTTGACTTTTGAGCTCTTCATTAAAATAGGGCTCTGCTTCCAGGATTGAGGGTGTACTATTCCAAGCTTCAGGGTTGTTGTGCAGCTGTTTTCAGAGATACTTCTAGGGACCTGTAAATTTTCAGTTCTCCCAAGGTGCTATGATCAAAGGAGAGATGTTTATTCCTCTCCTGGTCTGTGCTCTGGTCTGTGAGTGACCACATTCTTTTTGCTCTGATACTGAGGAGGGATCCCTCTCCAGTGCTGCCATAAATTCTTCTATGCCAGTGCTCCTCCCCACCCCATGACTGCAACTCAGATCCATGCATGAGTAAAGCAACAGAGTCCTACTTCAGTGTTAGCAAAACACCTTTGTAATCTCATCAGTTCTTTGACTCCCTTACCATCTGTGGACTGAGAGCTCTGGAAGCAACTTCTACTGATGCTGCTGCTGATTCAGTCACTCCCAAGGCCTGCTCCTGAGTTGTTGAGGCTGGGCCTGTGCTCCACTCTCACCCAGATATGACAGACCTTTCCTAGTGTCCTTCTAAGTTGTCTTTGGCAACTGTGGGCTGAGAGGTCTGGAGGTCTGGAAACCACCACTACTGCCAGTGATTTAATCATCTCAGTATATGCTCCAGGTTTGCTGCAGCCTGGTCTGTGATGACCTGTCACTGTGTTAGACTATGCTACTCATTCACCCTGGGTGCAACAACATTTTCTTCCAACCTTCCAAGTTGTCATGGGCTGGAAATTTTTTTCATTCTGTCTTTTTGTGGGTTCTGCTGCTCTTGAATTTATTTAGAGTAATTTTTAAAGGTATTTTCAGGGACTTGAAGAAGAGCTCAGGCAAGTCCCTGACTTTACTCTGACATCTTGATTCCACCCCACCACATTTATTCTTTAAGATTAGGTTATTTAGTCTCCAATTAATTTTTAATCTGTCTTACCATATTCCTTTATTAAATGCCACCTTTATCACATTATGTTAAAATGATGCATTTAATATTTCTAATTTTCTTCATTTGATGATATGGTTTTTGTGCCCTAATATATGGTCAGTTTTTTTTAAAGTGCCATGTACTGATCAGAAAAATATATATTTCTTCTATTCCCATTCAGTACTCTCCAAATTGCTATCATATCTAGCTTATTTAAGGTTCTGTTTATCTCCTTGGCTTCTTTCTTATTCATTGTTTGGTTAGATTTATCCAGTTCTGAGAGGGGAAAGTTGAAGTCCTCCACTGTTATAATTTTGCAATCTATTTCCACTTGTAACTCATTTACCTATTCTTTTATAAATTTTGATACTATTGTATTTGGTGTGCTTATGTTAAATGTTGGTACTATTTCATTGTCTGTGCTACATTTTAGCCTATTTTCCCTGTATATTTCTTTTAATTAAATCTATTTTCACTTTTACGTTTTCTGGGATCATGATTGCTACCCCTGCGTTTTTTTTTACATCAGCTGAAGCCTAATAAATTCTACTAGCCCTTTCAGAGCCAAGATGGCGGAGTAGAAAGATGGACCTGTAGAAGTTCCCCCCCCCCCATAGCCCATAAAATACCTGTAAAATGACTCTAAACAAATTCTAGAGCAGCAGAAGCCACAAAATGATGAAGTGAAAGAAATTTTCAGCCCAAGACAGCCTGAAAGGCTAAAAGGAAAGGTCTATCGCATCAGGCTCAGAGTGGAACACAGCCCAGCTTGGGTCATGTGGCTCAGCAAGGACAGGACCAGAGCAGGATTCAGGGCACCACCAGCAGCAGCAGTTCCCAGATTGCTCAACTCACAAATGCCAAAGACAGCTTCAAAGGTCAGCAAGAAAGCTCTTTCACCTGGGTGAGAAGGGAATGTGATCTGGACCCACTGGCAGCAACCACTGCAGCAGCAGCATCCATTTTGGAGCCCTCAGCTTAAAGAGCCTGGGAGAATTGAGAAGCTGATCTGGGTCTCAGCCTTGAGTGGCGGCCCTGGGGTGAGGAGGAGTGCTGGCCTGATGGAACTGGTGGAGGCTCTGGAGAGGGAATCCTACTCTGGAGAGGGAATCCTACTCACAGATCCTGGGCAGAAAAGTGCTTGTGGTTGCTCCCAGACCAGAGTGCAGGCCAGGAGAGGAGTAAACTCCTCTCACTTGCTTGTGCCATTTTGGAGGAACTGAGAACTTACAGGTCCCCAGAGTATACCCTTCTATTGATAAAGGATTCAAAAGTCAAGTAATTGGCTGGGAAAATGCCCCCAAAAGGGAAAAAATATAAGACTATAGAAGGCTACTTTCTTGGTGAACAGGTATTTTCTTTCATCCTTTTGGATGAGGAAGAACAAAGCATACCATCGGAGGAAGACCTAACAGTCAAGACTTCTGCATCCAAAATCTCCAAAATAAATATGCAGTGGTCTCAGGCCATGGAAGAGCTCAAAAAGGATTTTGAAAATCAAGTAAGAGAGGTGGAGGAAAAATTGGGAAGAGAAATGAGAGCAATGCAAGAAAATCAGGAAAAGTGAGTCAATAGCTTGCAAAAGGAGACCCAAAATGCTGAAGAAAATCACACCTTTAAAAATAGCCTAACCCAAATGACAAAAAAGGTCCAAAAACCAATGAGGAGAAGAATGCTTTAAAAAGCAGAATTAGTCAAATCAAAAAGGAGGTTCAAAAACTCACGGAAGAAAATCTTTAAAAATTAGAATGGAGCAAATGGAAGCTAATGACTTTATGAGAAACCAAGAAATTATAAAACAAAACCAAAAGAATGAAAAAATAGAAATGTGAATGTGAAATATCTCACTGGAAAAACAACTGACCTGGAAAATAGATCCAGGAGAGACAATTTAAAAATTATTGGTTTACCTGAAAACCATGATGAAAAAAAGAGCCTTGGCATCACCTTCTAAGAAATATCAAGGAAAACTTCCCTGATATTCTAGAAACAGAGGATAAAATAGAAATGGAAAGAATTTGCCAATCACCTCCTGAAAGATATCCCAAGAGGAAAACTCCTAGGAATATTGCAGCCAAATTCCAGAGTTCCCAGGTCAAGGAGAAAATATTACAAGTAGCCAGAAGGAAACAATTCCAGTATGGTGGAAATATAGTCAGGATAACATAGGATTTAGCAGCTTCTATACCAAAGTATCAAAGGGCTTGGAATATGACTTTTTTGGAAGTCAAAGGACCTAGAATTAAAACCAAGAATCACCTACCCAGAAAAACTGAGTATAATATTTCAGGGAAAAAAAATGGAATTTCAATGAAATAGAGGACTTCCAAGCATTTTTGTTGAAAAGGCCAGAGCTGAATAGAAATTGTGACTTTCAAATCAAAGAATCAAGACAAACATGAAAAGGTAAACAGGAAAGAGAAGCCTTATGGAACTCATTAAATTTAACTTTTTACATTCCTACATGGAAATATGTTATTTATAACTCAGACCTTTTTTAGTATTAGGGTAGTTAGAGGGAATATTATATATGTGTATGTGTGTGTGTGTATGGGTATGTATGCATGTATGTATGTGTATATTATATATGTGTAAGTATGTATATGTACATGGGTGTATGTGTGTATATGTATATATATGTATATATATGCTCATAGAGGGCACATGGTGAGCTGAATATGAAGGGATAATACCTAAAAAAATAAAATTTACTGTTGAATGGAATATACTAGGAGTAAGAGAAAGGGAGAAGTAGAATGTAGGGGATCACTTCATATAAAAGATGGAAGAAAGAACTTTTACAGTGGAAGGGAAGAGGGGAGATGAAAGGAAATAATTGAGCCTTACTCTCATGGGATTTGGCTTAAGGAGGGAATGACGCAGACTCATTTGGATATGGAAATCTATTTTACCATGCAGGAAGGCAAGGGATAAGGGGATAGGAGGGGGAAAATAATAGAAGGGACAGGAAATTGGGGAAAGGGATAATCAGAAGCAAACACTATTGTGGGAAGACAAGTCAAGGGAGAGGATATAAATGAAGGACAGGATAGGCAAAGGTCAGTCTTTTAAAACGTAAGTATTATGGAAGTGCTTTGCATTTTTACTCACGTATGACCTATATTGAATTGGTTATTTTCTCAGTGATGGTCAGTGGAGAGAGAGGGAGAGAATATGAAACTCAAAGCTTTAAGAATGAATATTAAAAATTGTTTTTAGCATGTAACTGGAAATTATGTTATAAAGGCAATGGACTATAGAAATCTATTTTGCTCTACAGGAAAATAGAGGGGAAGGGGGATGGAAGAAGGGTGGGTAATAGAAGAGGGGATAGACTGGATAAAGGGGTGAATGGGGTGCATGCTGTCCCGAGGTGGGGGATGGGGAGAGATGGGGAGAAAATTTTGAATTAAAATTCTTGTGGAAGTGAATGTTAAGAACTGAAAATAAATAAACTATACATTAAAATAACAAACAAAATTCCTGCAGAGAGAGAGAGAGTGCCTTTTTTCCAGGTTTTTTTTCCTAAACTAAGTAATTTTCTATTTCATTTTCAGTCTAAAACAGAATCATAAAATATTGTGATTTTAATACTCTGGTCCAATTTCTAACCCACTGTAGAAATTCTCTCTGTGTCATCCTTAATAGGTGGTCATCCTGCCTCATTTATCCAATGATAGTGATGAGGGACAGGTGTTCAATATCTCACAAAACCTTATTGCATATTTTATATTATTAAAAATCCAATTTTGTGTTTATCTTTGAGAATGGAGGGTCTCACTTTATCTTTGCATCCCAGAACTTGACAGAGTGTTTTAAACACATTAGTCATTTAGTAAATATTGAATCAAATCCTTTTGAGATCAAACCTGCCTCCATGTAACTTCATACCACTATTCTTAATTTTGACTTCAGGTCTATAATGTATAAGTCAAATTGCTGTTCCAAAGTGACAGGCTTCCAAATATTTGATTGCACTGCTCATTACTTTCTTTAGCAGGTAAATAGCTCTGATTCCTCTGGTCATTCCTCATAGGTCACAGTTTCCAGATATTTTCATCGTCCTGATAATCTTATGTGGATAAGATGCTAAACCTGGAGTTAGGAAGACTTGAGTCAAATTCTGCCAAGACACTTACTAGCTATGTGACCCTGGACAGTTTTTTTCATCTGTAAAATGGCGTTAATACTAGGACCTACTTACAGAGTTGTTATATTAAGAGGATCAAATTAAATAATAATTACAAAGTGCTTAGCACAGTTCTTGACATGTAGGAGGCAGCTGAATGGCTCAGTGGATAGAACACTGAACTTAGAGTCAGGATGATCTGAGTTCAAATCTGGCCTTAGACACTTAGCTACACAATCCTGGTCTAGTCACTTAACCTCTCTTTGCCTTAGTCCACTGGAGAACGAAGTGGCAGACCACTGTAGTATCTTTGTCAAGAATCCCTTAAGGACACTGCTGGCATGATATGGTCCATGGGATCACAAAGATCCTACACAAACAACCAACAGCCACATATATAAATATATAAATGATAGTTATTATTATCATATATACATATGCATATACATGTACATATTGTTTCACAAACCTTAAAATGCTATTTAAATGTTGTGTTTATCCTTTTCAAAGAAGACTGTGACATCAGAGAAATGATGACATGACTTGCAATTGACTTTGTTTTGAGTGAGGGAAGGTTGTGCAAGCTCATAAATGTTAGAAGGAGGAGGGATAATTAACAAGGGCCTCCTCCTCTTCATCTTCCCTCTCCTCCTCCTTTTCATACTACTACAACTACCACCACCACCACCACAGACACTACTACTATTTCTCCTCCTCTCCCCACTCTCTAGAATGCTTGTAACCTTTCTTCATATATAGTGTCTAAAATGAAATACAAGTGTAATTTGATATTTATATTTATCTAAAAGTTGCTTCATTTAGCAAAAAAAAAAAAGGTACCAATATAAAATAGTCAATTGTAGTTAGTGGGATGAGTACTGAATTGGTAGAAAAGGACTTCAGTTAGAATCCTGGTTCTGCAGTTTACTACCTGTATGACCTTAGGCAATTCACTTACCTTTCTGGGCTTCAGTTTCCTCATCTGGAAAATGAGAGGATTGGACTAACTGCTCTCTAAGGTACATTCCAGTTCTCTTTCTGTGATCCTGTGAACCTGTGATATTGAGTCATTAGAGTATGTGTCTGTTTGCATGTGTTTATGTATATAGTTCTTTCATTTAATCTACCAAATATTTAGGAGGTAAATATGTTGTAGTTTTCTCACTGCTTTGCATTACCATATTGTTTATCAGATCCAACATGAAACCAAACAAAATAATTAAATTCAACTGAGATCATTTTCATTGTTTTCTATATGTAATATCTGAGATTTAGTATTATTTTCATTGCCATTCATAGGACCCATAATTTAGCCTTGAGGATACTTCTTAATATCTGAGCAGTAATATTAATGATTATATACTTGACAATCTCTGATCTTGTGGATGTGCTATATTGCCAAGGCAATGTTCACCAAATGAATGCATTTTGGCAAGTCACTGGAAGAGAAAGCTCTGAAGTGATGTATGAAAAGGGTAAATCTCCAGATAACCTTTTCTATAGCAATGCACAAATTCAAGGATTACCATTAACTTTGGAGAAATTTGCATAGTCACACCATGTGAATATGCTGGCATAGTTCTGAATCACAAAGTATCATAGACTTTCCATATAGAAGGCAAAAGAAAAACATTTATTCAAACACCAGAAAGCCAAATCCCAGCACCAGAAAGCCAGATTCATCATAATAACAAAGTCTATACACATTATCAGGCCTTCCCACAAACAAACACTCACCATCCTAGCTGCCTGCTTCCTCTGTTTTTCCCAGCTCTGACTAGTCTGACCAACTTCCTATCAGCTCTGCTCCAGCTCTTCCTCTTCCTGTTCCACCCTGCCTGCTCCCTTTCCTGTTCTGCCTATTCATCAATCTCCTCTTACCACAAGCTTCATGTAATTCAAATCCATGTGACTTAAGCAGGTCACACAGGCCTATTAATGAATGGGAAAGATCTTCCCATTTAAATTACTACTACAAGTGCTTACCCCCTTCAAGGATATATGTAACAACCTCCTTCCCTTTCATGCTATGAAGCCATAATTAAATCAATGCTGCCATAATTACAAAAGTATGTCAATCAACTCTCCTCTGCCCCTATTCACCATCCCATTTACTTTCTAAACCAAAACATCCTTCTCCTGGTATCACTCTTCTCTGTGTTTGCTTCCTTTATCAGAATGTAAACTCTTTGAGGGCAAATACTGTTATCATTGTGTATCTGTATTATCCTACCACCACTACTTTCATCTACTTAGATATAATACTTTGCACACAGTAAGCACTTAAATGCTTTTCATTCATTCATTCTTATCTAAATACTTCCAGGTAAGCCTCAAACACAAGATCTAGAGCTACAGAACAGTATTTATTGCAGAATGTTAGCTATGAAGCTTCCTAGAGTCTCATTCCTTTTTACATAGGAAACATTTACATGAAAGTCAATTTTCTTTTATAGTTATTTTTTAATAATTGAAAATTTTTCTTATGTTCTTTAACCTTTGTATCTAATTTACTCATGCATATACTTTTAGGAATCAGACTTTATTTCAAGATATATTCCATATATCTTGCAGTCTCTGTCCCAGGTCTACCTTGACTCATCATTCTCTTTTACCTCATCATATCCAAATCAGTGGTCAAATGCTGTCTTTTTTTTTTCCAGTGATCTTGAAAAGTTTTTATTTTTAATTTTTTTTCACATTTTTAAAATTAAATTTATTTATTTAACTTTTAACATTCATTTTCACAAAATTTTGGGTTCCAAATTTTCTCCCCATTTGTCCCCTCCCCCACCCCAAAACACCAAACATTCTAATTGTCCCTATCACCAATCTGCCCTCTCTTCTAACATCCCACCCTTCCCTGATCCCCATCTTCTCTTTTGTCCTGTAGGGCCAGATAACTTTCTATCCCCATTACCTGTATTTCTTATTTCCTAGTATCAAGAACAGTACTCAGCAGTTGTTCCTAAAACTTTGAGTTCCAAATTCTCCCCAACCCTCCCTCCCCACCCATTCCCTTTGGGAAGGCAGGCAATTCAATATAGGCCATATCTGTGTAGTTTTGCAAATGATTTCCATAATAGTCGTGTTGTGTAAGACTAACTATAATTCCCTCCATCCTATCCTGCCCCCATTGCTTCTATTCTGTCCTTTGATCCTGTCCCTCCCCGAGTGTTGACTTCAAATTGCTCCCTCCTCCCATTGCCCTCCCTTCCATCATCCCCTCACCATGCTTATCCCCTTCTCCCCCACTTTCCTATATTGTAAGATAGGTTTTCATACCAAAATGAGTGTGCATTTTATTCCTTCCTTTAGTTGAATGTGATGAGAGTAAACTTCATGTTTTTCTCTCACCTCCCCTCTTTTTCCCTCCACTAAAAAGTATCCTGCTTGCCTCTTTTATGAGAGATAATTTGCCCCATTCCATTTCTCCCTTTCTCCTCCCAGTATATTTCTCTCTCACTGCTTAATTTCATTTTTTTAAGATATGATCCCATCCTATTCAATTCACTCTGTGCTCTGTGTGTGTGTGTATGTGTGTATGTGTGTAATCCCACCAACTACCCAGATACTGAAAAGTTTCAAGTGCTAACAAATATTATCTTTCCATGTAGGAATGTAAACAGTTCAACTTCAGTAAGTCCCTTATGCCTTCTCTTTGCTGTTTACCTTTTCATGCTTCTCTTCATTCTTGTGTGTGAAAGTCAGATTTTCTTTTCAGCTCTGGTCTTTTCATCAAGAATGCTTGAAAGTCCTCTATTTCATTGAAAGACCATTTTTCCCCCTGATGTATTATACTCAGTTTTGATGGGTAGGTGATTCTTGGTTTGAGTCCTAGTTCCTTTGACTTCTGGAATATAGTATTCCACACCCTTCGGTCCCTTAATGTAGAAGCTGCTAGATCTTGGGTTATCCTGATTGTATTTCCACAATACTGGAATTGTTTCTTTCTAGCTGTTTGTAATATTTTCTCCTTGACCTGGGAATTCTGAAATTTGGCCACAGTGTTCCTAGGAGTTTCTCTTTTGGGATCTCTTTCAGGTGGTGATTGATGGATTCCTTCAATACTTATTTTGCCCTCTGGTTCTAGGATATCAGGGCAGTTTTCCTTGATAATTTCCTGAAAGATGATGTCTAGGCTCTTTTTTTGATCATGGCTTTCAGGTAATCCCATAATTTTTAAATTGTCTCTCCTGGATCTATTTTCCAGGTCAGTTGTTTTTCCCATGAGATATTTCACATTCTCTTCCATTTTTTCATTCTTTTGGTTTTGTTTTGCGATTTCTTGGTTTCTCATAAAGTCATTAGCCTCCATCTGTTCCATTCTAATTTTGAGAGAACTGTTTTCTTCAGTGAGGTTTTGAACCTCTTTTTCCATTTGGCTAATTCTGCTTTTGCAAGCATTCTTCTCCTCATTGGCTTTTTGAACCTCTTTTGCCAATTGAGTTAGCCTATTTTTCAAGCTGTTATTTTCTTCAGCATTTTTTGAGTCTCTTTTAGCAAGGTGTTGACCTGCTTTTCATGCTTTTCTTCTATCTCATTTCTCTTCCCAGTTTTTCCTCCACCTCTCTAACTTAATTTTCAAAATCCTTTTTGAGCTCTTCCATGGCCTGAGCCCACTGAATATTTATTTTGGATGTTTGGGATACAGAAGCCTTGACATCTATGTCTTTTCCTGATGGTAAGCTTGGTTCTTCCTCATCTGAAAGGATGGGAGGAGATATCTGTTCACCAAGAAAGTAACCTTCTGTGGTCTTATTTTTTTTCCCTTTTTCTGGGCATTTTCCCAGCCAGTTACTTGACTTCTGAGTTTCCTCTCCACACCCACCTTGTCTCCAGTTCCACCCAGGTAGTGCTTGGGGGCTGAGATTCAAATGTTGTTCCCCAGCCTCAGGACTTTCCGTGAGGCTGGGCTGCTATTCAGTGTGAGATTAAGTTCAGCTGCTCAGGTGGGGGCAGGGCCACTACCAGGGGCTCAGTTTCCTCAGGGGGTTTATGTGGAGACCTTCAACAATGGATCCAAGCTCCTTTCTGCTTTGGGAGCTCCTGTCTGCTGCTGCCTCCTCTGCTGCCTCCCAAGAGGGCCTGAGTGATAGAGACACCCAGCTCCCCTCTTGGCAGGCAGAAAAGACCCTCTCACTGACCTTTGGCACCTGTGGGTAGAGAGACCTGCGCTGCCGCTGGAGATTCTGTCCCTGAAGCCTGTTTGGATCTGCTCCCCTCAGTGTCGGGCGGCCAAGGCAGGGCTGGGCTCTGCTCTGGGTCTGGTGCATGATGGACCTTTCGTGTCAGTTTTTCAGGTCTCTGGGATAGATATCTCCTCCATTGTGTTGTTCTGTGGCTTCTGCTGCTCCAGAATTTGTTGGGAGTTCTTCTTTGCAGGTATTTTATGGGCTGTGGGTTAGGAGCTAGCATACATGACTCTTTCTACTCCACCATCTTCCTGTCTTTTCTACCTTTGAAATACGTGTTATATATTTCTTTTAGCCTTCTGACCCTGCCGCCACCCCCTTGCTGGTCTTCATCACCTTACACTTGGGCTATTGCAATAATTTGCTGTCTCTGTGCCTTGTCTCTCTCCAGTCCCATCTATCCTCCACTCGGGTGATCATGTCACAGTCATATCCCCTCCCTCCCCCACTCATTAATACCCAGTGGCTCTTCTTTATTTCCACGATGAATTATAACCTTCTCTGTTTGGTTTTTAAAGGCCTTCATAACTTTTCCTTTTCCTGCTTTTCTGGTCTTTTTACACTTCCCTTCACGTACTCTCTGATCCAGTAACACTGGCGTCTTTATTCCTCCTTGCACATGACTCTCCATCTCCTGATTCTGATCGTTTTCTATCCATTCTTGGAATTCCCTCACTCCTCATGTCTTTCTCCTTGCTTCCCTAACTTCCTTTAGCTCTGAGTTAAAATTCTACCTTCTGGGATGGAGGACTTTTCACATTCTCCTTAATCTTTTTCCATCTGAGACTATCCCAATTTATTCTGTATATCTCTTCTTTGCACATTGATGTTCCCATTTTATCATAAGCTCATACAGAGAGCAAGAATCACTCTTCCTGACCCCTTAGCTTTCCTTGTGTCCCCAGGACTTAACATAGTATCTTGTAAATAATATGCTAGTTGACTATGAATATGATTTCATTTCATCTGTAGCATTTGAGACCTCTACATATCCCTATAACCTCCTTAAGAAAAAAAATTAGAATTTAGTATTATTTGTCTAAAAAACCACATCTAGTCATTAAGTTACTTCCATGTTTTTCTATTTGCAAGAATTCTTTTTACAAAGTAAAAAACTTATTTTCAAGTTAAAAAGCACGTGTTAAATGAAATTTCTTCTATATTTTATTTTCTCATTCTTTTATTAACTGATAAACACTATAATTTATCTTCCATATAAAATGTTGCTTTCAGTAGGCCCAATAATATTTTTTCAGTAGTCATTGAATCAAATTTCCACTAGAAATGTAAGTCATTGTGTAATATTTATTTAAATCTGAAAGCAGAGCATCTATTTTCAAATGCTGAATGTGAGTTTGGCATAAAATCATGCTCCCACCATTTTCTACTGTAATTATTCTCAAGATTTTTATAAAATAATTAACAATTGTGAAGTATGGTCTTTTTTCATAAGGGTATGGCAGAGGTCACTGGAAAAACTCTTAGATGTTTACTATTTCTTTTCTCATTTGATTCATGTTGTCACTTCCATTCCCTGCCAACTTGGTGCTTTTTTTATATGAAAAAGTTGTTGGGTTGTTTTTCCCCCCACCAACATCCTCTATTACATACTATGAATGACTTTTTAATGTATAAAGTTAACATTCTTCATTTCTCAAATAAACTGTGTCTTTCTTGCCTAATTATTGTCTCACTCGTATTCTTTCAAGTTCTCCAGTGCTAAAAGAAAACTTCATTTTAAGGAAAAGGATACTATCTTCTATACTTATTAGTACCATGGAAATTGTTTTCTCTATTGACCATAGTACTTCTCACAAAAAAGATATTTATACATATAGAGAGCTTACACACATGAACAACTTCTCTCTTCCAGATTACACAAAAAGTCGTATATGTGTGTGTATGTCTCTATACATATAGGCATGTATATATATTCATTCCTGACTGAATTTTAGGCAAAGAAAAAAAGCCAAATTATCACTGTTCTCTTACAAAAATATATCTTTCCCAAAACAAATGAGTATTAGAAGTTAGGTATTTCAGACTAATTTAGGCACTGACAAAAAATCAGCAGTTTTTTATTTAGACCCCTTAGAAGCAGAATGATAATAACGCAAAGAACAGTAGACTTGGAGTTAGATTTAGGTTGGAATGCCAACTGTTCTGCTGCATGTGACCTTGGACACATAACTCTCTGAATCCTCACTTTGCTCATATGTAAAATCAGAGGATTAGATGAGCTGTAAGATCCCTCTGACCTCTAAATCTATAGTTCTATCATAGTTAAATATATTTTTCTTTATTAAAATTGTTTCACTACCAAGAAATGTTGAATTTTTTTTAAAGTGGTTTAAAGAAGTATCATTTATGATATACAAAAATCTGTTTTAGGATAAAAAGCACTACAAAATTAAATCTATTTTTAAAAACATTCTGAAATAACAAAACATTTCATTTAGAATCCTAATATTATAAAATACAAAATCATCATTTTGTGTTTTCACAGTGAAAACCAATATAAGTGATTATCTCATCTAAATGGCACATTTAGTCATTCATCCATTAATTCAGGAAGCATTCAGTATTTTCCTGATGCCTATTTCATACTTTATATGCTAAACTATAAGAACTTGTATTAAAACCACTTATAAGGATTGTTTTTCTATGAGTAGAAAAATTGTCTCATTAAAAAGATTTTGTTATCAATTTGTATAATGTAATGATTATTAACCAACTAACCAAGATTAACTAATAATTATTTACACATGTATTGCTTATTATAATTTATAAAACATTTCTGTGTGTGTCATCTCATTTGATTTTCATATAACATTACAAGGTTTTATTCCCTCCATTTTACAGAAATCAAATACTGATGAGTTTAATGACATACCTGAGTTCAGATGACCAGTAAGTGTCAGGACAGAGATTAGAACCTATTTCAGTGCTTTTTTTTTTTTTATCAGTGCCAGTGGAGGTTACAGAAGTTCTAATACTGTACACTCAGAATAGGAAAATAGATCTACTTTTAGTAGTCTGCAACTTAGACATTAATTTTAACCATCAAGGAATGCTTTGGAACATTAGCTATGAATTTGAGATTCAAACCCAGTATTTATAATATCATATTTTAATTTTTAATTTATTTATTTGATTTTAGTTTTCAACATTTATTTCCACAAGATTTTATAATTCCAAATTTTCTCCCCATCTCTCCCCTCCCCCTCCCCCAAGACACTGTGCCTTCTGATTACCCCTTCCTCCAATCGGTTTTCCCTTCTATCACACCCCTCCTTTCTCTTATCCCATCTTCTCTCTTTTCCTGTAGGGCAAGATAGATCTCTGTACTCCGTTACCTGTATTTATTATTTCCCAGTTGCATGCAAAAACAATTCTCAACATTAGTTTCTAAGACATTGAGTTCCAACTTCCCTCCCTTCCTCTCTCCCCACCCATTCCCACTGAAAAGGCAAGCAATTCAGTATAGGCTACACATGTGTAGTTATGCAAAAGACTTCCATAATAGTCATGTTTCCCTCCATCCTATCCTTGCCTCCATTTATTCTGTTCTCTCTTTTGACCTTGTCCCTCCCCAAAAGTGTTTACTTCTAATTACTTCCTCCTTCCATTTGCCCTCCCTTCAATCAACCCCCTATGCCCCACTTATCCCTTTCTCCCCTACTTTCCTGTAGTTTAAGATAAATTTTCATACCAAATTGAGTGTGCATGTTATTCCCTCCTTAAGCCAAATGTAATGAGAGTAAGCTTCACTTTTTGCCTCTCACCCTCTTTGCTTTTCCCCTCCATCGAAAACGCTTTTTCTTGACTCTTACGGAGATAATTTGCCCCATTCCATTTCTCCCTTTCTCCTCCCAATATATTCCCCTCTCACCCCTTAATTTTATTTTTTAGATATCCTCCCTTCCTATTCAACTCACCCCGTACCCCTGTCTATATGGATATAATCCCTCCAGAAGAGTCCCAAGAGTTACAAATATTTTCTTTCCATGTGGGAATGTAAACAGTTCAACTTTAGTAAGTCCCTTATGATTTGTCTTTCCTGTTTACCTTTTCATTCTCTTGGTTCTTGTTTGAAAGTCAGATTATCTATTCAGCTCTGGTCTTTTCATCAAGAATACTTAAAATCCTCTATTTCATTGAATGACCATTTTTCCCTCTGATGTATTATACTCAGTTTTGTTGGGTAGGTGATTCTTGTTTTAATCCTAGTTCTTTTGACATCCAAAATATCATATTCCAAGCTCTTCAATCTCTTCATGTAGAATCCGGTAGATTTTGTGTTATCCTGATTGTATTTCTACAATACTCTAATTGTTTCTGGCTGCTTGCAATATTTTCTCCTTGACCTGGGGACTCTGGAATTTGGCTACAATATACCTAGACATTTTTCTTTTTGGATCTCTTTCAAGAGTGAATCAGTGGATTATTTCAATATTTATTTTACCTTCTGGCTCTAGAATATCATGGAATTTTTCCTTGATAATTTCATGAAAGATGATGTGTAGGCTCTTTTTTTGATCATGACTTTCAATAGTCCCATAATTTTTAAGTTGTCTCTCCTGGATCTGTTTTCCAAGTCAGTTATTTTTCCAATGAGATATTTCACATTGTCTTCTATTTTTTCATTCTTTTGGTTTTGTTTTGTAATTTCTTGATTTCTCATAAAGTCATTAGCTTTTATCTGCTCTATTCTAATTTTTAAAACACTATTTTCTTCAGTGAGCTTTTGAACTTCCTTTTCCATTTGGGTAATTATGCTTTTTAAAGCATTCTTCTCCTCATTGGTGTTTTGGACCCCTTGTTATTTGGGTTTGTCTATTTTTAAAGATGTTATTTTCTTCAGCATTTTTTGGGTATCCTTTAGCAAGCTATTGACCTGCTTTTAATGATTTTCTTGCATCACTCTCATTTCTTTTCCCGATTTTTCTTCCACTTCTCTTACTTGATTTTCAAAATTCTTTTTGAGCTCTTCCATGACCTGAGACTTTTCCATATGGTTTTTTGAAAGTTTTGGATGTGAAGCCTTGACTTTGATGTCTTCCTGTGATGGTATGCTTTGTTCTTCCTCATCCGAAATGATGGAAGAAAATACCTTTTCACCAAGAAAGTAACCTTTCCCCCCCCCACCCCTTTTGGGGCATTTTCCCAGCCAGTTGCTTGACTTTTGAATCCTTTGTCAAGTGGAGGGTATACTCTAGGGACATATATATTCTCAGTTCCTCTAAGGTAGCATAATTAAGGGAGAGAAGTTCACTCCTCTCCTGGCCTATCCTCTGGTCTGGGAGCAAAGACAAGCTTTTCTGCCCAGAATCTGCAAGTAAAATTGCATTTCCAGAGCCTCCACCAGCTCCACCACATGAGTGGTCCTCCTCACTCCAAGGCTGCCACTCAGAACTGAGACCCAGACAGCTGCTCAATTCCCCCATGGTCTTTAGGCAGAGTGCTCCAAAAATGGACATTGTTGCCACAGTGACTGACACCTTGACTGCCACTACCCTGTGACTGGGACTTGGATCAGACCTCTCTGCCCTGTGACCAAGCTTTTTCACTGACCTTTGATTTGGTGTTTGTGGGTTGAGTAATCTGGGAACCATAGCTGCTACTTGCCAAGGTCAGGCTGTACTCCACTCTGAGCCTGGTGGGATAGACCTTTCAGGGTATCTTGGACTGGAAATCTCTTTCACTCTGTTGTTTTGTGGTTTCTGCTGCTCTAGAATTTGTTTAAAGTCATTTTTAACAGGTATTTTATGGGCTATGAAGCTAGAACAGGTTCATCCTTCTACCCCCACATCTTGGCTCTGCATCTGTAATACCATTTTCACAATTTGTAGAATTAATTTATGTAATGTTCAATTAATAGACATTTATTAAGTACCATATATATACTGTTAGGTGCTGAGAAATTAAAAGTTTAAATCAAGTTTGAGCTTGCCCTCATGGAGTCTTGTAGAGTTTTATGATACACAAATGACTAAACCACACACACAACATAATAAGAATGATAAAGAGTAAAGTACTAGTGAAGACCAAGGTGCAAAAAAGATTATTAATGAGTTGGGGAATCAAGAGGAAAGGTTCCATGGATGAAACTGTCATGTAAATGGAGTTCTAATGCAATGATATTAAACCTGGGACCACATATTGACTTAGAAAATAAAAATTTGCATTTTCTATTTTGTAACATTTTTATTTATTTTGTTAAACATTTCCCAATTCATTTTAACTTGGTAATGTAATTTGGTAACCCAAGAGTTTCCAAGTCTGACAGCTAAATTTTAAGAAATGGTTACTGATTCACTCAACAAAGAGAAGAGGCATATTGTGAAGGGACATTTAGATCAAATGTAGTTCTAGAAATTTTAAATTTAATTTATTTTGGTATTTACATCATAATCACTTTTCTCTAATCTTCCCCACTTCCCATAATATCCTACCTTATAATAACTAACAAAAAAGAGTTTGGTAGATTTTTCTGATGTAGTGATCTTAACTAAGAAAAAGAAAATAAGAAACTTTTTATATTCTTTGACTATTTCCTGTCTGTTACCTAAATCATCTGCCACTATTTTTGATTGTCAAGTTTGATCTAAGTTCTTTTCTTGCTGTTTTCTTATACATTATTTATTATTTGTGTATGTTATTCTCCTGGTTCTGCTTCCTTTGCTCTATATAAATTGAGCTATATATGAGACTTCTCACAGTTCTCAGCATTTTCTCATATTCATCATTCCTTATACCATAATTTTTTTATTATATTCATATAATATAATTTGTTCCCCAGTTGATGAGTACTTGCTGTCTTTCTCGTTGTTTCTACTATAGAAAGTGTTACTTTGAATTTTTTGGTACATAACGGATCATAATAAGCTAAGAGTCAGAAGGTATCTCAAAGGTCATCTTTTTCAACTTCCACACTTTGTTTTTCAGTTAGAGAATTGACGTGACTTTTCCAAGGTCATGCTGCTAAGATGTTTTCTTTTGTCTTGTTTTACTGTCATTGATCCTCTGGTTCATATGCACAGCAGTCATATTAATGTATCAAAGAATATAAATTGTTTATAAAGAATATAAATTTGTTTTCTCACAAATCAATTTCCTGAGTGGTTGGACCAAATGCACCAGGAGTATATTAGTATCACATGATATCTCTGACATCAAGTATTTTTGTCTTTTATGATCTTTGCCAATGATGGGTATGGGTATGTTTTATTTTCATTTGGGAATTTTTTTTCATATGTGTTATTATTAGCTAAAAGTTTGTTTTGAAGTGTCTGTGATTTCCTTGATGTGGGAAATTCATGGTCTGTCAACTTCAACTTCCCCTCTCCCCAAACTGGTGTAGTTAGACAAATTGTCTGTAATTGATATCTTACAGTGTTGCTTAGGTCATTGAGAGATTGTAACTTTCCCAGATTCACATAGTATTTGTCAGAGGCAGTTTTTGAACTCTGATCTCTCCAACTGCAAGACTGAACCTCTATCTGCTATATGATACTGCCTCTATACTTGTTGATAGATTATATTAATTTTTGAAGCTCTTCATATTTTGTTCACTTGCAATGAAAATGACTCAGTCTTAAAAATGTTGTCATCAATTCTCTCTATTTCTTTGATGTAAGACTTTTTCAGAGTAATGGTGTAAATTTGCAAATTGATTCAAGTTTTTCCTAGCCAGTAATTTCTCTTTGTATTTTAACTGCCTTCATTTCTTTCTTGCAAAATCATCTCGATTATAGCAATAATGTTCTAATTTTCTATATTGTCTTTTGTAATGTTCAGTGGTATCTTCCTAACAGTGTAAGTTGCAGAACCAATGCTGGTCTACATCAATAAAAGATGTTTCCTTGTTGAGAGTTCTTTACACTAGTAAAAATCACATATCTACTTTAAAAAATCTCCTTTATTCCTTTTTCTTGTTGTAAATCCTTTCCCTAACTATTGCTATGGAAAATACCTTCTTCAGTTCTCTAATTTTTTTGTAACAGTATGCCCTTTTATATTGAGATTACCTATCCTCTTCAAGCTTAGTATGATATATTGTATGAGATATTGCTGTAAACTTATTTTCTATCAAACAATCTTTTAAAAATTTCTCATTTTCCCTCGAAGTTCTTGGTAGATAATTACTCCTTTCCCTATTAGTTTCTGTTCTTTGATTTACAAAACACCAGGTTACAAATATATTCATTTGTCAATGAACAAATATTTGTGAATCACCTACTGTGTGATAGACATTGTACTAGACTCTGGAGATTCAAATCTGAAAAAAATATGATAGTGTCATATTAAGGTCCTGGAATGACAGTAAAGAGATTCATTCCCTTATCCACTCTGATTTTCAACTAGTCATATTGTTTCCTTCATACATGTTAATTTATTCATTAGATTAATATTTAAGAATATTCCCTTCATCTTTGACTATTTCAACCTACATACTTTGACTTGCCCTCTTCCAAATGGCACATATTCTTATTATTTAATCATGAGTCATGCATCTGCTTCTGTTTTAAAGTTTTTGCAATCATTCTTTCTTTTTTGGGGGGAGACCTTGTCACCTTTTTTCTTTGTTCTCACAAAAACCAGCCTTCTCAATTCCTCAAAACATTGCTTATACTCAAAAAAGCTTTCCCAGACTGACTATGTCAGATGCCAGTTCCTGGAGAATTTACCAGAGTTCCTCTGTCACAATATGTATTGTCTGGCTCTTGTGGTGGTCATCTTCCGTTTTACGTAAACTGTTACAAAATGATGTGAAATGATATACATATTTTAATATCTCTTAAAGATGGTGGACTTATCTGAACCTGTATTAGATATTTAGAAAGGCAGATTTTATATTATGTGACGCAGTGGATAGATCACTAGACCTATAGTCAGGAAAGCCTGAGTTCAAATACAGCCTGAGATACTTCCTCGCTGTGTGATCCCAGTCAAGTCACTTCACTTCTGTCTGTCTCAGTTTCCTCATCTTTGAAATGGGGATAATAATAATGACACCGACCTCTTAGGGTTGTTGTGAAAATAAGTAAAATCTTATTTGTGAAATGGTTTGCGAATCTTAAATTGCTAAACAGATGTTAGTTATGGGGATAATGATGGTTTCGTTGTTGTTTAGGATGATGTGTTCTTACCTAAAATCGCTTCAGTTACTTCATCAGGAACAACTTTCTAAGATTGATTAATCTGTAGTAATAAAATCCAGTAATACCAATAGTCTTACACTATTAGGTTTCGTATGGAGTTACCAGAAAATGTGGAATCATTTAAATTCTTTGTGCTGTAAGCTTTATCATCAGCCTGATCAATATTATATAACAGGAACTTTACTCTGTGATAAACATGAACATAGTTACATTTTCCTAACTATATTATAAAGAAGCTATTTCTACTAAATATATGTTCTATTGTTATAAAACATACTTTTTTCAAGGTAAATTAAATTTTTTTTACTAACTCAGCTCTTTTTAAATATATTCATGTTTACATCTATCTACTGTATGTCTCTTAAGATAAAAAATTTAGGTTAAATTTTAACTTGCAGTTAACTAGTGAAAAAAAGTATGTCAACTTTTAATACTGCATTCCAAATTTGAAAACAATACATCAAAGTACATCTTATTAAAATACCTACCTTAGAAAAAAGTTTCAGTGATTGCAACCTAAACTTTCTGAAAATAGACACAAGTGCTGTGAATCTGAAAGTTAATGTTTTGCTCTATTATTTTCAAGAAAGATGAAAACTTGTTTTCAAATTTTAATGATTCTGCTTTCAAATTATGGAGATCCTCCATTGGGGACAGTTTTATTTGAATTGTATGTGACACTGTTTTTATTTCTTTAGGCTATGATTAAAAGTTTCATGGATGTCTACCAACTTGCAAGTTCTAGAATTGCTACATTAGAGAAGGAAATGACATCTCATCGAAACCACATTTCAGCTCTGAAATCAGAGCTCCAAACAGCTTGTCTACGTGAAAATGAAAGTTTACACTCAGTAAGTCTGTCATCTATTCATCATAATATTCTTTTGAATGGGAATCATTGCCTCTCTTACTTTTGTGTCTTTATTTTTGATAAGACCTTTGTTCAAAATGAGTAATTTTGTGTAAATGGATAACCCAGTAACAAAATTATTAGCATGAAGCAATCTTTCAGAAGAAAAATCAAGTATTTTTTCATTGGATTTTTGTATAAAGATATGAATATTGTTATTAGTGATAAAGTATGATATCATGATTTCTTTGTGTTTGGCAGCACAGCTGATATTAGGATTTGGTAATATGCATAGCTAAAGCCTGAAAACTGTCTGAAGTTTCAATGCGTCCCATTAAGACAGCATATTATTAATTATGTGTATAACCAAAATGGTAATTAGAACATGTGATTATTCTCGGTAGGAAACTAGATTTATCCATAATACATGCCTAGCTGAAGATACATGTTGTGATTCATCTATATGATTAAAATTCAGCTTCAGGAATCATTTTATGTTTAAAATTTTAACCCATGATAAAATTTGTGATAATTTAAGACTAGTAAAATAATTCTCTAGATGTTCAGGATATGTTTGGGGAATTCTTGAACATATATGTATTTATGCCCAGTTGAAAGAAGGTAAAGATTGAAAATATTTCTCTGATGACAGATATGTTCATAATGAGATTTATAGCTTGCTTATTTTTTGTGCATATGGGTTTACTTGTTCAATTCTATCATATTTTAAATTTCATTGCTGAAAAGACATTTTGTGACTTATAAGGGGGAAAGGGTTTCCTCTTGACTTGCATCTATTTACCCATTTAAAATGTCTATATGCCAGGAAGAGAGTAAGCATTAAAGTAAATAAAATAACCCTAAGAACATAGGTGTTTGGTAACTAAGCCTTACTTAAGCTTGTGCTTGTGAGTCTCTTACGCACTCATGTTCATTTCTGGTTGAGACACTACTGAAAATCATTATCACCACAAGAAACTAAAGAAGAAGAAAAATTTTCATCAATATTTGATGTTAAACATGTGTGACTCTATATGTCCTTTCTATGAAATGTCAAGAATTTCTTCTGTTCTTTACCTCTAGCTGATTCAAAGTTTTATGTCAGCTTTGTTGGCTTGCTCCTTTTTCCTGAGTTTATTGTTGTTTTTATCATTTAAATCAGAGGTAATGTCAAAAAGAGGAGAGCTCACAGAACTTAGAATTATTTGAACTATTACGGGTCCATCTCATACTTGCTAGATTGGCAAAGAAAGCAAAAAAATATGTTAAAAGAGGTATATCGAAGCACAATTAGTGTGTTTGTGAATTGGCTTAGCCATTCAGCAAATCAATTTGATTACATCCCCACAGTTACTAAACCATGCAAACTCTCTGGCCCAGTGATACCACTGCTATGCCTTTACCTCAAAAAGATCAAAGAAAGAGGAAAAGGGCCCATAAGTACAAAAACATTTATAAGCAGTTTTTTTTTGTTTTAGTTAAGAACTGAAAATTAGAGGATACATAGTAGTTTGGGAATGACTGAACACATCTTGGTATATGACTGTAATAGAACGTTATTGGGTCATAACAATGATGAAAGGAACACTTTTGGAGAAATATGAAACTATTGCCTGTTTGAGGTGAGCAGAACCAGGATAATAATTTATATAACTTAGAGAGACTTAAGAACTGAGATCACTGTACAGTGACCAGCTCTTGACCAACGATGAAGCATGCTGCCTGTCTCCTGACACAGAAGTGCTGGATTCAGGGTGTTCAGTGAGACAGATACTTTTAGATACAGTCATTGTTGGAGTTGGTTTTGCGTGACTGTGCACATTTATTTTGATCATTTTCTTCTCCCAGCTTCTTTGGTCACAAAGGTGTGGAGAGAGGAGGTAACAATAGGTTTCCCCATGCATCCACTCAAAAAGAAAACACAGGCATTGAAGCATTTTTTAAAAATGCACAGAACAGGACAGGAGGGTGAGAAGGAAAACCAGACAAGGAGAACAGCGGACCACATCTCATCAATACCCTCTGTTCCTCTGATCACTCCTTCTGAATAGAGGGGGAGGCCACAAGCCCAGAACCTGCGTTTGAGGAGGGGACTCAGCACCGTTTTCCTTCAGACTTTCCAGAAGACTCTCACCACTTTTGACTTCTTTGGAACATTCCATCATGTCCTCACATCAGCTACCTTTCTGCATGAGATTATAGTTCCTTGAGGACAGGGACTGTCTTTATTTGTATTTGTATACCTAGCACTTAGCACAATGTCTGCTAACCACAGTAAATGGTTATTGACTGTTGACTGTGCTGTACTTTGTATTGGGAAATATTCATCTTATTTAAGTGACTTCATTTCTCTACTCCTCAGTTTCCTCTTCTTCAAAATGGAATGATGGACTCAATTATCTCTGAACATCCTTCCAACTTTAAGCCTGTTGATGTCTCCTGTGTACCAGGAGACTGGTATTCTCTCAGTCTCACTGACATAAGATTGTCTTTTTGGCAGTCTGTACAAGAGGCACAGAAGCCAGTTGATTATCATGATTTAGAAATAAGGAGTGGACTGGTTGTGTGTGAAGGGTCAACCTGAGAAGATAGAGTAGAGTCAGTTTGTAAAAGGTCCGAGCTGCCCAACAGGAATTTGTATTTTATCCTAGAGACAATAGGTAAGCACGAAAGTCTTCTTTTTTCTTCACAGGAAACTTATTTTATTTAAGCTAAATTTATGACAACAGCATATACAGGCATAATATGAACAGATATAGATGAAATGGGTGACTGGTTAGCACCTTGCAAATGAAAGTTCTTTTCCAATTCTTTTACAGCTAACCTCTCTGTCCATATCAGCTTCTGAAAGTTTTGTAGGAAGCTCAAACTCAACATGTCCAAAACAAAACTCACACTCTTTCTTTTAAGCCTCTTCCTTCTCCTGGCTTTTTGGGTTCTATTGAAGGTATCACTGTCTTTGTAGTCATTCCAGGACTTCCACTGGATGACTCATGCTTCATTCCAGTTACCAAATTTTATTGCCCCTTTCTTCACCTCATTTCTTATGTCTATCTTCTTCTGCACACAAAACCAAACACCACCCTAGCTCCGAAGTGCATCACTTCTCACGTGGCCTTCTATAATTCCCTCCCTGATTTTGTTTTTCCCTAATTTCACTTCAACACACAGTAGCCAAAACTATCTTTCCATGACACAGGTCTTACTCCCAATGACTCCCAATTACTGGCTGGATAGAATTCAGAATCTTTCAGCTAAGAATCTACATTTTCTGGCCATAGCTTTCTTGCCTACTCTAGTCCCATGTGAACAGCTTGGTTTATCTATCATACTCAGACCATTCTTTGCACTTCCCCACCTTTGCTCATGCTGCACTATCTGCCTAAGTACCTTCCTCTGTCTCCCAGTCACCACTCCTCTTGACTTACTCAAATCCTATGTGTTTTCTAGACTCACCTGTTTCTTCCCTGACCATTCTTGTCTACAGTCATTTCTCCATTCTCTACTTCAGCAGCCATTGTTTAAACCATTCATTTAGAATTAAAATAGCTTTGTTACATCTCCTCTTTTGTAGTTTTGAATTGTTTTTCAGTTTAACATATTTCACATATTTATGATTTGTTTTTCCAGCTAAATTATAGATTTTTGAGCAGAAACTGAATTATACTCTTTTTAATCTCTCACAATGTTCAATCCATAATAAGTACTCAAAAACTTTTGTTTTTCTTTAGAATTATAGAATGCTAAGTGACTTTCTCATAGTCACATGACTAGTATGGTCAGAGGCAGGACTCGAATCCAGGTCTTTCTGACCCGAAGGGTAGGCCTGTGTCCATTAGTCTGTGTATTAATTGGTTAATTCACTCTCCCTCTCTGTACTTCAATTCTCTCATCTCTAAGAAGAGAGGACTGCACCAGATGATCTCCAAGGTCCTTTTCAGCTCAGAAATTTTATGACTCAGCGGTCAATCCGTGACACTCTCAAAACAAAAGTACATAAATCATAAGAGTGCTAAATAAAGAAAAGGATTGATTTCAGCTTTCTAAGAGTAGAATAGTTCTAATAAGCCCGAAGAAACCAGGTATTCTCAGAACCAAGAAAGAAATAGGCCAAGTGAATTCATGACATAGTGGTTTTTAATAATTGAGTAGGAAAATGTGTTAACATGATAGTGAAACTTTGGGAGCAAAAGAGACTCCTAATTACAAAAAGACATACTTTGCCTTTGACTAGTCAGAGATAGCTTTACTTGGCTCTTCTGCTCAACCTATTCTTAGCTGTTTTAAGCAAAAGCTTGGATTTTGTTATTGGGTTAACCCATTTTGCTTCTCAATTATTAAGTGCCGCCATGTTCTGATTCGCTTAGTTTGTTTCTTTCTTGGTTCAGAGAACACTTAGTTTCTTCTTTGATCTTCCTGGAACAACTTCCCTTTGGAATAGCCTGCAGCAGTCCTCCCTTCTTGATAAGGCGCCCTCTCCACCCTGGTTTTCTCTTTGGAACACGTTGCCTCACCTGAACTTTTGAGTTCCCTTTTAAAATGCATTCCCTCTGGTTCCCTCTCCCATCCCCCCCCCCCCCCCCATGCCCTGTATTCTTGCATTCCAAGTATCCTGGGTAGTCATGAGGCTGTGATGTCAGAATTTGTCTTTTAATTTTGGCTTAAGCTGTGGGGGCAACCTACAAATCCTTATGATTGCTAACATGCAGTGCAGACCACAGTTAAATTCCACTGACAGGCTTGTGTAACTTACTTTGAAATTTAAAATTTTTGAAGCCTTCCTTATTTTATGGGTGCAGGCATGTTCTCTATCCATGCACATGACAAGCTCTCCTCACTTTCATGTCCTTCATGTCTCCCATGTACATTTTATAATACAAAATCCAAACATACATTAAGGTCTTCTTCTTTATTTTGTGGATACCAGTCCACAACTTTTTTCACCCATTTTTTGTCTTTCACTCTCACTCAATGGCCAGCTCATCTCATTATCGTTCATACATAGCCTCAGTAAAAAGCCTTTAAAAATGTACCTTAGTAATTACTGAATTTGTGGATTGTGCCTATGCTGACACTTTTCTCAACATAATTGTTACTGTCCTCATTCCAGGTTCTTAGCACATCAAAAGAGTTTGTAAAAATCAACCATTAGCCTTGGGTTTTGATATGTTTTATACCATTGTCTAACACATTGTGTACACTCAGCAAATGCTAAATAATGACTAATGAAAGTAATTTCATTCTATGAGAGTTCATTATACATGTTCATAATTAATTGTAACTATTCTCTATTATGTTTGCATTCACCTAAAGGGGCAGATTTTTGTAGATTTAGAACCTGAGAAGTCATCTAAAGTGCTATATAAATGCTAGCCAACCCATTGTTTATAGCTGATATAAACTGAGACCCAGGGAATTTAAGTGATGTGCACACCTCCAACAAGTAGCAGAGATAGGCTTTGGATTCACTGCCTTCCCTGACTCTTTATCCATGACTCTTCCCATTATACTGTGCTGTCATGTTGTAGAACTAAAAATCATTTTATATTTGACTCCTTATTTTTGTCCTGTATTCATTTCATGCTTAGCAGCATACTATAATGACGCCACAATCTATGCTTTACTTTAAGGTTTCTTATCGCTGTACCCTTGTTAGTGACTTTTAGCGTTTCTGTGTCATATTTCTTTGATTCATTTTATTTCCTCAAGTATATTAACTTCCAGCTCTATATGTACTTTTGTTCTGTATTATAGTCATCAAAACTGGCTTTGAACTGAAAGTTTTGGACTACTCTATTTTACTAAAGCACAAAGAGGTCAATCATAATTATTTTGTGGTCTCTTGGGGCAGTAGGACCCACAAATATTTGGTATGTGAGAGACCATACCATGAATATGTATAATCCTTTACTAATATTCTAGTATGTAGCAAGTTGCAGTGGTGATTTCCCCATTTTCTACTATATTTTTTGAAAAAGTATGTTAATCAATCTTGCTGTATTACTGAGGAATTAATAAATTAGAGGCACCTTACTTAGTTTGGAAGACCGGAGTTCAAATTCAGTCTCAGACATTTACGAGCTTAAAACCCTTAGACAAATCACTTAACTCTCTTTGCCTATGTTTCCTCATTGGTAAAATGGATATAAAAATGGCATTTGCCTCCCAGGAATGTTAAAATGATAAAATGAGTTAATATTAGTAAAGCACTGTGCAAGCCTTAAAAGCGCTATATAAATGCTAGCTATAATAATAATAATAAGTACCCCAGAGAAAATATGTTTAGAACAGAATATGTGCTCTGATTTTTAACAGATGCTCAAAAAAAGCGTAATCTGCAAAAATTACTAGTGTGATTGTTAGTAATAACAAGTGGTAGATGAAAAGATTGTCAAATTTGTTTAGCTACAACACTAGAACTAAGACTATAAGGACCCGTTTTCTTCTAAGTTTTTTAAAGACTTGTTATCTTTATAGCTATATATAGTATCACAAATGCATTGTTATATGGAAGTACTAGATGAAATTGGCTCAATTATTTTTATAAGAATTATACAGAAAGATTCACTTTGCCAGGCACAGTGTAATAAACTTGCACATGTGAATGAATGAATGAAAAATTAAGTATTAAGCACTTATGTTCAAAGAACTAGGAATATAAATAGAAAAAGAAGACAGCCCTTGCTCTCATTGTGTTCACATTCTAATGTGGGAGATAACTGGTATAGAAAGTGTCAGCTGCAAGTCAGATGGAAAGGCTAAGTAATCTTTAGGGTGCAGTGACAAGAGAGATCATAATAACTCTTCTTTAGCACCATTTCTGTTGATAAAAAGTGATGTCTACTTGATGGTGTAAAGAACTTTGGTGGTGAATAAATTATTTAGGGATCTTCAGACACTGTAGCTACTGAGAAAGTAGGGACTGTAGCACCTGCAAATGCAGTTGCCAGATCATATATCTACAAGGGTCACTCCCTTGTGTGATGACTCTAGGCCTGGGTTGGAAGCAGAACTCACAGTAGGGACTGTGTTGTCCTGGAGTCTCTTGCGCTTACTTATTATCAGTGTCAGTTTGTTCATAACAGAGATGAAAGTGATAGAGAATCTCTTCTCTCCAGTGGTGGTTTCATTCAATAATGACTGCTTCTATGTAAAAAATAGTAGTGAGAAAGAAATATTTCAAGTATGGTGCAACCACAATCAGGGGAACACAAAATTGGATCAGAGGATTTGGAATATGATGCCCTGTAGGGCAAAGGAGCTAGGATTAAAATCAAGAATCACCTACCCAAAAATTGACTTTCAAGCATTCTTGATGAAAAGACCTGAGCTGAATAGAAATTTTGACTTTCCAATACAAGACCCAAGAGAAGCATAAAAAGGTAAACAGAAAAAGGAAATCATAAGGGACTTAATAAGGTTAAACCATTTGCATTCCTATATGGGAAGATGATATTTGTAACTCATTAGACATTTTTCATTATTACAATAGTTAGAAGGAGTATATATAGACAGAGGGTACTTGAATATGAAGGGCTGATACCTAAAAATAAAATTAAGGGAGGAAAAGGAATGTACTGGGATAAAGAGGAAGGAAGAGGTAGAATGGGGTAAATCATCTCACAGAAAGGAGGCAAGAAAAAGTGGAGGGGAAGAAAGGGGGAGAGGAGGAGGAATGAATGAACCTTACTTTCATCAGAATTGACTCAAACAGGGAATAACATGATACATTCAGTTGGGTTTAGAAATCTTTATTACCCTCCAGGAAAGTAGGAGTGGAAGGGGATAAGCAAAGGGAGAAGGGTATAGAAGGAAAGGTAAATGGGGGAGAGAGTAGTCTGAAGCAAAACACTTTTGAGAAGGAACAGGATGAAAGGAGAGAGAGAATGGAGTAAACTGGTGTTAGGGAATAGGATGGAGGGGAATATAGTTACTAATAGTAACTGTGAAAAAAATTTTAAAGCAAGTTTCTCTGTAAAAAATCTCATTTCTCAAACATATAGAGAACTGAGTTCAATTTATAAAAATAAGAGCCATTCCCAAACTGATAAATTATCAAAAGATAGGATTAGTTTTATATGAAGTAATCAAAGCTATCTATAGCCATATGAAAAACCACTCTAACTCACTACTGATTGGAGAAATGCAAATTAAAACAATTCTGAGGTCCTACCTTATACCTATTAGAGTGACTAATAGGACAGAAAAAGTGAATGACAATTGGTGGAGGGGATGTGAGAAAAATGTGACATTAACGCATTGTTGATAGAGTTGTGAACTGATTCAACCATTCTGTAGAGCAATTTGGAACTATGTTCAAAGGGCTATAAAACCATGCATACCCTTTTGAGCTACCAGTACGCCTATTAGGTCAGTATCCAAAAGAGATAAAAAACAAAAAGGAAAAGGACAAGATGTGGACAAATATATTTATAGAAGCTCTTTTCTGGTGGCAAAGAATTAGAAATAAAGGCCATGCCCATCAATTGGGGAATGGTTGAACAAGTTGTGGTGTGTGATTATGATAGAATACTATTATGATATAAGGAATGATGAGCAGGATGCTCTCAGAAAAACCTGGAGGGACTTGCATGGGCTGATGCAAAGTGAAATCAACTGCTTACAAAGTAGCAGCAATGTAGTAAGATGATAAACTGTGAATGACTTAGTTCTACTCAGCAATACAGTGATCCAAGACAACTCTGAAGGACTTATGATGAAAAATGCTATCAATCCTGAGGCAAAGAACTGATGGTGTCTAAGTGCAGATCGAAACAAACTTTTTTAAACTTTATTTTTCTTGAGTTTTATGTCTGTTTTTTCTTTTACAACATGACTATTATAGATATATTCTGTATGACTACACATGTATAACTTATATTAATTGCTTGCCTTCTCAATGAGGGGGTTGGAAAGGGAGAAAGAGAGAATTTGGAACTGAAAGTTTTAAAAATGAATGTTAAAAATTGTTTCACATGTTATTGGGGAAAAATAAAATACTAAATAAAATATCAAAAAAGAGGGGAAAATGAAAGTTAGACTGGAACAATGAATAAATAAAAAAATGACTCCCATAATAAAGAGATATTCTTAGGAACCTGTAAATTTTCAGTTCTTCCAGGGCTGTACGATCAAAGGAGAGGTGCTTACCCCTCTGCTAGTCTGTACTCTGGTCTGTGAGTGACCACAAGCACTCTTTCTGTCTTGGAACTGTGAGGATTTCCTCTCCACTACCATTACAAGCTTTGCCACTCCAGCACTCCTCCTTGCCCCAGGACTGCAACCGAAATCCAAGCAGGGTAAAGCAAGAGAATCCCGCCTCAGTGCCAAGAATGAGATCCCTACAATGACCCTCTGATCAAGCAATCAATACCCCCACTGTTTGTGGACTGAGAGCTCTAGAAGCAACTCCTGCCACTGCTGCCACAGCTGCCCTGGGTTTGGGACTGGGGCTGGACTTTGCTTTTTTCTCACTGAAGTCTGACTGACCTTTTCTTCCGATCATCTAAGTTGTCTTTGGCATTTGTGGGTTGAGAAGTCTGGAAACTGCCACATTTGCCCTTGGTTCAGTCCCCTGAGGCCTGCTTTGGCTCCATGTGTGCTGGTATGGCCCACACTGGACTACGCTCTTCTCTCAGACTGGGGAAACAGACCTTTCCTGTTGACCTTCCAGGTTTTCTTGGGTTGGAAATTTGCTTTACTCTGTCATTTTGTGGGTTCTTCAGCTCTAGAATTTGTTTAGAGTTGTTTCTTACAGGTATTTGGAAGTGTTTGGGAGAGAGCTCAAAACGTCCCTGCTTTTAATTCTGCCATCTTGACTCCCCTGAAGCACAATTCTTAAACAAAGAGTTAAAATGATATTTTAGATGAAATGAGAGTACTGGAAGAATGACTTGGAAATGAAATGAGAGTTTAAGAGAAAAGACTTACTATGAGAATTAATAGCTTAGTTCAAAAGGTATATATAGTAGACTCCTTGAAAATCAGAATGAATCAAATAGAAATCAATGACTCCATATGACAGGAATAAATATTAAAGCCAAGTCTATGAGAGTTTACTTAGAAAATGTTAAAACATCAACTAAAATTAATTGAAACATTTAGGAATTTCAATAAAGTAGTTAGAAAAATCTACATAAGTGATCACCATTTCTACATATTACCAAAAACCTGTCAGAAAGAGATAGAAAGGGAAATGTCATTTAAAAGACAACTGAATATATAAAACACATAGAAGTCCACCACATGGCAGCAGTGGTGGTAGTGTTCCTACCAAGGCACCAAGGAACTGGGTAAATACAGATACAAAATATCTTCATGGAAATAAGACAGACTTAATTAATTGGAGGACTACTAATCATTAGAGAGTATCAGTTAATTGAAATGTATTTCATTACTGTGCTAGAGTTGGAAGAAGACTGTGAATTTAGAATGACATCATGTAGCAATATGGCAGTCTTTCTTTTTAATGCCAGGGAGTTTTTGATGGCCCTTGTCTGATATGACATATACTGTTACTTCTTACCACTTGTGATGTTAAGTAGTGAAAATCTAGAGAAAATCAAAGGGTTGCTACAATCCCTCTCAGTGCTGCTTTGAACTTCATTATAAACCTACATCATAGATTAAGAATATCCTTTAAGTGGTCATAGGTAGCTGGGCTAAAAGGGCCCTGTGTTGACCCTTTCATTAATGTGGAGGCAGCAAATCATTCTATTGGGTAATATTCTGGATTCTAATCTACCGTTTTCTATCCTGCAGCATGTTCTATGAGATGTTTCCTACTTCTGCTCAACATTCTTCTCTACCATGATCATTAAGGCCCACCTTTCCACTGTATCCATCAATATTCCCTCCAGACGTAGAGTCCAGTCTCAAAAACCAGTTGTAAATATTTAAATGGGAACTCTCCTAACTTCATTAATCACCATCAGGGAAATTCACTTGTATTTCTAACTACTGCTGAAATCTGCCTCAGCAATATTATTCACGTCTCCACTCAAAACAGTTTTTTAAAAATATATTTTTTCCTTTGCTTCTTCCTTTTCAACTACTATCTAGAACAAATGAAAGCTGTCTTAGCAGACTTTAAACCACCCTAGATGGCGCCCAAACAGATACTCTGACAGTACTCGCACACAAGCTGTAGAGCTTAGTTAGGGGTTAAAAACCCAGTCTACCCATTGACTCCATACCTAGTGCTGCAAATTAGCTCATACATAATAAAACAAAAAGTTCCTTAAAATATATACATATATGTGTGTGTGCTTGTGTGTATGTGTATATATATTTATATATTATATATAAAACTTAAAGAGATAAGAACACATCTTTGCAGCATACTACCGCAATCTTTTGACCCTGAACTTTAACTGCTTGTTGTACAATGCAGTATCTTCCCATGTAGTATCTTCTCTGTCACTTAGCATATGGCCTTCTGGACAGGACGTGATCCAATAAGAGGAGGATGATGGCCAGAATGACACAGAATACCTGGCTTTTTTTGGTTCATTTCATCAGTGAGAAAAAATTAAGGTAAATCTAATGCAAAGAAATAATCTCTTTGTGAAAGTGAAGGGTTGGTTTGTTTTTTTGTTTGTTTGTTTAACCTGCTTAATTTGCTTTACTTGTTAAATGGCTGTGAGCAGCTGAATTGCAGCAGGAAGTTTCATACCATGTATATTTGTGTGCTTTTTCTTGTCATCTATTAAGTTCGTGGCAGTAAGAGAAGGGTATACACATCTCCCTTTAGGCTAATAGCATGATGAAAACTACAGAATTTGTTTGTGATACAGCAAACTTAATAATATAACGTAATATAAATATATAATATTTGTAATACATACACACATATATATATATAAAACATAAGCTAATATAGTATAACATAGCATGGAGCTAGGTGTTCCAAAAAAGCCCAGAGTAACCCTAGAATGTATGTCTATTTGTAAAGAATATTTCCTTTTAATATAAAGGTTTTTTTTGATATTCAATATGTTAGGTATGTGAACTTTTAACTTGTCAAACTATTGTAACATATTTGAAAATTATAGTAATTTGATTAAAATGTTGCCTATAAGGCAAAAGGTTCAGTTAATAGAATCCATATGTAATTAAAATGCAGAACTAAATGTAATCAGACCCCAGTGACTGGTGCCTTCATATTGATAGTTTTACAGTGGCCTCTGGGGTTGAAAGTTTATTTTAAAGTTACTGAATATAAGGGCACAGAGAAGCATGAACATTGCAAGTGTACAATGTCACTTTTCTATCGGTCAACATAGTTAATAGATAAGAGTCCAAATAGCTGTCCTCAATTCTCCCCATTTTAGAGCTCTGGTCTTTTGGCAGGTGGTAAAAGCACACAGCTTGTGGGTTGGTAGAAGAACTTCCTTCAGCAGCGCCATTACAGAAACAGCCTGAGATGAAGGATCCTGCTGGGAACAGGCAGTGACTTTAAAAAAAAAAAATAACATAGTTAATTTGAGTGAATTCAATTGAATCATCTGAAAGTTATAGACAAAACACTATGTACCAAGCCACAAAAAAGTTTAAAAAAATTTCCTGAACTAAAAAAAAAAATTATTTTCTCTGGACAGTTTTAAGAGTCGACATCCTGTGTTAGAGTTCTCTAATCATCACCAGCACAATTTACAATCAGAACACACAGAGAGCCAGTTCAGACCAGCTCATCTGTTGGTTTTGGCAGAAGCCCTTAATCTCACTGTGTGCAGCTGCCACTTGAGAGATGGGGACTCGGCAGAGAGCCTGAGAAGGGTGGGATACAAGGTTGGTCAAGGCATGAACACATAGGCCTGCTTCATTTCAACAGTTGCATGCTGCTTTTTTTTTTAAATAGTCTTTTCATTTTACTGCTTTAAAAAAAAAAGCCTGAAATTAAATGAGGACCTCTCATGAGCCACTGCGCTCCAGGCATAAGAAATTGTAATGTCTGGCTTCCAGAAACTGTCCCGTCAAAATGTGCTTCTGATTAGGTGGCTTAATTACAGCTGTGAAAACAATGTTGATTTAGGCCTCAAGATTCCAGGGCATGTCAGCCGTTATTAGCTAACCTTGGACTGAAGCCACCATTTTAAAACTCTGTACCACTAAAGTCACACTGCTTGACAACTTTTTATTTAGGCAGAGAAGTTGCCAGAAGCAACACATCTTATGCAAAATATTTTTCAATGTACAAATTTCCAATGTGACACCATTCAGAAGACTGATAAATCTGCACTTAACCCAAAACAAGGAATTTCTGTTTGCAAAGAAACTAAGCTTTGTAATAGTATTTCTTAGATTTTGACTGACATAAGAATTAATTTTAATTCCTTTAATTCAGTTTTATTCTAAATCCAGTATGTTGGTTTAACCACCCAATTTTATTGCACCTAAATTTTCCTGACAGTTTCATTTGCTGTTGAGAAATAAAATTGCCATTTTTTTTCCCCAACATGGGAAATAATGGCTAGTTTAAAAAACGATATGTTTGAAACTTCCTTTGCCTCAAGCAGGTTCAGGCACACACTCAATTTACTTTTGGAGGGAAAAAGCTCATTAAATAGTTTTTAATATTTTAATATAATTTAAGTAAGCTCCTTCACAGTGGGAAAGCTTATTAGGCTCACGTATTTACACCTGCAGGGAAGTAAAAGTTTGAATAATTAGATGGTTCCAATACTTGACTTTTCAATACAATTGCAGTTACTATTATAAACATTGTTGGTACGTTTACTAAGCATTCCTGTTTCACTTCATTTTTAGGCCATTTTAATCTCTTCCTTATACTGTAAGTGGTTTTTCACTTGTCGATACTTGAGAAAGCAGACATTAAATATGAAGCAATTATTTAAGGTGGGTGGCAGAACAACAAGCATTGTGGGTCATGATTCTCATAATAATCTTTGGGAAAGGCATTTGCTTAAAAGTGCTTCACTTGTGCCAAGATGGAATACCCCAGAGTGGACTAAATGATTTCTTTAAAATGAAATCTCCCACACCCAAGACATGAAATCCAACAATGTGGGTGGCCAAGGCACATCTTTGCTTACCGGTCAAACGAGAACAGTGCAATGGTTAGCCACGTGCAAGGATACTTTTGTCCAAGTTGCATCAAGAGCTAGCAGGTAGACAATTGCATTGGATGGATGGATAAATGTATGGGTGGTTGGCTGGGAAGTGTATGGATAGATGATTGGGTAGAAGGGTAGATTGAGTTTGAGAATAACATGTAGGGCTTTTCAAAGAAAGATTTGATCATCCTATAGCATCTAATTGAGGAAAAGAGAATGAATGGAAACTAATTTAAAATGATATAAAATTAAATAATGTTAATCTTCTAGAAGGGAAACAAACCCTTTTCCTGAAAAATGGATCTAAGAGATATATATATAATAAGCATTAAGGATGACCCAGTTTATACTGAAAGTGCCTTCCAGCTATTGACAGGTAGGAATAAAAGTAGAGTGAGTGCTGGCTGCTCTGTGACATTTAAAATTATGAATTTTAGAGACTAAGACAAGAAATAATTTTTCCATCTTTCAGTTAAAAATTATATAGAAAATCTGACATTCGTTACTTCCATGATTATTATTATTGCTATTTTTTTTACTTAGGCCCAAAGGAGCTTCCCCGTACCTTTTAAGGAACTTGTTTCATGTTAGAGAGGATTGAAAGTCCATATTATTCCTTGTTTAACTGTGGTTTGAAAGTTAGGGGGAATGTGCTTATTCTTGGACTCTATCTCACTTAAAAAACCTTCATGAGGAAAGGAGAGAGTAGAAGTCTTAGCTGCCCTGAGAGCTGTTAGTTTCGACTCATATTTGATAGAAGCTGAATTCATCCTACTCATTTTTATTTTCCTCATATTTGCGAGAGACCAAAAGGAAAGGAAGCCTTTTGGTGCTTACGTGGCAAATTTAGGTTAAGGACTATTATTTTTCTTGCCTTGGTTTGATTGCTTATTTCTGATGACTTCTACCTAAAAATGTGAACATGGTTGATAAAATTGACTGCTTTCCTCATAGCTTAAACTTAACTTGATTTCTGGATGACATAATGATCCTTTTGACACATTGTTTCAATATTCACTCCTGAATCTTTATGGACTTGATTTAATATTCAAATAGTTAAGTCATCATCTTTTGAATTAATTTATACATGGGAAACTAAGATGACATTGTACTGCTGTTAAAATCTTTTTATGATGAAAATTTTTTCATCTTGGTATCATACATTCATTCAGAAATATAAACTAGTGTCAAACATGAATATATATTTGTATATATATGATATTGATGAGTGCATAATACTGATGAATATTATGTAGATATGTTGAATTTTTCCATGTGTCATAATATTTTTATTATGGCAAAATCTTAGGTAGAAATATTTTATCGTTCTATTTCCCTTTTCCATTTTTGTATTTAAAATGTTAAATTAAAAATTTCTGTAAAAGAAACTCTAGAATATACTTTATATATGTCAAAACTTCAGTGGATCTGGAATTCCATCAATGTCAGTATTCCTTCCATCAGTTAGCAATTTATCTATACCTCTTCATCCCCTGTAATTTTTCATGTTCTTCTGCAGATAGATAAATAAAATTATTTATTAAGCACTTACTATGTGCCAGACATGGTATTAAGTATTAAGGATACAAATTACAGGAAAGCAAAATAATATCCTTTCTCTCAAGGAGCTTAAATTCTAGTGGAGGAAGACAACACATCAAGGAGTTTTGAAAAATGAGGAAGGGAGGAAAAAGGTGCCTACATGAGGGAATAGTGAGGAGAAAGCCAAAAGAGGCACAGAGGCCTGGCTACTGGCAGGACAAGGTGAAAACTCCTCCTACCACGGAGCACCCTATGGTAGGAGAGATCTACCAACATGCTAAGCCTTCTTCTAGATGTTTTATGTTTGCAGGTACCATTGCAGCACGTAGCCTGCTCATGTATTACTTTTCCCCTCATTACATGACTGGCTCACATTTCCTTAAGCATGTCACTTACATAATTTTTTGAGCCTACGATATTGTTGAAAGGATGTTAAAGTGTACTTGTCTCCACAGTATGACCCTTGACTGACATTTTTGTCATCTACAACTGAACTTTAGAGATTATGGAGCTTAAAGATTCACAGCTATAAAGTATTAATAGGAGAATATTTGTATTTTTAAATGGGCCTATATAACCGAGATCAGGATGGAATTATTAAAAGCATTGCATACTTTCCCAAATGCAAGTCAACATACTCTCCTAATTTCTGGTTCCAGTTCATTACACATCCGTACTTCCTTTCTTTTAGATAGATAAATAGATGGATACGTAAATATGCACACACATATACACACATTAACGTACCAGCTCTATGACCTGGCCTGCAAGATGCGTGTCATAGTCTGAACAATGGAATAGATACTTTTAATTCGTTTAGTTTTCCTGTGTGGATTATTAAGCCAATATTGTTTAGTTATTATAGATCTCATCAAAGAGGCCCTTAAACAGTCTGGGTCAGATGCAGTAAGAAAATATTATCTGCCAGCAAGAACATATGGAGGACTTCATCATCCATAGGAAATTCCTTTTCTATTTTGATCTATTGGTGAACACTAGAAGGTCATTGGAGAGAATTAGCTCTGTGGTTAAAACTATCAAGAAATCTTGTGTGATTATAACATATGCAAGAGAAGGTCTGTCAGATGAAGAACCTCCCAGCCTGGTGCCTTGGCCTTGGCTATCCCTCAGCCTGGAATTCTTTTCTCCAAACCTCTCTTGTTTTCTCCAAGATTCACCCAAATCTCATTTTCCTTTTTTTTTGCAGGAAGCTTTTGTTGGCTTCCCCTGTCATTGGTGCCTTCCTTCTGGGGTTACCTCTGTATACAACTTGTGGGGACAGTTTTGGTTTTGTTTTTTTTTTCATATTGTCTCCTTTTATTAGAATTGGAACTTCTTGAGGGCAGGAACAGTGGTTTGTCCTTTCTTTGTATCCCCAGGGATACCTGCCAAATAATTTCTTAATAAATATTTATTGGTTGACTGACTAACCAATGTCTAACTAGTCAAGTGCTGTTTTGTAATCAACTAGCAATAGACATACCTGATCCTGACTTTCGGAGCCCTGCAAATCATTTTGCTTGAGAAATCCAGTTTGTACCTTTCTCACATTTTCATAGAGGATATCTTTGACACATTTTTATATAGTTCTCATAATTATTTTTATATCGAAAATAAAGGAGGCGGAGGCAATGTGATGTGGAAAACAAGAGTCTTAGGCTTAGAATCAGGAAGTCTTGGGTGCAAATTCCAGCATTGACATTTGCTAGTTCTGCGACCCTGGGCAAGTCACTTAACTGCTCTGTGTCTCAGGCAAGTCTTCTAAGACTCATACAATAATCTACTGCAGTCTGTATTGCTGGAGAAATTTCTCATGGCAGAAATGCGCCATGCTATAGAAATGTTTAAAAATAAATTCTGCAGCTAATTTTAAGATAGACTTATGGGTGAGTAATTAGTAATGTTATTAGTTGTCTTTTAGAGGCAAATAGGTGGTGGTTCAGGCTAGATGGCACAGTGACTAGAGTCAGGACCCCTTGAGTTCAAATCCAGCCTGAGATAGTTCCTTACCAGGCAACTCACTTAACTCTGTTTGCCTCAGTTTCCTCCTCAGTAAAATGAGCTAGAGAAGGAAATGATCAACCATTCCAGCATCTTTGCCAAGAAAACCCCCAAAGGGGCCAGAAAGTTAGACATGACTGAAAAAATGATTAAACAAAGGTACTAAAGTGATCAAGACACTGCACTTGGAGTCAGGGAGACCTGAATTCAAATCCCACCTCAGACACTTGCTAACTGTGTGTTCTTGAGTAAGTCATTTAGCCTCTGCCGGCCTCAGCTTTCTCATCTGTAAAACGAGGGAAATAAGATCAGCTGCCTCCTTCATCAATGTGATGAAGGTCAGATGGGAGAATGCTAAAGTGCTGCCTTGGTGTTAGCTCTTCATTATCATTACCACTAAGAAAACCATGTGGTTATCCATTATTTTTCTCAGTATTTGTTTTCTTCCTCCTGTCGAGATGACTTGTAAAATAACTTCTCAGTGCGTTCACAATTTTGTCACCTCCAGCATAGATTCCCTTGGGGTGTATTTGATCCAGTTTCTCTGAATGATTTAATTTTCTTAAGTGTTATTTCAACTTTCTTGTACAAGGCATAGCAAACAAAAGATCTTACGAGTATCCTGTCATCAGCTTCTATTTTTTCTCCTACTGTTACTTTCATCTTTAAATTCTTAGTTGGGTCTCACACCAAATTTTCTTTAGGTCTTAAATTAAATTTTCTATCAACTAGTTATTGCTTCTAGTACTTCTAAGTGTTTTATGAAATGAAACTATTGATGATAATCTGACATCCTCTGTTGACCTTTACAAGTGAATTTTTTTTTCCTAAAGCAGTGTTGTCTTTGGTGGCCATCCTTGTCCATTTGACAAGTTTGCTTGCTAAGATGATGGGCTTTTTTTTAACATGTTGAATGCAGTTTTTTGTCATAGGCATGAAGTAGGAAATTCAAATTTAGGTCTGTCATTCACTGTTCTGATGAATCCTGCTCTCACTGATGTGGGTACGGTCCTTCTTTTACTGGGGCAGATAGCATCCCACTCATATCTTCCCTTGTGTAATTTGTGTCCATACCTTTCGTAAATCTTACAGACCTACTTCACATATTTAGTGTAGTCCACTGATTCTTTTAATTTTTGATGAATATCATGGTATGGTCAAGGCCATCTATCCATCTGTTATCCCTCTTAGTACATGAGTGCCTAGCTCCTACTTAGTGCTACATGTTCTGGGTTATAGCTTTTATACCACTCCACAGGCACAAGTCCTCGTTGTTAGTGGACTTTTTATTTCATGGATGTGGTTATTCCCTCTAACAACACAGATTGTAATCCATCCATGCCCTCTCATCATGTAATATGGCCTCCTATAAATTCTCCATAGGACACTCATCCAATGTACAGTGGCCCTTCCTGTAGTTCTTTTGACATTGTGGGAACACCAGTGGAGTATATATAGGCTGTCCTTCAGTTATCCTTCAGTTTGACTACATGATGTGCTCAACCTCTGCTCTGGACCTTTATATCTCTGGTAATATTTTTATATTGCTTGTCTTACCCAAATCTTGATTGGTAATGAATTCAATCTACACACACACACACACACACACACACATATATATCTGCCCACTTACCCGTTTTGTAACCTTTAAATTTAATTCTTCAAAGATTGTGGTATTATCACTCAGAGCCATATTCCATCATTGGAAGAATATTGTTTAAAAGATCATTGTTTATTTCAGGGTGAAGATTGTCATAGTTAAAGTCACTGTTCAGTTTCCCTTTTAAGCCATTTCATTTTTTTCTGTCCAATTCTGGTCCAAAATATTATTTATGCACAGCCTGTACAAGATATACATATACATACATATATTCATACGCACATATACATATATATGTATATATACACACATATGTGTATACATACATATTATATAGGCATATACTAAACCCCTCAGATGTTTTTCAAACTGCTGTCTAACCATGCTTCCCCAACCCAAAACTTGGAAAGATGATTTTTTTAACCCAAGTATATAAAACTTTACATTTATCCCTATTGAATTTTGTCTTATAGATTCAGTCCAAATGTTGCAGCCTATCAAGGTCTTTTAGAGTTTTGTGTGTTATCTACATTTCTCCCAGCTTTATTTTATCTAGAAATTTCATAAGCATGCCATTCTTGCCTTTATCCAAGACGCTGACTTAAATAGAACAGCACTGATTACAGATCCCTGGGATGACTCCAATGGAGATTTTTTGCCAAGTTGACTTTGAGATATTAACCACCACCCTTTGAGTCCAGTCATTCAACCAGTTCCAAATCCACTAATTATACAACTGTCTAGTCTAAATCTCTCTATATTTTCTACAAGGATAATATGATAGATGGACAGATTTATTAAGCACCTACTATGTGCTGTGCACTGTGTTGGGGATACAAATACAATAAAAAAGATAGACTGTCCCTGCCCTCCAATGGGAAGGGAAGACAACGCAGTAAAAGACAAGCGGGGCAGACGGTGAGGGTTAACCAAAGTTTAGAAGGAGTCAGGATTGGAGAATGGTTGGTGCGGGCACTTCCTCAAACAGAGATTCAGGGATGTTCTCATGAATTTGGAGGAGATATTAGAGGTACAAGTGTTTCCAGCCTGAAAAGGTCCCTTCAGATAGCTTGTTGGAGGACAGCTCCCAAAGCACCGTTTTGCCCGACCAGGTCAAATGATTTTTTACGCTCAAACAGTAAGCACCATAGAATCTTGTAAAAGCTGCTCTATCAGGGTGGCCTACTGTGAGAATTTTGTTCACAAAATTCTCTAATATTTCCTTCTTATAACTTTATCAAGAATATTCACAGAAATTAATGGAGATGGCAAATACACTTTGGGTGGGTTCGTTGTTATTAATATTTTCTGTCAACCTTTTTGTGAGTAATGAAGTCTATGGACACCTCTAAGCCCTGGATATCTTTCTCTCCTTCAGATACCTTACCTGCCCTCAAAGGCAAGTCTTTTCCAGACTGGACTTCTTTTCGTATCCTTGTTTTAGGCCATTGGTTACCCCATTTTTGGTTTCCTTGGTACCATTCCTATGTCTTCGTGAAGCCTGTCAGAGTCTAAATATGGTGGCTCCTTCATCATTCATGGAAAAAAGAGTAGTTATAAAAATCTTTACAGAGCTTTTCCATTTTCTTTTTGTTGTCCTTCCAGCTTCATCCTTAATTACCCCCGGTGTAAGTAATGTTGGTAAAATGTTGCAGCTCCTTATTCCTCCCAGGTATCCTCATGTTGCCCTTTGGATGACCTGTTAGGTCATTAAAGTAAAATTCTACTTTCCTGCCTCACATTGTTACTCTTTTTAACAGAGCTATTAATAAAGGGTGCAGAGCCCACAGTAACATCTTAGCCGTGATTTAACGTTTTTTATGTTTGTCACAGTTTAATATTAAGAAAGCCTAATTTTGTATATTTAAGTCTGCCATTTTATGAAATATAAAAATTTAATGAAAAACCATAAAGCACCTATTATTTAACAAAAAGACATCTGTTCTAGTCAGTTTGGTAAAACATTATGTACTCTATAGATCATAAAGGTTCTCCAAAGCAGTTGCATCTATTGAACAAGTAGGTATTTAAATCAGTCTAAAATGTGGGTTATGGATCCAATAGACCAGACAGTTTTAGACTGAGAGGAAAAAAGATGTTGTCAAAATAATTTATCTAATTTGCAAAAAAAGTGTTTTTTTTTTTACAATCTTCCTGACTCCTTATAAGTAAAATATTTCTCCATTCACTATTTAAAAAAAAATCATATACTCTCTACACACACACACACACACACACACACACCATATGAAGAGAAATTTAGCACATTGTATCATATATACAAAAAATGATTTAGGGTTACAAAGTTTATAGACTTTTTAAAAAAACCTAACAATTTTAAGGGACTTTAAGAAATTCACTCCTCTGCCTTGCTGAGTGCACCGAGGCAGGATTCCCCAGTTCATTGATATCACAATCTTCCTCAGGTCCTGGCTGCTGGGCTTATTCCCCTCCACGTTGACTGAGGTTGGTTAATGGGGAAATGCACAACGTCCATATTTAAGGACTCTAAAATTCAATTATTTGTTGCTCTTATTCCACCTTTCCTTTGAAACCTCACACCCGGTTCTTGGCTTTCACCATGATTGCCCATCCCTTGAGCCTTTCCTTTCCCAGTCCATCACCTCTGCGCTGGCTATGCTGTGACCCCTTAATGAACCAGTTCATCTGGTCACTGACCTCCTCCCTTGAATTTCTCTTACTGGACAAGCCTCTTCTCTGGGTTACTCCCATCATCTGCTTCCTTCTGCCACCGTCTCTCTCTTCATCCCTGCCCCACATAATGATGTGACCTCTCACCTTGCCAAGGCTTACCCTTTTCATGGAGAAGTGATCTCATTCCTTGCCATTTTCTCCAGCAGATTGTGTCCTTTATCATCTCCATTCTCTCATTGATGAGTTAGTAACAACTTATTAAGTGCTCACTCTGTGACAGGTACTATGCTAAGCACTGGGGATAAAAAAAGGCAAAAGATGGGTCCTGTCCTCAAGGAGCTCACAGTCTATGGGAGGGGACAACAACTAAACAAATATGCACAAACCACTAAACAAAATAAATAGGAAATGAATAAAAGAGGGCAGACACTGGAATTTAAAGGGGTTTTAGGCTATCTGCAATCTCTTCCTGTTTGCTGGCTGCTTACTTAATGCCTGTACATTTGCCCATGTTTCCCTCATCCGTAAAGCAACCAAAAAAAAAAAAACCACCCCAAAAAACAAAGCCCTTTTACTTGATTCATCCATCCCTCTTAGCTATCACCCCATATCTCTTCTCCCTTTTCTAGCTAACCTCCTTGAGAAGGTTATCTGCAAGAGATGCCTCTACTTCCTTTCCCCTCATTCTCTTCTTAACTACAGTTTGGCCCCGATCTTATTATTCGGTGGAAACTGCTGTCTCCAAAGTTACAAATGATCTCTTAATCACCAACTCTAATGGCCTTTTCCCAACCCTCCTCTTTCTCTGATCTCTCTGCACATTTTGACGAGCTACTAGGTGGTACACTGGGTAGAGCACCAGTGCAGGAGTCAGGAGGACCTGAGTTCCAATCTCACCTCAGACACTTGACACTCACTAGCTGTGTGACCTTGGGCAAGTCACTTAACCCCAGTTGCCTCATCCTGGCTCATCTCCAGTCATCCTAATGAATGTTAGGTCACTGGATTCAGATGGCTCTGGAGGAGAAGTGAAGCTGGTGATCTGCACAGCCCTCCCTCACTCAAAACAAAGTCAAATGCAAGGCATGTCATTATTTCTCTGAAAGCATGGTCTTCTTTGACAACAAAAGATGAACACATACACACATTTTGACACCCCTTTTCTTTGATGCTCTCTTCTCTTTAGGTTTCATAACATTACTCTCTCATGGTCATCTTCCTACCTGTCTGACTGCTCCTTCTCTGTCTCTTTTGCTGGATCCTCATCCAGATCTTGCTGGATCCTCATCCAGATCAAACTGGCATTTAAGGGATAGGAAGAAGAATTTGACGTATGATTTCATTGGCATGAAGAACTCCCAGATGAGAAAATTCCCTCCAATAATGTAGGTTAGCACCTTCTCTGAAACTCATAGTCTTAGAGATTTGCCCTGATTTTTGAGAAGTTAAATGATTTAACCAGTATCACACATCTAGTATGTTTTGACAGTGGGATTTGAACAAAGTACATTATCAATGCTTTTTCCCTCATAAAAGTATGACAAAATAATTTACTCATGTGTAGTCAACATTCCTCCTTATAGAACTCCTTGGGGCAAGGACTCTCTGGATTTTTGCCTTTGCATTCCTTATTGCCTGTCTTGGTGCCTTGCAAATTTTACAAATGTTTGATTTGAGTTGAAACTGAGGGTCTTGTGGCATAACAGGATACTGTTAAAAGCATCATTAACTGATAGTTGCAACAGGATAATAATTCCACAAAGTAGCATGAAAATGGTAATTGCCTAATCATGTTTAAAATAAATGTAAAAGTTCTGAGTTATACCATTTATTTCAATCTTCTTATTAGGTTCTTTTTCAGTAGAAATTATGAATGCGTTCTGAGGTAAACCAGATTCCAAATTAATGGGGTCCAAATTAATTAATGTATGTAATTTCTGTCACAATACCTCCAGCTCAGCCAAAATTTTTCCTTCTTTCTCATATTGATTTCAGTATGCTGGCCTGGGACTAAAAAGTTTGAAACAGGAATTAGGCTTTTCTCTTTCTCTCATATGTTTCCTTATTTTCTTTATCTTTTGGTCATATGTTTCAAACTCTGACAGATCACTCATTGCCTCTAAAATCTTTTCCATTAAAAAAATGAGATAAAGAAAGGAAAAGCAGAAATGAATGACTGGTGTATCTAATCAGCTTATGTGGTTATGTGTGATTCATTTATCTTAGACTGTCAGTCTGAGCTCCGGAACTGACTATATCTCATTCAGTACCAACCACATTATTAGTGTTCATTAAATAAATAATAATTGTGATGGTAGACCATATAATAGTAGATCATCTGTATATGTTTAAAAGTAATGCAAAGAATGGCTAAGAAGAAATGCTTTTAAATTTTAGGTTCATTTGTAGAAAGGGTGTTGGGATACTCTTTGAGGTTAGCTGGGAAAGAAATTTAAATTCCCTAATTTAAAAAACAGTGAATATTTTCCCCTTTCCCTTCAGTAGGTTTTGGGGCAAATATTTCAAACTACAGGTACTATTTCCAGTGTTCTCCTTAACTTGTTTCAAGATGTGATTCTCTTAATTGGTAGTACCCTTTCTTTTCCTCAAATAACCTTGTGTTGCTATTTCTGTTTGCTTGTTGTAAGCTCTTTGAGATCAGAGTTTTCCTTTTTGTTTTGTTATCCCTAGTCCCTAATATAATGTTTTATAAACAGCAAACACTTTATAAATATTTAATTAAATGAAATGAAGACCACAAAAGGTGAATCTAGTAAATCAGAAATTCATGCCAAGGCGGTTGGCCTTCCCTGAGAGTACAACTGAACCTCTTGAAGTTTACCTATTGAACCAGAACCAGAATGGGGGTGCGGGGGATGAAACACAAAACAACACTGGGTGCCATGCTAATTTATACTTGATAGTAGGCTTTCTAGGGAAGATTTCCTGTTTCGTATCAAAATATGGCAGCATAATAATTTTCAAGTGTTGTGGTGGTGGTGGGGTGTTCTGCATTGTAACACTTTTACTACTGTTGTTATTAATCAGCCACCAAATTTTACCTAAAAGCTTCCATATCTTTTTTATGAAGCCAAGGGAAATTTTATCAGACTAAGAGTATAAGGTAGCAATTAGGTGGCACAGTGAATAGATCGCTGGGCCTGGAGTCTGGAGTCAAATCTGACTCAGATACTAAAACAAATCATTTAACCCTGTTTGCTTCAATATCCCCATCTGTAAAATGAGCTGGAGAAGGAAATGGCAAACCACTCCAGTACATTACTAGATAAGAGGGATACAAAGGAACGACAAAGATGAAAAGTGCCAGAGTCTCTTGCTTTCAGAGTTTACCGTGTAACAAAAGTGACATACTAAGTATGAAGAGGTGTTAGGGAAAAGAGGTTTTTGGAGAGGTCTAGATCAAACACTCTAGGAAAATGTTAAGTAAAAGAAATCACTTGTAACCAGGGTAGCGACTTTTTCAGGGCAGTCATGGTACTTGAGCATGGCACTCTTCACATCACTGACTGCCTTTCTGGCATCTTGTGCTGAATGTTCCAACTAGCATCTTAAAATGTCCAAAACAAAACTCATCTTTTCCCCAAATCCTGCCTCCTTATCTGCTTCCTTATTACTGTCTAGGGCATCACCATCCTTCCAAGTCACCCTGGGCTCACAACCTTGGCGTCGTCCTTCACTCCTCACTCTCACTTATCAAATTCATTGACAGATCTCGTCATATCTGTTTTCACAACATGTCTCATATATGTAATCTTCTCAATTGCCAACACTCTGGTTTAGGCCTTTATCATCTCTTACCTAGTAACTATTGGAGTGACTTTCTAATTGATCTCCCTGTCTCAAGTCTCTCTCCATTCTAATCCATCTTCCACTGAACTGCCAGGATGATTCTCCTACTACCCTCCTCAATAAACTCTAATGACTGTTGCCTCCAGGATTAAATATGAAATGTTATATTGGCATTTAAAGCTTTACAATCTGGCTCCTTCTTACTTTATTTTTTTCCCCTTCCTATTTTCTAGGCTTATTACACTTTACTCCCTTCTACGTACTCTATGATTCTGGTATACTGGTGTAATGTTAATTAGAGAGTTAAAAGATCTTCCCCACCCATTGATGAGCCTCCCCATTAAGAGAAGTTTGATTAGGAGAGGCCCACACATTTTGTTCATTTCTAATACACTGGTTTTCAAGGGTTGTGATGCCCTCTGGCTCTGAAAAGTGTATAGATAGTCTGAAGTGAGGTTTTACTTTGGTGCTTACTTATTGGAAGTATTTGTTTGGTCAGAGGAGACTCTGAGCAGCTGCTAAGGAGGTGCCCCGTCACTCCCCCAGCTTTTAAAACCCAGATGTTGATGAATGCGCTCTGGTAACTATGTATGTACATAATGGTCAGACAGTTGGATCTATCTATTGATCTGTGATATATGTATTGATTATGTCAGACAGTTGGAAGCCTTGTCTGTTGACCTTTATTTCTCTGTTTGTATTTTCTCTGAAGTTCAGAGTGCTGACTTTTCCCCTTGAACTAAGTGAATGATATATGTGCTTGATTAAAATAAATTATTGAACCCTCAAAAGTTGCTTTCTTTTTAGAAAAGCAGATCTAAGAACCTGTACAGCAAGCCCTCTTGGATATGCTGGGGTCCTGGCTGATATGACTGGCCTACTTGCTGCTCCTCATTTTAATGGTCACCCTCTTCACGCCAATGCCTTAGCTTCATTCAGTTCTCACCTTCTGCAGGAAGTCTTCCCTGATTCCTCTTTTTGTTACTGCCTTCTTCCTTCTAAGATTGCTTCCTTTCCCTCCCTCCCTCCTTCCCTCTCTCTCTCCCTCCACATACATATGTAACATCTTTTATGTACTTAGTTATTTTCATGTTATTTCCCCTTAGAGTGTTGGCAGGGAATATTTTTGACTTTCTTGGTATCCTTGTCACCTAGCACAGTGCCTGGCACTGACTTACTAAGCAGAGAGGAAGAAGAAATGGATTTCAGTTGTGGGTCTTGGTCTGCACAAATACAAGGGCAAATGATGGTAGAGCAAAATTGAGAGACAGCTAATGAATGGTCCAGTTTGACCGCAATGTGAGATTTGTGATGAATAGAAAGATAGTGTGTGAGAGGGAGTCTGGAATCTGATTATGGCAGGCTTTAAATGCCAGGTTAAGGAGTTTGTGTTTTACCTCTTAGGCACAGGTGAGTCAGCAGTGGGTTCAAGGCATTGGTAAATTGATTTACATGCGTAAAGTCCTAGATGGTAGAATAGTGATTATACATGTGTGTGTGTGAGAGTGTGTGTGTGTATATATATATATATATACATATATATGTATATGCATGTGTAATATATGTATATATATATATATATATATATATATATGTTAAAAGGTGAAGAAAAGGGGAGAAGTACCTTAGCCCACAAAGTAGGTATTTACATGTATGAGAGTGACAGCCATGATACTGGTGGCGTTAGCATTTTGTTCTAATCCTCTTATCTGGTCAGTGATACATCGAGTTGTCACAGTTGTTACTTTTATTATCACTCTTCTTGGCATATTTTCCTTCCTGGTATTTTGGGATAATGTACATAAATTTCCCAGATTTCAAGATTGGGACCTAATGCATGACTTGCTGGGTGTTGAGAAAGTAGAATATACTATTATTTTGTTAGTTAAAATGGCATGTTCATTGAGTCTGTCTTTTGCATAAAATTCTGCATGGCATTAAGTGTTTGCATTTGCTAAGATTAAGAAAAAGAGGCCAAGCATAATGGGATATGAAAGTGATGACTCATATTGCTTGAATATAAGAAAAGTAAATTATGTTTGCCAGCTTTTATAAAATAGAGGTATATTTATTAGAATATCACAGTGGTTCACTTTTTATTGTAGTTCTTAGAGACCTTGAGAGTCATAAGCATTTAAAAGCTCCCTCAAAGGTTGCTTATAGAATTTTTTGGATAAAATTATGCATTCTGATGACATCGTTTAATGTTATACTTAAAAACAAACACGTTTGGCTTTTATACCAAAGTGCAATATTCAGTGAATAAAAATGAAAGGAAGTTGATTCGCTTAAGATGGGATCGGTATGCAGAAAAATATTAGTTCCATTTGCTAAGTGGTGTTTAAAGATTACATATTTAGCTTCCCTGGAAATTATATTCTGGTACCTGAACTAACTGATCTTTAGAGGTTAATTGGGCTCATGAATCTAATAAGTGAGCCTGGTTTTGTTGAACTAATTATTTAGCTGTTATTTGAAAACACTCTGAAGCAAGAGTTGTGTAGATGTATTGGGTCAAACACTATAGAAACAGTAACCCTAGCTCACCCACAGTCAAGTTGTTTATAGCCGATAAGCTTGAGTCTTTGCCCAGTTAGTGTAATTGGGAGTTTGCATTTACAAAAGGCATACATGTTGGAGATAACTGAAATCGAGCCTACAGTTTGACAAATTTTTATTTTGTCATTGCTTTACATATCAACTGATAATCCTTGAAGGTTGGCTCAGGAGAAGAGTTTTGCACTCTGGTTGACTTTATTTAAAGGATGCACAAGGTAATACATTAACATGATTCGCCATCTGTGGTGCATCTTACCCTAGCAAACACGGCTGTTGTCAGCCCCTTCATTGTGTTCAAGACAGTGCAAGAGCATCAGGACAGGAAATTTCAAGTCGTTTCCAAGGGACGAAATACAAACTTTTTAAAAAAAAAAACGTAGCAAAGTATACAGTAAGAAATTTCAATGAAACAGGCTGCTTACTCACATTTCTTTAAGTTCTGAACCGAAATAAAATTTTTTCCAAGTTTATTCAGCCAAACCAGTACAACTTTAAAGCAAGTGTTTAATGTGTGTATCTATATCTATGTCTATGTCTAAATCCTACATATATATGTATATATATATCCTACTTAAATATATGTATATATATACATATACATATATCCTACTTAAATACAAAAACATTTGATATTTTTCTCAATTTATTAACCTTTTGCTTGACTTTTAAAAATTCTTCTGGCCAAAGAATTTCCTAGCATCTGAATCTCAATAATAGGGTGTTTTCAATTCCTCTTATTTGTTCATATCTAAAAATAGTGCTCCCAGCAACAAAGGGCCCCAGTACATGATGCATTGCCAAGTTTTATTTTCTTACTCCATCCACCAAAAGTCAAAGAAACCATGGTCCAATGTCATTTCTCTTCATCACAATGACCACTGTGTTCATTATCTGCAGTTTGTTAAGCACTTGCATGGGTAGGGCTTTCGTGTAGACCACACAATGTGGAGGCAAGGAGTGTTTCATTTTCACCTTTTTATCCCCAGCACCAAATAGCACCTTGCCTGTAGCTGGCACTTAATAATCATTTGTGGAATTTGATTTAATTTTACGATAGAGCCTTTTGAGCCAGTGCCTGTTTCATTTGGTTCCCCATATTTCTCAAGTAATTCACCCAAGATATAGGCACCCTTGTTTGTAAATTGACAATTTCCTCCAATTAATTTTTATATATTGGAATAAGTCACTTTGAAGACATAGGACACAAACATTGCTGTTTAGGAAGTGTAATGCCTTGAGTCTTTACTCTCTTAAAGTTTTCCCAGTTGTATGACTTTGTCAAAACATGCCTAGCTTAATTTGAAACCCATGCCTTGAATTGGTTGAGGTGAGCTGACACTATAAGAATTCCTCTCCTATGACTCAATTGTCACAGTTGAGGTCTGAAGGGAATCTATGGAACTGAGACCATATATTTCTCATAATAACATTATTTCAATAGCTGTTGTTGAATAAAGCTCTTCAATAGATTCCATCATATTCATGCTACTCCCCTCCCAAATTCTGGAGTCCACTGATGGCAGTGCAGGTTATGCTCAGGTTATACAGTTTGCACCATGAGAGAAAAACACACCTGTGTCTACGTTTAAAAAGAAATCATTAATTGATAGCTGTGCATTTCCAAATATTGTACACTTTACATAAAATATTTCATGAAAATGACATTCAGGTTGTTCAAGGATGAGTTTTTCTGTAAGAGATTGCTCAAATTGCCTGGACTTTTCAGGTCTCACATGGCAAATCATTAGAGCTGCAGATAATGACTATATTCCAGGTCTTATTATACTTCACTGTTGTGTTTATATGTTTGCATACACATATGTTATGTGTGTGCACATATAGTTATACATATGTGCACACACATGCTAATTGCAGTGTGGTTGAAACCCTTTATCAAATCTTGGTCATCGAAAATTCCAGTCTTGCTGAAAGTATGGAGGAGGGCCTAGAGATCGAGTTTGAAATTAAAATTCTGCCTGGATTTTTATTTTGTTTTCTTTTTAAATGGCTTGTTGCATCATTTGAGAATTTCAGCATTTCCCAGCCCAGCCCAGGAATGAAATGACTGAACTGCAGTCACACTGTGTGTGAGCAGTTAGAGGGCAGGCAGGCACCATGCACCTTGACCACCTATTATGAAGCTTTTTGCTGCGGTGTCAAGTGGAAGCGAGTTAATTGGGTGAAGCTGTAGAGCATGTTAGGGGCATGGGAAAGGGTTGCTATCTGACAGCTGAATGTCAGCAAAAGCCAGTCAAGTGTGGCTAAGAGACGGAGGCCTGTCACAAAGTGCATGTGGACTCTGGCCCAGTTAGGGAGCTGAAATGAAGTTTCATCTCACTTTCTCCTTCATTGTGTTCAAGCACCTTAAAGAATTTTACACTGCATGTGTCAGCCCTTGTTCTCTGAGCTGTTTTCCCCTCACTTTCCTGCATTCAAATGATTGAACACAAGATGCTAATGTTTGGCAAAGTGAATGTGAATATGTTGTTTTCTCCTTTACTATTGCAGCCCAAATAGACATTAGACTCAAAGGAAACTTTGAGGGTTTCCATCAGACAATTAGGCTGCCTCAGAGTTGAACTGATAATAGAGTATATTTCTCAAGATACAATAAAAATTGACAATTAAAACGTGAGAATATGCAATGAATTTTTTTTCAATATATATCAAAATGTTGGCTTTAGGACTTAGTAGTCTGTGGACTGTTTGAGACTAAGCATATGCAAAGGGTGCATTGCAAAGGCCACATTCCTGTGGTGTATAGTTACCACCTTCTTTCCTTCACTTTCCCATTGGCCTTAGGTAAAACTTCTATAGTGCCAGCCACCGGAAAGACAAGAAAGGTAAACACAGAAGGGAATATTAGCTCTCCCTATGAAGTTGTGTAGAGAAGTAGTCGAGAAAGGAGCATGTATCTGGAATTGAAAAATATATGCCAACAAAACACAAGAAAAAACTGGTAAAATTTAAGGGAAAAAAACCTCTTTGCAAGGAATAGAAAAACACCTTAATAATAAAATGTGTTTTATATTGTAGATATCTTATCATGGTTTGCAGTAAATCAATAATGATACATGTTGGCTCATCAGATAAAAATAAAGACTGCATTTAAAACAGAGGTGGAAGGACACTGTTAAATAAATAACTTGGGTGAAAAGTGTTTCTCCCTCTGGACAAGGAAAGTGTGCTCCATTAGTAAAGATTTTGGAAACTGAGGTCGAAATCAATTCAAGCTGGATATTACAATATGAAAAGAACACCTACAGTGGTTGCCTGATGTCTCAGTGCATTGTAGGCATTTTAAAGAAAACTGACTCAGAATTGAGAAATGCTAAAACAGCATGTGGATTGTGAATAATTTGGGGCTCATTTTGGGTAGCTTTTATTTAGAATTCTTATTTATGTATTCTCCAGTTCAGTGGATCCCATTCTCAGAGAAATAACAACAACGTTAATAATAATAAGTTTGAGAAACATGTTGCAACTATCTCATTGTATCCTCGCAACAACTCTGGGAGGCAGGTGCTATCATTATAACCATTTTTACTCTGGAGAAAACTGAGGCAAACAGAAGATAAGTCATTTTACCGAGGGTCACACAGGTAGACAGCTAGTATTTGAGGCAGGATTTTAATTCAGGTCTTTTTGATTCTAAGTCCATTGCCATATCCAGTACAATACCTACTTTCCTCTAACAAATTGATAAAGTAGGGTCCAAATTTGTGATATGAAGCTTGTCGATCAGTTGTTCTAACATTTTATTGTCTCAGATCTGTCAGCTGAAAAGATTAAAATTTCATTTATTAAACTTGCCAGGGTTTAGCAGAACCGGTGTCTTAAAAAATCTGTTGGGGTGGGCCTGTTCTCTGAGCTCAAGTGGTTAAAAAAAGAAAGAAAGGAAAATCAGGATAATTTGAAATGTCTTCATTTCTTTTTGAAGCAATAGAAATGATGTATCTGCTTTTAATCACAAGGGCATTTTATTTGCAAGCTAAGCATTTTTTTCATGCCTGGCATTCACTAGTCTATTAGGAACATAATAAAAATAGGAAATTCTTCCTGGATGTCACTGATGTGTCTGTTCCCTCCTCGAATGCAGATTCCAGTCCATGCATGCTTGCCCATCTTTTGGTTTTATTGTCTCTATTGGTTCCTGTTTGTTCACCACCTTTCTCCTGTCATTGAAAGGATCATGTAGAAGACAGGGATAGTCCATTGATTAATCCTCTCTTTCCTTGTATGCCTCCTTTCTTTTTATTTATGCCTTTCTTTGATGGTATCCTTTACTTAGTTTCTCCTTTGTAATTGCTTGTTTGTAATATAGTGTGGCCTTATATCCATGTGCATTCCCTTTGCCTTCTGGATAATACTTATTTTCAGTTTGGAAACTTTAATGTTTCGTGTTTCATAACCATACAACTCCAGAACATTGGTATGAAAAGGATCAGCTTTAATTTCAGGAAGAAATTTGGAATCACTTATAGAACTCAGCACAATTTCAAAAGGGCAATCTAGTCTTCTTTCCTATTGAATTCAGAGCCCAACTCATTCAGTATCTGTGCAAGATATACTGACAAATGAACTTAGTAATACTCACCACCACAACAACAACTAGTTACAAGGTGATTTAAAGTTTGCAAAGCATTTTATTTTATTTATTTTTTTGAAAAGCATTTAAGAATATTATCTCATCTTATCCTCACAATAACTCTGGAAAGTAGAATTCATTTCTACAAATGAGGAAACTACTGAAGATAAATATTCACTAACTTACTAGAAAGTATCTGAGATCAGATTTTAACTCAGGCTTTCCTTATTCCAGATGTAGCATTCTGTCCACTACACCATCTACCTACCTCACAATAAGTTAAAGTCACTTAAAAGCAACAATTGGCATGAGTTCAAGTTTGAAATGACACTTCAACCAGTTTCTCCTTCCCATTTTTATTCCTTCATTTCGTGGCAAATGCCTCTTAGCATAAGTGATTATGTGGTAACCTCCCAGTTGTACAAGGAGAGGGAAAAGGAAGTCCACCTATAAGTCTTGTGTGACCAAAAGAGTTATTTTTTTCATTTAAAAGGATATTCTTTATACTTTAATGGAGATTTCTTAATCTGCAAACAGTTTGGGGCAATGGCATGGCAATTATCTTTACTGTGATTAAGTGTTCCTTCCAAAGATGATGTCCTAGCTTTTTCTTTTTGTATAGGAAAAGTCTCATCTGTTTCCTCCTTTTCAGAGATATCAGGCTGGTAATTGGTAGAGAACAAGATGTGAACTGTTTTCTCCACATCTAGCAAATAATACCTTGTTTTCTCCACACCTAGAATAATACTTCGTTATCTTGAAGCATAGTAACTGGTTGATGAGGATGAGAGTATGAGACTAGGGTGGTAGAATCTAAAAGGCGGAGTAACAGAACACATTTTCTAGAGCACTCCTGCCAAGCCCAGCCAAATACTTGTAGAAAATGACTCTAAAATACTTGTAGAAAATGACTCTGAACAAATTCTTGAGTTGCAGAACCCTCAGAATGATGGAGTGAAGCAAATCTCCAGCCCAAGACAATCTGGAAAGTCACTGAGAAATATCTATCACACTACCCAGGGGGCAGGGCACAAGGCACAGTTTAGCATGGCTGGCACACACAGGACTTGAGCAGGCCTTGGGAGACTGAATCTCTCGCACATGTGGAAGTTTCCAGACTTCATGACCTCAAAACACCGAGGACAAATTAGAAGGTCAGTGGGAAAAGCCTGTGGGACCAGTGCAGGAGAGTGGAGTGGTCTGCCCCAGCCCAAGGGCAGTAGAGGAGGGGAGGGGGCAGAGGAACCCGTAGCAGTCACAGAAGCAGCAGGGGCAGCTGCAGCCACTGTTTCTGGAGCTCTGGGCCCACAGATTGTGGGGGGATTGAGCAGCTAACAGTACACCCCCACCCCCACTGGAAGCAGAGAACTACCTTAACAAAGAGCTCAAAAGTCAAGTAAAGGGCTGGGGAAATGAGCAAAAACTGAAAAAAGAATCAGACTATAGAATCTTACTTTGGTGGCAAGGAAAACCAAAGCATGCAAACAGAAGAAAACAAGGTCAAAGCAACTCCATCCAAAGCCTCCAAGAAAAATATCAATTGATCTCAGGCCATGGAAGAACTCAAAAAGGATTTTGAAAATTTAGAGAAGCAGAGCAAAAATTGGGAAGAGAAATGAGAGTGATGCAAGAAAATCGTGAAAAACTGGTTAACTTCTTGCTAAGGGAGATCCAAAAAAATGCTGAGTAAAATAATACTTAAAAAATAACTACCTCAATTGGCAAAAGAGATCCAAAAAGTCAACGAGAAGAATGCCCTAAAAAGCAGAATTGGCCAGATGGAAAAGGAGATCCAAAAGCTTACTGAAGAAAATAATTCCTTAAAGATTGGAATGGAGCAGATTGAAGCTAATGACTTTATGAAAAATCAAGAAATTACAAAACGAAGCCAAAGGAATGACAAAATAGCAGATAATGTGAAATATCTCATTGGAAAAACAATTGACGTGGAAAATAAATCCAGGAGAGGCAATTTAAAAATTATGGAACTACCTGAAAGCCATGATCAGAAAGAAGAGCCTAGACATCATCTTTCATGAAATTATCAAGAAAACTGCCCTGATATTCTAAAACCAGAGAGTAAAATAAATATTGAAAGAATCCACCAATCGCCTCCTGAAAGAGATCCCAAAAGGAAAACTCCTAGGAATATTGTAGTCAAATTCCAGAGCTCCCAGGTCAAGGAGAAAATATTGCAAGTGACCAGACAGAAACAATTTGAGTATTGTGGAAACACAATCAGGATAACACAGAACCTAGCAGCTTCTACATTAAGGGATCAAAGGACTTGGAATATATTCCAGAAGTCAAAGGAACTAGGACTAAAAGGAAGAATCACCTACCCAGAAAAACTAAGTATAATACTTCAGGGGAAAAAATGGTCATTCAGTGAAATAGAGGACTTTCAAGCATTCTTGGTGAAAAGACCAGAGCTGAATAGAAAATTTGACTTTCAAACACAAGAATCAAGACATGAAAAGGTAAACAGGAAAGAGAAATCATAAGGAATTTACTAAAGTTGCACTGTTTACATTCCTACATGAAAAAATAGTATTTGTAACTCTTGAGACTTTTCTCACTATTTGGGTACTTGGAGGGATAATATACATATACACAGAGAGCACAGGGTGAGTTGAATAGAAAGGGAGGATTTCTAAAAAATAAAATTAAGGGATGAGAGAGGAATATATTGAGAGGAGAAAGGGAAAAATAGAATGGGGCAAATTATCTCTCACAAAAGAAGCAAGAAAAAACTTTTTCAATGGAAAGGAAATGGTGGGGCGTGAGAAGAAAAAAGTGAAGCTTACTCTTATCATATTTGGCTTAAGGAGGGAATAACATGCACAATCAATTTGGTATGAAAAATCTATATTACATTACAGAAAAGTAGGGAAGAAGGGAATAAGTGGGGTCTGGGGGGATGATGGAAGGGAGGGCTAATGAGAGGAGGGCATAATTAGAAGTAAATACTTTTGAGGAGGGATGGGAATCAAAAGAGAGAATAGAATAAATGGGGGGCAAGATAGGATGGAGGCAAATATAGTTAGTCTTCCACAACATGACTATTATGGAAGTCTTTTGCATAACTACACATATATAGCCTATATTGAGTTGCTTACCTTCTCAGGGGGATGGGTGGGGAGGGAGGAAGGGATAGAAGTTGGGACTCAAAGTTTTAAAAACAAATGTTATAAATTGTTTTTACATGCAACTGAGAAATAAGAAATACAGATAGTGGGGGTATAGAAATCTGTCTTACCCTACAATAAAATAGGTGAGATGAGGATAAGAGAAGGGAGGGGTGGGAAAGAAGGGAGGGTGGGGTAAGGGATAATCACAACATATAGTGTCTTGGGGTGGGGGAGGGGAGAGATGGCAAGAAAATTTTTGGAACAAAATATTGTGGAAATGAATGTTGAAAACTAAAAATAAATAAATTTTAAATAATAAAATATATGAGAGTGTATGAGCCTGAAATGTTTCCTAGTTTATGAAAGTTTACTCAGCAAGGGGCATTTGAAAGTTATCTTTGATGCCAGCTACTATAAGCCCATTATTGAGACTCTGATACATACTTAGTTTTTAAAATTATTATTGATTAAATTATTATTGATTAAAGATTTCAGCTGGTTTTAGGGCTGAAAACAAAAGGAAGAAGCAATGAATACTTACAAGAAAAAAACTCATTGGTATGGGCATGAGTCTGACTCGAGAGTTCAGGAACTGTGCCAGAAGAATGGCTTTGGGTTATTCTCCCAAGTGAGGAATTAAAGGCAATATAGAGGTGTTTATAACTTTCTTTCTTAGGATTCTCAAATGTGAATACTAACTTGTATTCCATATGGGAGGATAGAATAAATTTCTAAAGCACAAAGACCCTATCAAGGGGATAAAGACCTAAGTACTATTATGTATAAAGGTGTGTATTCATTCAGTACCAATTAATTTACATTCCTTAAAGTAGAGAAAAATGGCACTTACAGTTACAAATTCTAAGACATAAGACTTGTCCTTATACTCATAATAAGAAAGAGTTATAGAAATCACATGTCAGACAGGATTAAATGAATTGCACCAGTCACAGTGAGCAGACGCTACAGTAATTTCATAGTCTGGGTAATAGATATTCTTCACTCATTTGCATTTTCCTCAGTGGATAATTAAGATAAACTCTTGAGTGATGATGAGTTTCTTCCATGACAGTGGTAAACCCCTTTCACAAACCAATGTCTCTGTTGTATGCCTTACCTGATATTAATGATTTGTGAGTCATCAAAACAAAGTTATCTCTGTTAATTATTCAAGAAGTTTTATGTGCTTTCTGACATTTCATAAGGCACATGTGGAAGAAGATTCTTAAGGAAGTGTTTTGTTTTACTGAATTTAAATCATAGGATAATAAAATTATAGGATCATAGATCTAAAAACTGGATTAAACCAAGAAGAAATGGAGTAGCCCTCAGAATCAATAAAGGGATAAGAAAAGCAGTACTCAAAAATGACAGAATGACATCTGCTCAAATCCAAGGCAAACCTTTCAACTTCACAGTAATATGAATCTAAGCTCCACCCACTGATGCTAAAGAGGCCAAAACTGGTCAATTCTATGAAGACCTACAATGTCTTCTAGAATACCACCCCCCCCCCCCCCCCGCCGCAATGTCATATTCATCATAGGGAACTGGAATGCTAAAGTTGGAAATCAGAATAAGAAACAAGTTTGGCCTCAGAGTACAAAACGAAGCAGGGCAGAGAGTAATAGAATTTTGTCAAGATAACTTGTTGGTCAGAGCAATCACTCTTTTTTTCCAACAATCCAAAAGGCAATTCTGTATATAGACATCATCAAATTTGTATTGTAGCCAAAGGTGGAGAAACTCTGATAGTTAAAACAAGACCTGAAATTGTCTATAGCTTCAAATAATGAGCTTCTTATTGCAAAATTCAGACTTACATTGCAGAAAGTAGGGAAAACTATCACAGCATGTAGATATGATCTAAATAACATCCCTTATGAATATGAAGTAAAGATGATGAATAGATTTAAGAGATTAGATCTGGTAGACAGAATGCCTGACAGAGGTTTACACTATTGTACAGGAGTAAACAACCAAAAAAAAATCCCAAAGAAAAAGAACAAAAAAGCAAAATGACTGTCTGATGAGGTTTTACAAATAGCTGAGAAAAGAAGGAAAGTAATTGGTAAAGGAGAAAGGGAAAGATATACCACAATTCAATTCAAGATTCCAGAGAATAGTGAGGAGAGAGAAGATTTTCTTAAATGAGCAAAGAAATAGAAGAAAACAATAGAATGGGAAAGACAAGAGATCTCTTCAAGAAAATTAGAGATACCAAGAGAACATTTCATACAAAAATGGGAATGAAGAAAGACAAAATGTTAAGGACTTAACAGAAACAAAAGAGATTAAAAAGAGGTAGCAAGAATACATAAAAACTATGCAAGAAAGATCTTAACATCAGTGATAACCGCAATGGTGTGGTTGCTGACCCAGAGCCAGATATCCTGAAGAATGAAGTTAAATAGGCCCTGGGAAGCATTGGTAACAATAAGGCTAGTGGAGGTGAAAGAGTTCCTTCTAGCCATTTAGCATCCTGAAAGATGATGCTATTTAAACTACTGCACTAAATATGCCAGCAAATTTGGAAAACTCTACAGTAGCTGGGTTTGGAAAAGATGGGTTCATGTCCCAACCCTAAAGGAGAGCAATGCCAAGGAATATTCAAATTACTGAACAATTGTGTTCATTTTCACATGCCAAAAAAGCTATGCTTAAACTTCTGCAAGCCAGCAATATGTGAACCATGAAATACTGGAAGAGCCAGCTGGTTTTTGAGGAGGCAGAGGAACTTGAGACCAAATTACAAACATTCACAAGATTATGGCGAAAGCAGGGGAAAACATCTACTTCTGTTTCTTTAACTACACTAACTCTTTTGATTGTGTGTATCACAACAAGATGTAGGCAAGTTCTCAAAGAGATACCTGAGGAGACTATTTGTGGGCCAGGAAGCACCAGTTAGAACTGAACATAGAAGAACGGATTGGTTTTAGATTGGAAAAGGAGTACAACAAGGGTATATATTATCACCTTCTTTGTTTAACTTATACATAATATGAAATGCTAGACTGGATGAATCAAAAGCCAGACTTAAGGTTACTAGAAGAAATATCAACAATGTCAGATAGGCAGACAATACTACTCTGATGGCAGAAAGTAAAGAAGAATTAAGAAGCCCCTTGATGAGGGTGAAAAAGGAGAGTGTAAAAGCTATTTTGAAGCTTAACATCAGAAACAATAAGATCTTGGCAATCGGTCCCAGCAGTACCTGGTAAATAGAGGGAGAGGAAATAGAAGCAATGTCAGATTTTTGTATTCATTATTGAATTCCATATTGTCTCCCTTCCTCCCTCCTCACCCACCCTTATTGAGAAAGCATGTGATTCAGTATAGATCATCGATGTGTACCCATGCAAAATGCTTCCATAACAGTCATGTTGTAAAAGACTAACCACATTTCCCTCTATCCTGTCCTCCCCACCATTTATTCCATTCTCTTCCTTGACCTGTTCCCCCACAATAATATTTGCTTCTGATTGTGTTTTTCCTTCATTCTCGAAGAGGACCATGACATCAAGATGATGACATGAATTGCCATTGCCTTTGATTTGAGTGAGCTAGGGCTGTTGGAAGATTACCAACCTCACCTTCTTCTCCTGCACCATCTAGATCCAGTGGCCTGCTATTCATCAGGATGACTGGAGATGGCCCAGGATGCAGTGGGAGACCCTGGCCCTTTCAGTCTAAGGTCTTATAGCCTTCTCACTCTGAGAGAATTATTCAATGAATAGGCTCCTATAACTAGCTAAAGGGATAACCCCTTTAGTAAAAAAAAAAAAAGATAAAAAATTGGAGAAGACCCTCAGGGTTCCTAAGTAAAAGAGAAACAATTACTACTTAGTATTTAAATCCACTCTGTGCTAGGTGATGGGGACTTGTTGTCCAGTCTATGAGCTCCAGAGTGAATTGAATTTGAGATTTGATCTTTGAGCAAGAAATGTAGCCAGTATGGCTTTTGGAGAGGAACATTACAGGAAGAGGAGGAGGAGGAGGAAGAGAGCAGCTACTCACTCACAGGTTGTGTTTGTTCTTCATTCTCGAAAAAGACCATGACATCACCTCCTGAGATCCAAAAAGAGAAACTCTTAGGAATACTGTAGCCAAATTCCAGAGTTCTCAGGTCAAGAAGAAAATATTGCAAATAGCTAGAAAGAAACAATTTGAGTATTGTGGAAATACAATCAGGATAACAGAAGATCTAGCATCTTCTACATTAAGGGATTGCAGGACTTGGAATATGGTATTCCAGAGGTCAAAGGAGATAGGATTAAAAGCAAGAATCAGCTACCCAGCGAAACTGAGTATAATATTTCAGGAGAAAAATGGAATTTCAATGAAATAGAGGACTTTCAAGCATTCTTGATGAAAAGACCAGGGCTGAATAGAAAATTTGACTTTCAAATACAAGAATCAAGAGAAACATGAAAAGGGAAGCAGGAAAGAGAAGCCATAAGGGGCTCATTAAAGTCAAACTGTTTGCATTCCTATATGAAAAAATGGTATTTGTAACTCATGAGACTTTTCTCAGTATTAGGGTAGTTAGAGGGAATATATATGTATGTGTGTGTATGAGTGTGTGGTATGTATGTATGTGTATATATGTGTAGGTATATGTACATACATATATATGTGTGTGTATATGCATGTATGTATGATTGCCCCTTCCCCCAATCTCCTGTCCCTTCTATTATCCTTCTTATTTTATCCCCTTCACCCCTGCCTTCCTGTAGGATAAGATAGATTTCCATACCCAAATGAATGTGTGTTATTCCCTCCTTAAGTCATATCCAATGAGAGTAAGGCTCACTTATTCACTCTGATTTCTCCCCTCTTCCCCTCCATTGTAAAAGCTCTTTCTTGCCTCTTTTGTGTGAGATACTTTACCACATTCTACCTCTCCCTTTCTCTTTCTCCCATTACATTCATCTCAACCTTAATTGTATTTTTTTAAGTACCTTCCTTCATATTCAGCTCACCCTGTGCCTTCTTTCTGTATATTTATGCACCTGTAAGAAATGAACAAATTCTAGAACAGTGCAGGCTAGTATGAGCCATGCAAGCACATAAGGGACTGGAGCAGGCCTCATGGCACTCAATCACTGTGCCCTGGGTTGCAGACTTCTCAACTCACAATGCCAAAGATATCTTCAAAGGTCAGTGGGAAAGCTCTCTCACCTGGGTGAGAGAGGAACATGGTCTGACCCCAGCCCATACTGGCCTGCGCTCCATTCTGAGCCCCATGTAATAGACCTCTCCTGCTGGCCTTCCAGATTGTCTTGGGCAGAAAACTTGTTTCACTCTGTTATTTTGTGGCTTCTGCTATTCTAGAATTTTACCAGAATCATTTTTTACAGATATTTTGAGGGGTTTTGGTGGAGAACTTAGGCAGATCCATGCTTTTACTCTACCATCTACCAATAATTTTTAAAAGATCTCTCCAGCATCTGTTTTCCAGGTCAGTTGTCTTTCCAATGAGATATTTCACATTGTCTTTTGTTATTTCATTCTCTTGGTTTTGTTTTATTATTTCTTGATTTCTCATAAAGTCTTTAGCTTCCATTTGCTCCAATCTAATTTTTAAGGAATTATTTGCTTCAGCAAATTTTTGTGCCTCTTTTTCCATTTGGTCAATTTTGCTTTTTAAGGAATTCTTTTCCTCACTGGCTTTTTGGACCTATTTTGCCATTTGGCCTAGTCTGCTTTTTAAGTTGTTTTCCTCATTATTTTTTGTATGTGTATGTCTCCTTTACCAAGTGGTTGACTTGTTCATGACTTTCATGCATCACTCTCCTTTCTTTTCCCAATTTTTCCTCTGCCTCTCTTCGTTGATTTTTAAAATCCTTTTTGAGCTCTTCCATGATATTAGTAGAAAACTGTAGTTCATATTTTTCTTGGAGTCTTTGGAGGTAGGAGCTTTGACTTTGTTATTTTCTTCTTGGTGTGTTTTAATCTTCCTTGTCACCATAGTAGCTTTCTATGGTCAGAATTTTTTTCTCTTGTTTGCTAATTTTCCCAGCCTATTACTTGATTTTTAACTCTTTGTTAAAGTGGAACTCTGTTTCCAGAGTGGAGGGCACATTGTCCCAAGCATCCGGGGTTTTATGCATCTGTTTTCAGAGATACTTCTAGGGATCTGTAAGTTTTCATTTCTTCCAAGGTGGTATGATGTAAGGAGAGATGTTTACTTCTCTCCTGGCCTGTGAGTGACCACAAGTACTCTTTTCTTCCCTGAAACTGAGAGGAGCATTCCTCCTCCACCGTGGCTGTAAGCTCAGGTGTACTAGTGCTCCTCCTGGCCCTGGGACTGCCATTCAGAGCTGTGAAGCAGATCTGAGTATGAGCAAAGTGACAAAGCAATTTGTTATATAAAGTTTGCATTCAGTCAAAGGATTGCACTTCAGAACTTAGAGGGCCTTATGTAGTCTCAGGGCTACAGGTTCCCTATCCCTGGTTTATGGTCATTATTCAAAAGTATTTGGAGGGGTTTGGGGGAGAGGTCAGGCAAGGACCTGCCTTTACTCAGCCATCTTGACTCCACCTTTAAAATAAATTTCAGAATCAGAAAGCAATACTGATTAGCTTCAGTTCTTCTAGTATGTTCAGTGTCCACCCATAGTTGTTGGCCCTAGACAAGGATTCATATTTATAATACCATCATTTGAGCTAATGGTTTAGATTATCTAAAAATTATGTGACTTTTAGCATACTTAATTTCCTTTTCTTCCACATTGCCACTACCATTGTAGAAATGGGAGAACTGACTCCTCCTGAAAATTGTACAATCATTATTATTATCCCCAGTATACAGATGAGCGCTCTGAGACTCAAGGAAGTCAAGTGATTTGCTCTTGTTCACCTAGATCCTAAATGTCAGTGACTAAATTGGAATCTGTCTTTCCGATTGCACGTCTAGCAGTCTTTCTGTTTTTCCAGGCCACTGCCCAGTAGCTGTGGTCCTAGGTCACTACCTTTCTTACATGCTCTAAATCGCATCGCTTAGCCTCAGCTTTAATGAGAAGCAGAGAGATCCCTTGTTTATACTCTTCAGAATGAAAGCTGTATTAAACTTCATTCCCTGCTCGACTGCTCTGAATCTTGAAATAGAGCTCAGTAAGTCAATTGGAGGACAGAGGATCCCTCAAACTCTGGAAGCACATGCTCTTCAAAGGAAGATTCTGACTTGAGCAGCAGGCTTAGGGACTAGACATTTTATCTTATCCTCGCAACCTCTCAAGACTCTCCAAAACAGAAACTATCCCAAACTCCAAAACTAAAGTAGCTTTATCTGTTTCTGTTCTAGTATGCCCAGAACCCAAAAGAAGGTAAAAGAAAAATCCAGACCCATGAACTGATATTTACTGACCCTGAGCTCACTCAGAACCCTTCCCATACTTCTCACGTGAACAACAGGGAGGTTGTTCTAGCAGACCAAAGGATATGACACAGTCTTACAACATCCCCAAACCTGGGCCCTCATTCCTCTTTCTAGTGCCAAGGGCATCTTGACTCCACTAAGCTCAGAGAAAAGCACAGCATTCAATTGGGGACAGTTCTAACCACTCAAAAGTTGTTTGGGGCAGAGTTCTAGGTTGATGAATTGTAAGTTGCTCAGTGTGGGAGGAGGCTGAGATGCTTTGATATTTAGCCCCTGAGAAAATCACAATCAGAAGAAAAGGTGTCAGAAAGTGAATCATAGGGAAAATAAAAGTAGAGGGGGATTTAACAAAATCATCAAAGATTTCAGTAAGAAGAAAATCAAAGACCTTAAACATGAACAGATAAATCAACAGGAAAATCAGTAACAACGGAGGGAAAAATGATCTCTAGTAAACTAGTTCAGGCATCAGTGAATAAATACTGCAAAAATCAGGAAAATGATACAACACTTGATAAGATGGAGGACCCGGTAGGATTTGAGGAGAATTTGGGAGACACTGTTCTTGAGTGGATCAAAAGAGAAATGGGATGTATGGAATATTTTATGCAGGTTATTTCTCATAAATAGTAGGTAGATAGCTTAGACATTATAAAGTAATGAGGGATTATGACTTAGAATATATCTTCTATTTTAAATTTTAAGAGTCGCGCAAAATACCAATTTGCAGCGAAGTTCTTAGGATATATGCATATACTTTCAGACTCAATTGATATGTTCGTTTTTGTGGACCTGATTTTTTTTCTCTTAAATTTTTGTTCTTTGTTAAATAGGGATGGCCCATTAGATGGAGCAGGTAGATAAATATGTTGAGAAATCATGTAAAAGCAAAGTATTAAAAAAATATATCATTAATTAAAAAAAGAAAATGTCTTTCAAGAAGTTTTAGGTACTTAAGTAAAACATTTCATACAACAGGCAATTTTAAATCTTTCTTCTTCCCCACCCCCACTACATTTGACCAGAGCCAACATTTAGTAATTCCACTCAGAGGAAAAAAATATTGAATAGACTGGAGTATAATATTAGAGAGTAATATTTATAGTTTCCAGATTATTGCTGAATTTTCTACATAACCTAAAAAGTTTTATAACTTTAAGAGGAAATTCTTCAGTAATGAAAAAGTGGTTAGCAAGCTCTTGCCTAATAGTTCCCAGAGAGAATAGAACATGTGTGCCTTTTGACCATGTAGGTAGTAATTTAGCAGCTGTTGATGGTGTTTATAGAATCTTCAACAATGTTTTATGTAGCTACTAGGGAAACTGATTCATGTCACATTGTTTTATTTGATTTTTTCTGTATGGTCATCTTGTATGAATATACTGGTTATCAGTTTGTTCCTTTTGAGGTGTGTAATTGTAAAAGTTGATGTCAGAAGCTGTTCTTTTGTTAATCAAAACCTGGGGATTTTCTGACCAACTTTAAAGGCTTCCTGACTTTTAACTGACCAGTTATATTTTCTCTTTAAAATTTGAGGGAGGAAAGGAAGAGGCTGTTATACAGAAAATCATAGCTAAACAAAAAATTAATAATGCCATTGTACATAAAATTAAGTTTAGAGGGTGAACATTCTTTAAAGAAACATTTGGAGATTTAAAACCACAAAGAAAAAAAAGAGAGTTGCATAATCCCTTGTTCCCAAAATGAATTGATTATGTATCTATATACATACTTAACAGAAATACAGTGTCTCAGAATTGCGAACAACTTTAGGAGTCATCCATCCTCCCATCCAATGCAGAAATCCTCTATGGCATTCTTAACAGGTGGTCATCCAAATGGACATGCATCCTAATGTCTAATTTTCCCTTATTTATCAGGGAGTTTTCATGTCCAAGATAAAAAAAGGAAAGAAACTTTATTTGTGTTTGTCTCTGGTACCAGATTCTACTAGCATGGTAAAGGGGATTAGGAAAGCAGAGAGGGTAAAAACAGATAGACTGGAAGGAGCAAGTAAAGATTCACTGCAAAAATTACTGCACCTAAAAGAGGAAAGAAATTGTTAGGCTTTATGGCTCTCAGATACAAATCACTGTTATTCACCAAACATTGAATATCTACTTGTTCTAGATTCTGGAGATACAAAGACAAAAATGAAATAGGCCCTGCCAGAAAATGTTTAACAACCAGCTCTCTGAAGAGAAAAAAAAATAGTATATTTGTCCCAACTTTAAGCTTAATCTTCATTATTAACATTTTCTCCATCACTTTCTCAAGTCTCAACAGTCAACAACCAAAAATAAATAAATGGAGCCCTGATGTGTAGTTTTGCCTATTTATGAGGTGTGAATGCTTGTACTGAAATGTAATGGCCTCTCCTGAGCCCATCCAGGCTTGCTCGGTGCACACAACGGTTCCCTGCCCTCAGCTATTAGTATAGTTTAGGACTTTAAAACCTAGAATTTTTGTGGAGGTATCAGTTGTTCAATTTAAAGCTGCTTTGGTACAGAGAAATGCCTCAAATATCATGAGAACTTAAAACTTATAATGACTTAATGTGTTTTGGGAGGAATCAGACTTATAATTTCATTCCACTGATGACATTTTTACCCATTTCACCTCAGAAGTAGCCAAGTTTATTGAATCGGTAGGGTGACATGATCAAACTTTGCTATCTATGCAGACGATAGATTGGAGCGGGGCAGGACTTGAGGCATGGACAACAATTAGTAGGTAGTAATTGTTCCAGGAAGAAGTAGTGATGTTCTTAAATAGGGTAGGGGCTGTGTGAGTGAAGAGGAGGAGTGCAGGACCTTACATGGGGTAAGTGAGGTGAGGAATCCAAGTGACACCAGACTCAAGAGTGTGTATGGCTAGAAGGCTGATTTATTTATTTTTGCTTGGAAAAACACACTCGAAGAATTGAGACATCAAACTTTGAGAAAGTTTATGGCTACTGGATATCTCCAATGATTACATTTCATAAGGTTTTTTAAATGCAAATTATTTACAAGACCCATTCTGTGTCCTGAATTTTTGTTTAGCTGATGGACTATAACAGTTCCAATAGAATCATTCACAACTTGCAGAGTAAATACAGTACTTCCATAAAGTTCACATGACACCCAGGCTTTATTTCAGGTAAATAATTTTCTTTTTAAAAAATTGCATAAATTCAGACTTACATGATAGATCCCCACAAGACCTCTCATTTTGAAAGTACCTTAAATAAATATGGATTTTAATGGCTTAAAAGATTCTTTCTGTCCAGTCAACGAATATAAGCTTTTAAGGGTTCACATATTGGTAAAGGGGTAGGACATATTACATCAGAATATTTCTTTCACTGAAGGATTTTCCTATTGCTTCTATGTAAGTCCTATTCTGATGTGTCTTTGTGTTTTGAAGGAGACTCCAGGTTCACATAGTCCCTCTTCAGCAACAAAATTTCACAAAAGGTCTAATAAAGGCACCAAGGTACAGTCAGGCTTAATCTGTTACCCAAGGACCAACTTAGCTAAATTCAAAGAGGTCATTACATCCTCTTAGTTAACTTTGAGCAGAATGCAAATATATTCCATCTAGAAGTACTTTTCCAGCAGCATTGGGGTTGGTCCTAGAGGGGATAGCTCTTTTATCTTCTGAGACTCCTTCCTATAATCACTGGCCAAATAGCTCTTATCTGTTGATTCTACCTTCCAGTGTATGGACTTTCTGGCCAGTGTGCACTTCTCCAGTAGAAGCTTCTTGGGACCCAGGGATTTTTTTTCTTTGCATCTCTTGTCCCTAATACAGTACTTGGAACATTTTAAGCACTTAATATATGCTTGTCAAATTGAATTGAATTGTGAAAGCTTTAAAAATTTATGTAATAGAGATTATATATTTTGTCTTTTATGATCTAATCTGTTTCTGATAACAAATTTTCCACTATTTGTAATTTCAAAAGCTATAACTTCTACCTCTTCTACTTTTTTTATAATTTGACTTTTACATTTAGTCATTTATCCATTTGGAATTTATTGTGGAATGTGGCATAGGACGCTGATCTAATCCCATTTTTCACCAAATTGTCTAGCTATCCTTCTAAAATAAAAAGTCCCTTCCCAAGTGTTTTCAGACTGATGAGACAGACAAAATCTAATAAGATATTAATTAATAATGATAAATATACAGTGCTATACTTGGCTTTATAAACTAACTAGAAAATTATAAGATGACAGAAACAATTGTACAATAATTCATATGTAAAGAACTTTTAGCAAAGCATTTAGTAAAATCTCTAATACTATTCACGTAAAAAATATGGAGAGCTCTAGATTAGAAAGTGGCATAATTAGGTAGATTTCAAATTGTTTAAACAGCCAGATCCAAAGAGTAGTCATTAGTGGTTCAAAGGTGCCTTGGAAGAAAAGTATCCACTAGAGTTCCTTTGTCTCTGTACTTGAATCTGTTCCATTTAACATTTTTATCAATGAATTGGGCAACGAGATGGATAAAATACTTATCAGATTTGATAAAATTTGATGTCTTGGTGGTTGGGAGTTAGTACTTTGGATGACATAATCAGGATACAGAAATTTGTGACCAGTCAGAACACTGAGCATGTGTAAAGTCCTACTCTGGTGTCTTTCATGGTATGAGGAACCCTGTGTTCTCAAAGACTGTGAGTCCCAGAGTGTAAGCTGTGTGAAGTTCAGTGATGCTGAAAAGCTTCACATATGACAGTAATAATAGACTAAGTCTGCTTTCCAAGGATCCACCTAAATACCCAGTAAGCATGTAACTGAGCAAACTCATCCCAAGGTCATTCAAGGATAAATGTAGGAGGGAGTACAAGGAGAAAAAAATTACAAGATTTGCAAAGAAAAGAATTTTAAGAAACTATTTTCATCATCAAGAATAGTGTAACCACCACACTTGAATCTAATATTATAGTAATAAATGTGCATTTGAAGAAGAAAGAGATGGCACTAAACAGAACAAAGATGACAAAAGCAGTTGGACCGGATGAAATTTCTGTTGAGAATGACCATACTGGAGATGACACCATTGTTAGGGTATTGTAAGCCCAGTATGCAAGGTACCTGAAGGAAGGGAAAATAATAAAGGAAAATAATAAAACCCCATACTTTACTAATGCTGTGTCTCTCCCTGCCCATGGTAACCAAGAGAAAATCAGTAGCTATTCTTTCTCATCTATACAAAGTATCTCTTCTTTCTCATCTATACAAAATCTTTATGAGTCTTCTGTATGCAGACATTATTGATAAGGATATTATTTGGAAATAAGTAGGCATTCACAAGTGATTTTGTGATATAATAGAAAATATAAGATCTCCTTCTCCTCATTGTTTATTACCAAAGAACCCCATTTGATTTGGTAAAACGGAGTGCCCTCTTAAAGTCTCTTTTGCAAGCTGTCTTCCACTCATATGTCAAAGTCATTCAAGATCCCTTGGAAGATAAAAAAGAAATAATCCTGTTCAATAGCCCTCTGATAGAAAATATCAGGTGAGGCACAATATAGGAAGATGCATGCTTGCCAAAAGTAGTTACTGCTCTGATAGAGGAAATACACCCCACAGTCCAGATTGAAGAGAGATGCCCCATGAATAATGAAGTGCTTCATATGGTCCTGTTTGAGAATGATGTTGTGCTGATTACATGAAGCATCAGAATATTGCAGGGACTTGTGGAAAAATCTATAATCACGCAAAGAGTTTGTCTACCCACATAGGAAAGACCAAGTGTATGAAACATGCCTTTTGCCCAGATCTCAATAGGTATCTGAATGGACATTCTGTAGAACTTGTGCAGCATATGTGTATCTTGGATAGACAGTATGGGTAGTCTGAGTGTGTCCCAGAGCTGAATAGAAGGAGAGGAATAGACTGGATTGTTTCCAGGAAATTACAAAGCTCCTTTACTGATAAAAAGCTTCTCATTAAAGCAAAGACCCATCTTTTCAATAGTAACATCCTGCCAGTGTTGCTATATGGCAGCAAAATATGGAATACAAACTGCATCAGAAGTACTAAATGTAAGTATCCACAGAGGATAGTGAAGACACAAAGAGTGACTGCAGGGGGAACTCTGAAGAAGAGGAGGGATAAAGATACTTTTATGGTTACATGGCAAGAAGGAAGAATTAATCAATTGGGGAATGATTGAACAAGTTGTGGTATATGAATGTAATGAAATACTATTAGGCTATAAGAAATGATGAACAGGAGGACTTCAGAAAGTCCAGAAAGACTTACATGAAATGATACTGAGTGAAGTGAGCAGAGCCAGGAGAACATTATACACAGTAACAGCCACAGTGTGTGAGGGCTGTTTTTGATAGACTTGGCCCTTCACAGCAATGCAAGGGCCTAAAACATTTCCAAAGGACTCATGATGCAAAGTGCCATCCACATCCAGAGAAAGAACTGGAGTCAGAACGCAGAATGAAGCAGACTGTTTTCTCCTTTGTTATGTTTTGTTTTTCTCATGGTTTCTCCCATTCGTTTTAATTCTTCTATGTAACATGACTAATGTGAAAATCTGTTTAATAGGAATGCATGTCTAGAACCCATATAAGATTGTATATTGTCTTGGGGAGGGAGGGGGAAAAAATTTGAAACTTATGGAAGTGATTATTGAAAACTGAAGAAAATTAATAATTTGGGGAAAAAAGAAGGCAGAATTAACAACCTTATAGTCAGAGTGCAGTTTTGGTATACTTTCTATGTCAAGAAAAATCAAGGAAGGCTTACACCATGTTGGATGGATCCCCTGATGATGATTAAATGAGAGAATATTTGCCCTTAGCACAGTACCTAGCACATAGTAGATGGTCTATAAATGCTTATTTCTTTTCGCTTTGCCTTCAACTTCAACAAACTTTTCAGAGGACCTGGACAAGATTTGCACAGGATGAGTAGGCATGGATGGAGGGCCATCTGTGTCATTGTCAGGAACTCTTAAATTGATGAGGTCACAGATATCTTTTGAATAAACGTAAAATACTACACTGAGGTTCAAAAATCAACTTTATGAGTACAAGATGAAGGAAGCACATAGCTAAATGATATCTGAAAAATATCTAAGAATTTTAGTAGACTGAAAGCTCAATAACTGTCAGCAGTGTGTTATATCAGTCAGGAAAAATAACTGCAATGTTAGACGGCGTCACTGCTAGGAACAAGGAGGGGATGGTCCTTCTATGTAAGGCCCTGGTCAAATCACATCTGGGGAACACATTTTAGGAAGAAAAAATAGACAACCTAGAGAGTGTCCAGAGGAGGCCACTAGGATGGTGCTGGGCCTTAAGTTCATGTCTTTTAAAATCAATTGAAGAAGCTGTCATTGCTCAGCCTGGTAAAGAGAAAACTCAGCAGAGACATTGGAAGGTCTGTGAAGGGTAAGAGGGATTACACTGATTTGCAGTGAAAGTCTAGGATTAATGACTGCAAGTTACAAAGATGCAAATGTAGTTTATGCAATTGACAGAAGTTTTAGAGACTAATGAGACAATGGGAAGTCCCGGTCTTAAGAAGGGAATTGTCCCCAATCAGGAAGAGTATGTGTTTGAGGTTGTATAGCTGCTCATTCCGATATAGAATATTTTTAACATACTTTGTAAAGAGTACAGAAAGTACTCTTGAAAAAACAAATTTAGTTCTGTATTTCATTAAATGTCAACTTAAGGCATATTGCACTATCTGTGAAATCTTGACATTCTTTTGCAAGGAGTCTAGTAGCAAGAATAACTTGGTTTTATGTTAGGAAAATTTTCTTAACAATTAGAGCTATCCTTAAGTGGAATGGACTGCTTTGAGAAATTGTGGGTTTCCCTTTATTGGAAATATTCAAGCAAAGGCAGAGAGGCCATTTTTCTTTGACCTAGAGATCCCCCTGAGAAAAATCACGATCCCAATTTCTGATTCTGTGACCTGAGGGTTTGTTTAGTGAACTGCAAAGTCTGTGCTGTGGTGGGATAACCAAAAAAGTCAATCTGATTTTAATAGATGTGAGCTACTTTACTAGTTGCACGGTATCCAAAGTAAGTGAAGTGGTGACTCCTCTGGGTCAGACCACATGTCAAAGTATTGTTTCCAGTTGGGAGTATCACATTTTAGGAAGTTGGAATGTATTTGGAAGAAGGTGAAACAGGATAGTGAGAGGACTCAAAACTGCCATAGAAGGATTGTTGAAATACCTGAGGATATTTAGTATGGAGAAGGGAAAACAGGGATTTCAAATGCTTGAAAGGTGGTAATGTGGGAAGGAGGAAGGGGAAGAGATAGACAGACATACCCAAGAGGGCAGTGTTAGGATTAAGGAGTGGAAGCTACAAATAGGCAAATTTTGACCAAATATAAGAAAAAACTTATTAACAACTGGATACACTAGTCAGATCATAGGGAATTCTTTGTCATTCAAGGTCTTTAAGCACATGCTATCGGGAATGTTTTAGAAGAGCTGGGGAAAATGACCTTTAAGATACCTTCTAACTGATACATTCTAAGTCTGATTCTTATACACAGTTTGTGTTAGATCAGTCTGCTGGGTCAAAAGTGGCTTTGCTGAGCGCAGCAATAAAAGCAAAGAGGGACAGAGAAGAAGAGAAAAAGAGAAGGGAACAAATGCAAGCTGTCTTGTGTATACTGTCCTGTTACCCCGGCACGCCTGGTACCCTGCTTGCAGCTCTAGAACAAGCAGGAATGAGGACAGGCTTCATTCAACGAGCATTTGTTAATTGCTTGCGACATGGGGTGAAACATTGATGAAATCTGTCACTGCCTCAAGGAGTTTAGGCTCCAGTGGACAATCCCACAGCCAATCTGAAACGTCAGTGTCGATGAGAGCAGTAGCACCATCTCTCCTAGTCCTTAGGTGTGTGAGATGTGTCCATGGTTGGAGATATTCAGGGCTCACTCATCTGGTAACAGCATAGAAGGCAACCATCATTCCCAGGCTGGAGTTTCTGAGATTCCACAAACCACCATTGATTAATCTGCTAAGTAGCTTGCTTCATAATCATTTCAGTTCTTTTCCTTCCTTGGGGTGGGTTTAAATAGCTTCTTCATCTGTCCGCTCAAATATGCTGCCATTTTACTTGTCTTTTTAAGGCCTAGCATAAAAAGGGATGATTTTTGTCAGCTATAAGCTTGCAGTAGAGTATCAAGAAATCAAAAGAGCCAACATCAAAGAAAATTGCTGAACTAGGTGTTAGATGCAGCCATTGATTTTTCTCCAGTCGTATCTTAGAAAAAAAAAACTCCAAAAAACTGTGAAGTATACTACAGTGGAATTCCTAATATTCTCTTAAAGTCATCTGTGGCTTCCTTTTATTTTTTACATTTAGAACGTAGTTTTATTTTACATTTAAATACATTAAGGCAGTTTCTAGAACATGTTAAAACTATTTTTGTATTACACTATATTGTGCTCAAAACTGTTAGAGAAACTAGTAGAAAAAAAGAAACTACTACACTTCAGAATTTGTATCTCAACTTGAAGTCTCACTATGCCTGTAACCTAAGGTGTGTTGGTTTGTGTCAGTCTGGAATAACTCCAGCATACAATTGGTTACTGTTTCTCTACCATCTCTACATTTCTTAGAAATAATGCCAAACTTTTGATGTTCATATTCCCTCCTTGCCAAATATAAAGCTGTGATTACTGCTGAGAGTTAGGGGTTAAACGGGGAGCTGTTACAAAGTATAAATCAAACTTTCAGGTGCTTCAAGGGTGTGTAGCAAGGAACGTTTGATCTTTAATAGCTTTCTGATTCAGATAATGTTTTAAAATACCCAACAAACTGATATTTCTGTGTTACAATCACATATATTAAAGTTTGTCCAACTGCAGCTTTTATGACATAGAATAGTGACATTAGCTTTAAAGGCAAAAATCTCAGACAGTTGTAATAATGAGCAACAAAATTGCTCCAAATTGTAATTTATGTTTTAGAATAATATGTTAAAGTGAACACAAGGGTTGATTTATCTTCTTGCTACCACCTTTAGTCATTAAACAGTTCTGGTTAGGGCAGCTACATGGTGCAGTGGATAGAGAGCCAGGCCTGAAATCAGGAAGACTCATCCTCCTGAGGTCAAATATAGTCTTAGACCCTTACTAATTGTGTGACCCTGCACAAGTCACTTCTTTTTTGCCTCAGTTTCTCATCTCTAAAATGAGATGGAGAAGGAAATGGCAAGCCACTCCAATACCTCTGGGATATTGGGAACCCCAGATGGGGATGTGAGGAGTGAGATGTGACTGAACAACAAAAATTTTAATTAATAATTTTAAAAACATCTGTGTGTGCTTCTTTTTCTTCTCTCCTCCTCTCCTCTCTTTTCTTCTCCTCTCTTTCCCTTTGTTCCTCTTCTTCCCTCCCTCCCTCCCTTCCTCCCTCCCTCCATTCCTTCCTTTCTCCCTTCCTTCCTTCCTTCCTTCCTTCCTTCCTTCCTTCCTTCCTTCCTTCCTTCCTTCCTTCCTTCCTTCCTTCCTTCCTTCCTTCCTTCCTTCCCTCCTTCTTAGGAGATGAAACAGACTATATAGATCCTAAAATAAGTTGAGAAAACATTCTTTAGTGTTAGCTATGGTAAATATTCACAAAGGTTATTGTTTGCAAAATTGTATTTGTTATTTGCTATATCTTTTTCAGTGCTTGCACAAAATGTTTAATTAGAAGTGTTCTATGCTGGCTAGCAACAAACAGTTATTATTTGCATGTACATGTAATCAATTGAAATTATTTTAATTTTCACATTTGTATACATTATAATATTAATCTCATTCACATTAAAATAGAATCGGTACAAACTTATTTAATATTTTAGTCATTGTATTTGACTTCTTTTTCTTTCTTTCTTTCATTTTTCTTTTATGTGCATCATTCTAGGGATCACGAGACCATTCAAATCTCTCTATATCTTCAAGAAGTACTCTTCATGCTGACCGAAACATGAACGGGGATTTCTTGCCACTGAAAGCTGAACTTGACACAACTTACACTTTCTTAAAGGAGGCATTTGTAAATAGTTTACCCCATTCTCAGACTTCCCATTCCCCTGCTGTGAATATATCTACTAATTCCAAAAGAACAATATAAAATGGATTCTGATTTTTATGAAAATAACATGGAAATTTTATTTAAGAATTAAAATGCTATGTGAAGAATTTTCTTACCATTTATATTTGGTTTCAATATATATGAAAATGATTTGTCTTTTTTGTTATTAATTTCTGTGATTCCTCTATGTCTGCCTGAGTGTGTGTGTGTGTGTGTTGCATAATGATATAACCAACTTGGGTTTTTAAAGTTTTATTTATTATCATAGTTGCTCATTTTTATGTAACATATTTTTAAATGTTAAAGAATGACACATTTTGGGTAATTTTCCTCAGACTTAAAAAAATCAATAAGCCATTTTAGTCTCTATCTATCAAAGTTGTTTCATACTTGTCTATTTTAAAGCAGGGCTGCAATACTTTAATAGGATCGAGAGAGCTATTTGAAATGTATGCCAATGATTCCTGTCATTTCATGGCAGCCCTGCCATGGTTCACTGAGCCCCCTCTTCTCTCTTGTCAGCTCAACTGAAGACAAGCATTTAGTTGCAAACTTTAAGCAGGTTGTGCAAAACAGAAATGATGTGACTGCTTCTCCTCCTGCACAATAATGTCACTCCTGGTCAATGTGAGAAGGTCAGGGTGCTCCTTGTAAAGCTACATGATACCATTTGCCCATTTGAACAAGTTAAGTTAACTGCTGAATCTGGTCCCTGCAGGCGTTGAAAACTCATCCTTTTATCAACTGCATTTGATAAGGAAGTCGAACAATTGTGCAGGGAGAATTTTGATGGTATGTTTGTGTACTTTATAAGGACAGCTCCCAAACCAGTGTTGCAGGTAATGCATTTAGGGTAAGCTGTAAGGCTTCAAGGTAACGGCTGCCTTGACCTTCAAAATAGACTCCTTTTTTGTTGTTGGTAGGACCCAAGAGCGACGCCCATCTTTGATGCTGACAGAATTTAAAACAAGGCCATCGCCCTGCATTTTCTGCCTTGTAGCACACAAAAGTAAAATTGTATGTCAGGCCGAGATGTCGGGGAGCTGACAAGATGCCCCAGTGACATTTCAGCTGGAAAGAGCAAGTGTCTTGCAACCAAGTGGTCAAATATCAAATAATAGGTCAAGCAGGAAGGAGCTGAGTTCTAACCACAAAGAGGTTTCTGGTAACTTACTTGACAAGCTTTGGGTGCTTTGTGGCTTGACAAAGTGATGTTCTGTTGGGTATCGCTAGACAGACTGTTCTTTATCGCCTTCAGAAGATCAGACGTTGACATTGATTAAACTCTTTAACCCTTAAAGGTTAAATCCTCACAGTTTGCATCATGGTAAGTGAAGAATGAAAGAAAATTTGTAATATGTAATTTACCTTTGTATTAATCATTGTACTGCCCCCCCCCACCCAGTGCTATTAACTTTTGATGGGCGCTATTGTTTTCAGTAGTGTTCTGATACAAAATCCATATATTAAATTGCTTTTCATTGTGAAGCAGTGATACATTAGAAAATAACATACCTTATGGAATTTGGGATGTCTTATGCTTCATTCACTGTGGCATTTGATTCTAATACACCTAATGACTGAAAATTGTCTTATTACTAGCAGAAAACAAAACTGATGCACAAATATGTATATTAACCAAATTGACCAGCTGATATTTATCTTATCTTAGATAACAAAGCAAACATTTTCCATAATAGTCAATATGCTTCTCTGAAACGGCATTTATATAATAGGAAGTTTTGTATATTTGTGTTTCTTTAATTTTTTTTTTTTGTTAAACCGGATCTTCTTTGAAATAGTTCAGAATTTCTTTACTTTTGAGTTTTCTCCAAACCTCCGTTTCTGTTTTTTTATCTATATATTTTAAGAGGTAATATGGTAGCGTGAAAAGAACATTAGACTCAAAGTTAAAGACATGCATTCGGATCTTTGAACTGATAGTTCATCTTTGTGTGATTTTTGGGAAAGTCACTTCATCTCTTGGGGCCATTTTCCCTACCTATAAGATGAGGTTTATAGTGCTTATCTCTCCAGGAAAGTTTGGTGTAAACTTTGTAGTATATAAATGTCTCTTAGCATCATCATCATCATCATCATCATCATCATCATCATCATCATCATCCAGCATTTTTGCATGTATACAATTTTAACTTTCAAATTAATTACAACCCAGGTAAAATCATTTATTTTATCTATATCACGTAAATAATAGAAAGTTTTTTCCTCACCAATTTCATCTTCCATTTCGATTCAATGACCAGGACATTTTGAATGCTATAAAGGACGCTGTTGTTGGTGGTGATTTTCGTACTTGTATCATCAACATTGCAGTTTGGCAGGAAGTTATATTCCAGTATGTAGGTGATAGACCCATATTGTGTATACATACAAGAATTGCTGGACTTTTGTAAACTTTATCTCTGACACACCTTTCCCCATTTTAATATTGTACACAATATCTTAGGAAAGGAAAAATTCCAGAATGATTTCTAATTCTCTAGTAAATGTCCACATTTACCATACAACGATTACCAAAAGGCCATAGAAATGGAGTTGAGCCATCATGATATCACTGCGTTCACTACCAAATGTGCTGTTATATTTATACCATATGCTTTTCCCCAAAAAAATCAGACCCAGCAGGAGAAAAAGTTTTAATGGCATATCCTACAGAGATCTGAGAAACTCTAGACTGCTTTTGAGCACCTTAGTGACCAATTGCTTCATATTTGAGAGCTGTATTGCATTGGCAAGAACCAAAACTAGATCAGCTTCCTAACCTCCTTAAGAATGATCTATAGAGTAGCCTTTTCTCATGGGGATAAACTCACATATTTTTGTAGAGGGAAGGAAGTTTTACTTTCCATGTCAACATATGGATTTGTTACTGACCTTCTGTGATCTAGGAAAATACTTAACATGAAAGGGACCATGAAGAAATGCTCTGATACCTGAGTCATAGTCTTTACTGATGTATCTGCCTCTTAACTTTGGAAGGACATATTTCAAATTCAAAAACATTCATGATCTGCAAAAATTGGTACTTAAAGATGATTTGATTATAAGCTCAATTAATGGTTTTTTAGTTCAAGAATAATCACTTTATGTTGGATTGACCCTCATAAATCTAGCAATCATTTTGATATTTTTTTTTGCAAAACATGTTAACAATGAAATATATGATAAAGTCAAAACTATTTCCAAGATTATTTCCTAACCTATACTATACAGATTCATTCAACCCATAAAATCTAGAATCTGACTCAACCTCCATAGTCTGTCTTTTGGCAACTTCACAGTCTTATCTCACATTATTCTCCACTCCTTTACACCACTCAAACTAGATTACCAAATGTTATTAAGCTCAGGATCCCTGCTCTCACCTCTGTGCATTTTCACAAGCCATCTCCCATCCCTCTTTGTCTCTGATTTTAAGCATTAGGTTGTGAACTTCTTATGGGCACTGCCAGTCTTTTGCTTTTCTTCCTATCTCTGGTACAAAAGTAGGCCTTTAATAGATATTTATTGGCTAAGAATTCTTATTGTTCTTCAAGATATAGCTAAGGGGCCACTTCCCTTATTGAAGCCTTTTCTGATTCCCCCAAGGTTGTGATTGCTTCTGTCCTCTGTACAGTACCTTGTATTTACTTATCTGTTGGACATGTATTCCCTCCTTCCCCATCCCAGTATAATGTAAGCTTCTTGGTCAGAAACTCTTGGGGTTTGTCTTTGTGTTCCTGGTGCTTAGCATGGTTGAATTGAATTGAATTGAATTCTCTGCATTATATTACAGGTTTAGAAAATTATTCAGATTTTTCCATGAACTTTGTGTTAATCAATTCTGTAATCTAGAAATAATGAAAATATCAAATGTAAAAGGTGTGAAGAAAACTCCCACATTTTATAGATCTTTTCATCCTGTTATATGGATTGGTGAGTTGTCAGAAAAAGTTGTTTTAAAGAGTCTTGTATGAAACCAAAGTCTTCTCTACAGAAAAAGAAAAAAAGAATCCACATAAAACCAGGATGACCAGGCAGGATAAGAGCTTATAATATAAAGCACTCTAATTTGCAAAGTACTTTAGCATTACATAATAGTAACTTCTAACATATTTTATTTTAATGTTTGCAAAAGGTTGGCAACTGCTTGAGGTAGGTGGTAAAAGCATTGTCATCCAAATTTTACAGCCAAAGAGAAACTTTAGGCTCTGAGAGATTAAGTGTCAGCTAGTAGATTGCTGAGATAGGATTTGAATCCAAGACTTTAAAATCCAGTGCTCTCAAATTTAGTTGGAAAGCTTCTTGCAAAGGAACCAAAGCTCACAGTAGATTATTCTTTCTTCTCCCCCTACCCCACAAACTGACACTGGACTCCTGGTAATCCATCCAGCCTTGCCCATGCATCTAAATCATCATTAGTGGGAATAGCATGTATTTGAATTTGCACTATTGGAAATTTTGATCATTTAAGATAGGGTTATTTCTTCCAATCCCATGGAAATAGGCCGTGTGAATTATAACAATGCACCCACTTCATGGAATTCGTTATTCCTAATAATCTGGACCTATGTGGTCATTTGCCATTTTCCCAAAGTAAAAATTTATATTGGGTGAACATAATTACAGTGCGAATGAAGGCCTTTAAAAAACATACCCTGGACTGGGAAACTTCTCATTTGTATTTATAAGATGCTTGTAATTTTTGAGAAGTGGCTTTCTTTTCTTGCATTATCCCTCTTAGATATCAGCAGAATTCAAATTCCCTGGATAATGGACACTGTTCCTTGCTTTTGAGAATATGAGTCACAACCCTTTTGTACACATTTGGCTAGCAGTTGGTCACATTATGCTCCAGTATGACAGGTTGCTTAGATTTAGTGTATTTTTCATACTATTTTCTGCAATTAAAAAAAGGCATGCTTTTTAAAAAAGTGATGATTTTTTGAAAACCAACTTCAAGTGACTTCAAATTTGTCTTAATCTTTGATCACTTGCTTTTTTATATATTGAACTAAACTACTGAAAGATCTTAATTGGGACTTGTGATTTGTAGATGATCTGGCCAAAGTGAAGCTTCCCCTTTCTGGGCCTCAGTTTCCTCACCTGTAAAGTGAGTTGTACTCAGTGATGCCCGGGGCACTTTCCAACTCTTTACGCACCATTTTCTTTTACTATGAATGCAATATTAGGTCTTTGATTACTCATTCATACCTAAAGTTTCACTTGTGAGAGAAGATTAATACTGCTCCTTGTAAGTAAGTGTTTTTCATAATAAGTAATAGGAAATGTTTAAATCACTTTACTACATCAAAGCAGGACCTTAGAGTTATTCTTTGTAACCAGATACTTGGAAGGGAGGAACAATTAAGATGGAACAATTTCTTGAAAATAAAAGACAATTCAATTTAGGTCTTTAATGGGGAATTTCTGACAAAGTCCTGGCTCATTACCGGTGGTCACATGATGTTTTTAATATGTGAAAGGAAAGAAGCTTAAAACTATGTCTTATTTGATGTTAGTGGCCACAATTTAATACTCTTATTTAAGAGAACATAGCCTCCAGAATGATGACATTACATTCCATCCAGACTCACATCTAGAATGTTATGTTCAGTTCTGGGATCCACGTTTCAAGATGGACATGGACAAACTGGAGCCTATCCAGAGAAGGACGAGCAGAATAGAGTGATGACTGTGCTTCCTGATGATCAGCTGAAGGAATCGGGGATGTACCGGGTAGAGAAAATTTAAGAGAGAGTACGTTAATTCTTATTTCAAGTATTTGAGTGTCTCTTGTATGAAAGAGGAATTCATCCTGTTTTGCTTGGCGCCAGAGGAGTAAAATTACATTATTGAACAATCCAGGGAGTCTTATTTCTGTGTAACATAAAGGAAAACTCCATAACTCCTTAAGTTGTCCTGACATGAAATGGGTTGATTCAGGGAAGGTAGGTGGTATTCTTCCATTGGAAGTGCTAAAGCTCTTATTTACCACCCAACAGGAGAATCTGTTGTTATTTTCCACAGTTGCTAAAGATTAAATTGTACAGCAGAAAGAGACTTGGATTCATATGCTAGCTTGGATGCTTACTATTTTTGTGACTATGGGCAAGTCATTTCACATCCTTGGGTCTCAGTCTTCTCATCTAGAAAAGGGAAGGGGCTGGACAAGATGGACTTTCATGTCTCAGTCAGCTCTAAATCTAACATTCCATGATCTTAAATGATCTTATATACTACAAACTGTAATATCAAAAAGTATGATGTGGGAGGCAGGGAAATCAACTCAAGGTTTTGGCCTTTACTCTAAAGTGTCTTGTTTGTGTGGGTTTGTCAGATTCTTTGGAGTACATTTTCAAAGAACTGACCTTAATGTTAGTCATGCAGCAGACAACCCACACAAAGCTTTGAAAACTTACCGGGTTAGTGTTATTTGAAGGCAGGTTTTTTGCGGTTTAATTGAGTCATGCTTCATTGTCTTTTATAGCACATTAATGCCAGTGAAAAGCTGATTGTTGACAGAGTCCTCCCAGCGAAGCATCCCTAGAAATGTTACACTGCTCTAGGAAAATACTGTAGAAGAAAAAGTCTTATTCAGATCTGAAGATGAATTATCTGACAACCTATCAGATGCTTATAAATATTCACTACAGGCAAGATTTGAAGGTAGGCTCTCTGTCCTCTGTAGGTCTTGCCTTCTGTGATTTAGGCATTTGTCTGAGAAATGTAAATATCAGACCCAAAATGAACAGAACCGCTTCTTGTAAATGTGCTCACTTTTTCCTTAGCACTTGGACGCCTCAGGGAAATGCTTCATGAAATAAACACATGCAGGAAGGGTAACTGTGATGGATTCTTCTTAATGGGTACAAAGAGGGTCTCACTCTTGCCCTGTTTCTTCAAATAATAAGCAAAATGTGTTTCCTCTGACTCCTTCTAAGACCCCTTCTGGTAGGAATAACAGAGGCGCCTGTGGCAGTCTGTGCTCGGAAAGTGCCAAAACTTGGACACTCCCTGACAAATAATTTAGGAACTAGGATTCCAAAGGTTCACTATAGTGTGCAGTGTGTACAGCCAGCTATTGAACCTATTGTAAATGCTTCTGTGATTACATGAAGCACCATCTGTGAATATACTTGAATTTTCCTCAAGGGAGAAGAGAGACCCTCCTAGTGATTGCTCTAAGGGCTTTGGAGTGGGATTCCTATGATGTCAAGTTCACATTCAAAACCACAGCTAAAACACTTGGAGACTTTATCTTTTAATTTAGAAAATTAGGAGCACTGCTACTATTAAAATTTATTTTTTTAAATCTTTCCTGGTTCCAGGAATATTTTTGCAGTCCTTTTTATGCTTTGTCCTTTCTGTGAAGAAATTCTCCAATTTTAAAGCCATTTTAAAAAAAATCTGTTACCTTATTCAGACCTTGGAGAATATGTTTGTTCTGAGAGGGATCTCAGTCCTACTAAGGAGAGATTCTAATAGAAGTCCAAGAAGGTCTTTCCTGACAAGCAGATATTATGAAGTACCAGCAGCACTGCCTGGGATGCTAGGTCACTTTGACAATTAGATATTTGACATTTAGGAATAAAGCTCCTATAGTTGCTGTAAATAAGAATGTGGCCTTTGCTTTAGAGAAATTCCATCCATAGGATTATAACTGGCCAGATATTCCTGATTCCTAACTTCCTGATTCCTAACGTATAGCATTGCAAACCCAACCCCAACTGGTTGAGACACCAGAAGGCTGCTACTGTTGGATCATTCTTTAGAATGGAGCCCCTCCCTCTGTACAGTCGTAGCTCATTTATCTGACATCCACAGGGAATATCTCATTTCACATGAGGGATTTCCAGGTAACAGAAGCATGGTGAGATGCTTACAATTTTCTAAAGTCTTTCTGATTGGCACCTGCTTCCTTCCCTGCCTTATTAAAAAGAACATGCTGAATTCAAGTCTCTACTTCAAGGCCCAGAGTTACTTTTTCTAGTTCTGTGTCTGCTTTCATTTTTCTTTGCTCCTTCAAGGTCAGGTTGTCAACTTACCACTTCTATTTTCAGTGTAGTAACCTCCAGCTGCTTCTTTGGGACTCTTATATGCTATTAGTTTTAATCAATTGTGAACTGGGAAAGCAGATAATGACACTTTTTAGCAAAGTGCAGCAAATAAGGGTTAATGTCAGTGCATGGAATCCTGTACTAGAAAGAACATTTCATGTGCTTTAGTTCTCAGACGTTGTGGCAGCCATTCTGGCAAGTCAGAGGCCCTTGGAAGCCAGTCCTCTAGGTACATGGTGCTATAACACTTTATTGTCATTTTAAAAAATTGCTATTATTCAATCATCAGTATTATGTGCAGAATGCTGCTAGACTTAGTAGGAGAGATGAAAAGTTTAAATAAGCCATGGTCCTTGCCCTCATATGGCATACAAAATATTAGGAGCATAAGGAACATGCAGAAAGCTACAATGCACAGTAATACAGATAAGCATATTAGAGAGGTGCAAATGTGGGTTGAGGGATTGAGGAACGTATGAAAGAACTACATTTTATTTGGACTTTAAAGGCTGGGACCATAAGTGAAAAGGAAGGGGAACATTTCAAAAATAATGATTCAGTGGCAGGAAAGCACAGGACAGAAAAGCCTTAGGACATAGTACAATTTAGCTGGAATACAGTAAGTGTGGGGAGGGGAGTACCATGACTTATGCTCAAAAGGTTGAGTGTAAGATTGTGGAGAACCTTGATTACCAGGAGTGTGGACTTTATTCATTAGGGAGCTTCTGACCACTTTTGAACAGAGAAGTGAAATCACCATATCGCTTCCTACAGAAGATTACAGTTTCATAGTTATGGAAATGATGGACTGAAGGGAGGAAAAGACAAAGGCAGCAGGACTTGTTCAGGGTTTGCTACAGTAGACTCAGTATTGTTGTCCAATGCTTCTTGACCCCCTTTAGGGTCTTGGCAAACCTGCTAGAATGATTTGCCACTTCTTTCTCCAGTTCTTTGGGTTAAGTGACTTGCCCAGGGTCACACAGCTAGTAAGTGTCAGAGGCTGGATTTGATTTCAGGTCTAACTGACTCCCTATCCGCTGTGCTACCTAGTCACCCAGTACTAGGGTGATAAAGGCCAATATTAGAGTGATAGCAGTGGAAGTGTGATAAGAGGATGGAGGTCAACTATTGACAAGACTTGGTAACAGATGAGACGTGAGAGAGTAAAGAATCAAGGTTATATCAATCAATCAACTTAGGAAACTGGGTATATAGTGGCACCAAAGACAGGAAAAGTGAAGTCAGAGCGAGGAACAGATGGAGAAAACAGGGAAGTTCAGGGTGAAGCTTATGTTGAAGTGTCAGGTGAAAAAGCTAGAAAAGCAGGTCGGAAACTCAGAAGGGCATCTAAGCTGGAAATAATAGACTCATAGATGTGTGGAAGTCGATGAGACTGGTAAGTACTGAGGACAAAGCTTTCTGGAACACTCACCTCCGGGTGTTGGAGCCAGTGTAGGAGAGACAAAAGGATGAAAAGAAGGAGAACTAGAGAAGCAGTCCAGTGAAGCCAAAGGAGAGGTGGGGGGGAGGGGACAGTGTCAATTAGGACAGGAAGGTCAAACATGAGGGAGAGAAAAGGCCACTGTGTTTGGCGAGTAGGCACCAGTAGGGACCCTTTGATAGAGCAGTTTCAGTGAATTGATACAAGGGATCGAGAGAAGAGGAAGCGGGGAAGGAGTGAATGTGGATCACTTTTCATGAAGTCAAGTGGTGAAAGAGAAAATAGAAGTGGTGCAATAAGTGAATGGGGTAGTTCTTCCCAAGGTTTAGTTAGGCAGTTGCTTCTCTGAAGAGTTTTTCCCACTTTTCCTAGTTGTTAGCTCTCCTCAAATTATTTTGTATTTATCCATTAATAGGCATTTCATTAGAATTTACATCAGAATGTAAGCTCCTCAAAAGAAGGAACTTTTTTCTTTCTCTTCATATTTCCCTGGTGTGGAGCATGATGCTCCGCACATAGTAGGTGCTTACTAAATATCTGTTGAATTGAATTGAGTAGAAAGGGCAAGAAAGCCTTTTCTTTAAGAATTAGAGAGATTTAAGAATGTTTATAGAAGGGAACAGTGGAATGATGGAGAGAGATTGGGACTGCATGACAGATACGGTGTTATTGTTAGAACAAGGACTTAGAATTTCACTTTGTTCCAGAATTTCCAAGGAGGGCAAGAGAAAGGGATTTGTCTTAGTGAGGAATAGAGATGTCTCTTTCTTTGTAAATATAGCAAGAGAAGAGAATAGATGATTATTCTGAAAAATTTTGGAGACTGAATGAGAGTTGAGGGACCTCCCATGAGATTTCTTCAGTCTTCTGTGTGGAATAGGAGACTAAGCTATCCACTGTAAATGGAGCTTGAGACAGGAGTGGCGATCCCCTTGATCAAGCATTTGTATTAAACCTTCATTGTTCTATAGTAGATTCTGAAGTCAGTCTCACTCTGGATTTTCCTTTCATTTATTCTTAAGTCAGAAGTATAATCTTCCTTTATCAGCTTATTTCTAATTTTTCTTCCCTTCTTCCAGTCAGTATACCTTTACTGCCAATTAACGAGGAGGAGACCAAGACTCTTTACTTAAAATCCTTGAGATGCTGCTAAAGCATTAAAAGAGTTAACTCATTCCTACTACATTGGCACCATCACATGCCTTAGACTTTAAAAATCAGGTTCTTAGGCATCCAGATCTATGGTGGTTATGTATAAGAGCAGCGGGAGGTGGGGGGAGATGTATGGAAAATGAACTGATAAGAGTCCAATTTCTGCATTTTGAATGATTTTGGATCTATCATGATAACTTGGTGATGACTTTAACCACCTCCTTTCTAAGGGCCTGACTCAGTTGGATCCATGAAGCTTGGGATTTGGTGGGCTCCCTTCTTTGCTCTTTTTCCAGAGTTGTGGATACTTCATAGGGAATGCCACAAATTCTCTAAGGATATGAGGAACCTACTGTATAACAAACAAGTCCCATATAAGTTTGGTTTGGGAGGAAGACAGAAGGAAAGGAGTTGATTCATCTTACCCTAAGTTTTACAGATTTTTACAGAATTTTTGGAGGCTTTATTTGGAAAAAATGTGACAGAAAGTTAATTCTGTGAAGCTTTCAAATCAATTGTCAATCTCTGTCCCCTCTGCCAAGAAGGGCTAGAAAAATATCACTCTTCCCCCTTCCATTTCAGACTTTGGGATAGAACACCTTGTCAAGTTGATGCTCTCTATTTAAGTTATTTAAATACCTACTATGTTCAAGGCACTGATTGTGCTTGGAACTAGGGATATGGGTACAAAAACTGAAACTCCTTATCCTCAAGGTTTTTACATTTTAGTAGAAGGAATATGACATGAACACATGTATATACAGACTAGCATAGTGGGATGTCAAGGGGAAAAAAGATCAATGAAGAAATCAGTGAAGGCTTCATGGCCCTGGAGCTATTCTATGAAGGATGTTGGAGCATCAGTGAGGCAAAGCAAAGGAAAGAAGTCTTACCAGACCTGGTGACAGCCTGTAGAAAGTCACAAAAGCAGGAAAGTGAATGTCATATACGAAGAGCAGCCAGTAGACCAGCATGACAGTAGCAGAGTAGGGCTATTATGAAACAAGACTGGAAAGGTGGGTAAAGGCCATTTGTGGGGGACCTTAAATGCCAGCCTGAGAATTTCATGTTTTGTCCAAAAGGTAAAAAAAAGAGTCACTGAAGAGCTTTGACTATAGGAGTGACATGTTTAGGTCTATGTTTTAGGAATATAAGTCTGGCAGGAAAGACACAAGAAGCAAAGAGAATGGAACACTAGGGTGGTGATAGAGCGAGTGGAGAGGTATTGTGGAGGGAGAATTAACAAGAATACAAGAGGCTGCATATAGGGGGCAAGGAGGGAGGGAACTGAGTCAAAGATGATTGGAAGTGCAAGCCTGGGTGACCATAATGATGGCAGCATCCCCAATAGAGACAGAGATTTTGGAGAAAACATGATGAGTTCCATTTTGGACAAGTTGAGTTTGAGATATTTTTAGAACAGTCAGCTTGAGATGTTTATCGGGCAATTAGAAATGAGAGGTGGAATTCAGGAAAAGAATTTGGATTGGATATATAGAGCTGAATAGATAAAGACAGTAACTGAATCAGAGGGAGATGCTGTCATCAAGAGAAGGTATAGCAAGGGTTCTTAACCTTTTTTGGTATCATGGACAACCCTGGCAGTTACTGAAGCTTATGGACTCCTCAGAACAATATTTTTAAATACACAAAACAAAATACATTGGATTGTAAAGGAAAACAATCATATTAAAATACAGTTATCAAAATATATATATTTTTAAGGCTAAGAACCCCTAGAAAAAGAAAACAGCCCAGGAAAAAGCTTTGGGGAATGGCCAAGTTAGGGGGCAACTGCAGAATGATGATTCATTAAGCCTCAGAAGGAATAGTTAGACAGGTAGGAGGAGACCCAAGAGAGCCATGCCACAGAAGCCAAGGGAACAGAGAGAGGATCCAAGCCAACAAGAGAGCTGACGATGTCTAAAGCATAAGCAAAGTCCTTCCGAATGAGACCTGAGATTTACTGCTAAGAGATGATAGGTAACAGTGCCAAGGAATTGCATGAGGCTGAGGAGTAGGAAATAAGGAAATTGAAGCAACAACTGTAGGAAACCTTTCTAGGAATTTGGCTTTAAAAGGAAGAAGAGATTAGGATGACAGCTTTTGGGAATTTGCTTTGTTTTGTTTTAATAGGAGAGACTCAGGTATGTTTGTAGGTGGCAGGGAAGAAACGGGTTGATTTGGATACACTGAAGATGAGTGAGAGGAAATGATTGATGTGCAAAATTTCTAAAAGAAAATCTCCATCTCCCTCATCCCCCACTATATTGATTACCCTTTTCTACTTATCCATTCTTGGTCAATAGATGGGTGGGAAAGGGAGAGAGGGAAGAAGCAGTGCCTATATGCCAGGCGCTGCTAAGACCTTTACAAGTATTATTTCTTTTCATCCTCCTAGCTCCTTGAGATAAATGCTATTATAATCTCCATTCTACATTTGAGGAAACTGAGTCAGGCAGCAGTTAAGTGACTTGCTTCATATAACTAGTAGGTGTATGTGATCTGATGCCAGGACCATGACCATACCCACTTCACTACCAAGATACTCTCTTTGTCTTTAGATTATTTCCTCCCAAGTTCTCATACTTCTGATCAGTCTTACGCCTCCCTAAGTCTATTCCCCCTCATTCACTTATCTCTTATTCATTTACACTGCATCCTTCCAAATCCCTATTCTACTTCCAACAAAATCCATTACATCCTCAAACTTTCCAACCTACATTCCTTCAACTTTCTAACCTTAAGTGAAACCTGGCTTTCCCTGAAGTACACCACATCACTTGAAATCTTTTCCTTGGGAGACCATTCTTGGTATAGTGGCAAAGGAGATTAAACTAACTGAGAGCTGGTTTAATCAAAGTATGTCTGAGTTAAAATTGGCTCAAGTTCAAGGGCATAAAGTCTGATCATCCAGTTGGTAGGTTTAGGAAAGCTGTAATAACGGTTTTTCCATTTCTTCCCAATCTTGCTTGGCAGAGATTGTGGCAACATTCTAGGTCTTCGTTACCATTATCTATGAAAAAGAGGGATTGTCTCAGATAAGGGCAGAAAAATAAAGTTAAGAGAAGAGGAAGAGCAAGGGAGTCAGCAACCAGGAAATCTGAAAAATGTTCTCTAATCATTTTGTTCTTCATATATCCTAAGAAGTGTGTAATTCCCCTAAAATAGGAAGCTATGCCTTTAGAAGAATACAAAATACTGGAAGTATTATCAGTGCTTAATCTGATGGCGTATGTTTCAGAAAATACTGTCCAACTTGAATGTGATAGAGAAATTTATTACAAATTCCTTTCTTTGGTAATAAAGACACATTGAATATCATTTTTATTTCTAAGGGTAAGTACAAGGATACACTTTCTGCTTGTTTTCTCTTTCACGATCATTTAGTGACTCATAAGATTAGAGAAATTAGTGAAATCTCCATACTTTCCCATTCAAATTATTTGCTCATATTCCAGGTAAATAAAGCTTGAAAGTGAATGAACTTTTGGTCTCAGAGAGCTTCTAATGGCAAATTAATAATGACATAAATAAGGATTGTATGAAATTTCAAGAGACAGGATGACTTGGCCATGAGACTACTTAACTGTGAGCTAAAAGACTGAAGGCTCATTCTCACCTGTCCAGGACTCCCTGGCAGCATCTCTGCATGCAAATCGGACAGATCCCCTGCAGTTTGGCCAATTTGTTCATGTCAGTGAACTGACAACAAGTGATGCCATTTCAAAGCACAAGCAGTTGTACTGTAGTGATCAGTATTGCTTACAAAGACGAACATGATGAGATTGGTGTCGAGCTGCTGTCCAGCTCATTGACTGTGCGTAGATAATGCAGAGTCACTTTGTGTCTTGGACCCTCCATTTCACACTCTTTGTAAATGTGGAATGCCCATCACCTGCATGCAGCCTTCACAATCCATTCCAAAGTACCATGTTTTAAACGAAAAGTACCAGTGAACACTGCTATTTTTTTCATGAATGTCTAGGAGAACTCGGTTTGCTCCAAGTGGATAAATGCTTATTTCCAAAATAATAATCTGTGCAACTTAACCAGTCTTTTCTATGTGTTGTTTGAATTGTTGCTATGGAGAAAGTCCTGACTAAACTGGGTGACAGAAAGGTTTATAAGTCACAGAGAGATCTATGTTTTGTTTTAAAGTAGACTCCCAAAAAGGGAGAGTATTAATATTTCACCAACAGCTCTCTCCCTTTTTCTCTTGTCCAATTCCCCACTCCCACCCTTACCCCTTCGCTCTTTTTCCTATATGCTCACAGCATGACTTCCAAGGGGTACGGATTAAATGTTTGGGGTTATTTGAAAAGTATCTGAAGTTCTCCAGAAAAATGGTTGTACTATACAGTTGAATAATTTGAAAGAGAGGAGTTCCTCTTTTTCATGCTCAACAAAAAAGAGTTCAATTCTTTTAAAATCTAAAAAAGCTGTACTTCTGTCAGAGTATATAAGAACTACTCCTAAATTTCATATTGTATTTGGAGCTAATTTCATGAACTCATGCAACCAAAACTTCTTTTCTATTCCATCAAATTCTCCTTGAAATGTTACTCCTGTTACAGAGTTTTGCGTATGAATTATTTTATTATTAATTTACATTTATATAACACATCAAGGTTTATAAAACACTTTCCTCACAACAGTTCTATAAAGTAGGTAATGCATGTGTTTTTAGCCCCATTTTACAGGTGAGAAAACTGGCTCTTAGCTGTCCATTTACACACAATTAATGAGGGTCTGAGCCAAAGTATCCAGGCTCTAACTCCAGTGTTATTTTCTTTCCACTACAACATTTTGCTTTATATTTATGGTGAAAGATAAATAATGAGAACTAAAGGATACCTTTGTGGTTCAATATAAGGTAAAAGGTAAAACCCTAGTCAGTAGTAATTGTATTTATAGCATATTTTCTTACTTTCCCTTATACCTCACTTTTTCTTAGTGAAATATGTCTTGCCTTTGGCCAGGAAATTATATTTTACACTAGCACCATTAAAAAAAAATTCTCTAGCTAAGATTCAGAGTTTTAGCAGTTTTTATACAGTATTTTCAACCATTTACTATCATTTCCTGAGGTTTGGGGGTTGTTTCTGGCTTTGCTTTTTTGTCTTGGGCTTTTGGCGGGGCTCGTTCCCCATATGAAATAAGTCTGTTAGAGCAGACATGAGTTTCAGGAAAAGTGCCTAGTGGGTGCTTCCGATAGGCTGTGGAGATACACGAGGCCCCCAGAGCAGCATTTATGATGTATCAGTCCCCTTATGGGGTGTTATCAAGTGTTTAATATTTGTACAGCTAGCCCTGAGCTATTGCCCAAACTAAAACTGTGCACAAAACTCATAATTTGTGAATTGAAAAGAATCCATTGATTGCCAAGAAAGAAAGTTAATAACTAGTATTTTAGTTAGTCCTTGCAAAATTCTTTTTTGTTATTAAATAAGGTAAGAAATAGTGTCTAGTCTCACCGTGCAAATATCCTTTAATTTCCACTTCAGTTATTTTCACATCTTTGCATTGTTTTTCTGTTATCTCTTTACTTTCCTTTATGTTCCTGCTTTCCTTCTGTTTCTAATTTTCATCCTCATATTTAAAATAAAAAGAGAAAAAAGAACAGATTTTATTTTACTTTTTTTTAGGTAAACCCATATGGAAACCTAGAAGTTTAGGAAAATTAGCTAACTAGCATTTACATCATGCTTTAAAGTTTGCAAAGAATGCTTTACAGACATTATCTCATTTGCGCCTCACAACAACCCTAAGAGGTAAGTGCTGTTAAACCTTGCCCCCCATTTTACAGATGAGTAATGGAGGCAAGTAGAGAGGTTAAATGACTTGCCCAGGGTCACAAAGCTAATCTGAATTTGAACTCAGCTCTTACTGTCTACAAATTGAGCACTCTTCCCACTATGTGTGCCACCTAGTTACCTCTGCATTAATCTTTTAGTTCTTACTTTATATATCCAATATGGTAGCGAATAAAAATGGGACAAGACTAAACAGCAAGTTGGGACATAAATTTTAAAAACTAAAATTAGAACCTAAACTAAAGAAATAGTGGCTTAAAAGATATGACTAAGGAGGAAACTAAGTGGTGAAGCAGATAGAGAACCAGCCCTGGAGTCAGGAGGGCCTGAGTTCAAATCTTTCCTCAGACACTTGACACTTACTAGTTGTGTGACCCTGGGCATGTCACAATCCCAATTGCATCACAATACATGTGTGTGTGTACATATTCATATATGACTAAGGACATCCTTTATTTATTTGACTACAGTGACAGAACCTCTGTACTTGATTGTCCTAATTTGCCAGAGATTCTCTTAATACTGACTAAGCAACACAGCAACTTAAAAATACATATAAAATAAGTTATGTGGGACAACTCTGTGTTTTGGAGAAGTTACCTAAGTGTAACTTCTTTTTCATTCTTAAGTTGTGAATTACAGCAAATTGAACAAAACTCATAGAGAACAACCTTCTTCTTACAAAAGAATTCACTGTCTTCTACCTCTAATTATTGGTCATTTCCTCAGCCTTTTTATTCTTTATACATACTGCTTAAAGATAAGAGGGTGTATAGGTAGGTAGAGAAGCAGTGTAACACATTAGATAGAATCAGGGAACCCTGGGATTAGGAAGACTTGTGTTCAAGTCTGGTTTGCTTGTGACACATACCAGGCATGTGACCTTAGGCAAGTCACTTGCCTTTTAGTGCTCCTCAGCAGTTATCTAACACTGTGATTTAAAGTGGGCAGCTAGGTAGTACAGTGGATAGAACCTGGAGTCTACAAGATTCATCTTTGTGGGTTCAAATCTAGCCTCAGATGTTTACTAGCTACATGACTCTGGAGAAGTCACTCCACTCTGTTTGCCTCAGTTTCATCATTTGCCAATGAGATATTTTATGTTTTCTTTTCTTTTTATTCTTTAGAGTTTGTTTGACTGAATCTTGATGCCTCATAGAGTCGTTATCTTCTATTTGTCCAATTCTACTTTTTAACTAGCTGTTTTCTTCAGTTAACTTTTGTACCTTCTTTTCTATCTGTCCAATTGTTCCTTTAAGGAGTTATTTTCTCCGGTTGGGTTTTGTAACTCATCCATTTGGCCAATTTTACTTTTTAAGGAGCTGTTCTCTTCAGTGAATTCTTTTTTCATTTTGTCAACTGTATATTTTTAAAATTATTGGACAGTTTTTCTTCTACCTTTCTAATCTGGCTTTTAAAATCCTTCTGGAGCTCTTTCAAGAATACTTTTTGGGTTTGAGACCAGTTCACATTCCCTTTTGAGGTTTCAGATATGAGTATAGTATCAATCCTGTCATCTTCTGAATTCATATTTTGATATTCCCTATTCCTATAGTAAGATTCTATGATCTTTGCTTTTCTAATTTGCTTCTTGCTTATGGTGATTACCTTTTTCCTGACTTTCAAAGTGGATCTCTGCTTCTGGGGAACAGGAGACTGCGTCCCACATTTCTTATGCTGGCAGTTTGGGGCCTGGTTTTGTGTGTTGTGGCTTCTGGTTCTTTCAGCTAGAAGCTATATGATGCTGCAGCTTACCTGGTGCTGAGCTGGCTGGTGTGTGCCAAGGCCAAGGCCAGGTGAAGTCTTTCTGAGTTTTCCCAGGGTTATACTGAAGCTCCTGGTGTGAGGTGTAGGGGAGGGGTGGTCTGGCAACAGGAGTTCCTTTCCTCTCCTAGGGCTGAGCTAGAGCACGGCAGGTTCAGCATCTAGTGAACCCCCCTCTGTGCTGGTATCTACCCAATTCCCTTGACTGTGATAAGGCACACCTGGGCTCTTACAAACTCCACCCCTCTGTGGCTCAGGATCTCTTGCTGGTCTGCTGAGGTGGGGCTTTCTGGGATGCCTCCAGTTCTGCACTGCTTCCCTTCAACCACCGCAAGAGGGACCCTTCCCTTCAATCTCACTAGCCTCCAGAGCTGAAAGATTGCTGCACCCCTTCTATTGGCTCCACTATTCCCAGAATTTTCCTGGGGTGATATTCTCTGGGGTTCTCAATGTCAACAACTGAGGGTGAGAGCACTTATGACTTACTCTGCTGTCTTGCTTCCTGGAAGTTCAAGTAGGTGACTTTCAAACATTTATTCTGTATTCTGATTGCCCCAGGAGTGGCTGCAGGGACTGCCAAGGGTCCTGTACTTCTCTCTCATCCCAGCTCCAGCTGATCACAGTCCTGTGCTAAGAGGTTTGGGAATCAGCACAGAGTGTAGGGGTCATTCCTGTCCAACTATGGCCGTGTCTGTGCTGGTGCCTCTGCTCACTCTGTGCTCCCCCAGCCCAATGTAAAAGATCCTTCCCATCGACCTTGTAGGCTGTCTTGGGCTGAAAATCTGCCACACTGTCTCCTAAGTGAATTCTGCCACTCTAAATTTGTTAAGATTCACTTTTTGGAGGGTATCTGAAGGAATTTGTGGAAAAATTCAGGGGAGTCTATCTTTCACCCTGCCATCTTGACTCTACCCCTCCTGTTTCATCATTTGTAAAATGAATTGGAGAAGGAAATGGAAAACCATTCCAATATCTTTGCTAAGAAAAGCCTAGGTGGGGTCATGAAGAGTTAGAAATGACAGAAAAATGGCCCAACAACAACCAGAACAAAGTGAGCTGGAGAAGGAAATGGCCAAGCTCCCCAGTATCTTGGCCAAGTCAACCCCAATGGGGTCACAGGGTCAGACACAACTGAGAAGCAATGACTTAAAGACAAGTTAACAATCTGAATCAGTGAAGGTAGTTTCCATGCTAGGAGCATCCCACATTGATGGAATCACAGATTCAGACCAAGTAAAGAAAAGAAAAAGGCAAGTAGATGAGAGGCTACTGCCTTCTAGAGCTTTCTGAGAAGGATTTTCCTATATTTGTGTATCTTTTGTTCATAAAAATGCCTCAGACCCTTTCATTACTTTCCCTCTGGAGTTGAAAGATTTCTATTGTTCTCCACATATTTTTCACTTTTCCCTTATCCCCCTCTTGTAAAAAATGGAATATAATTGTGAGATATTTGATGTCAGTTTCCATGCATGACAGAAAGAAACTGTCAGGATTCTGTTAAACAGGTATCAAAGCATGATGTGTGCAGTCTAATTAGCATCATGCTTTGACTAGGTGAGGAAAAAGAAAGAGAAGAAGCATGTCTTAAGTACTTACTGTGTGCCAGGCATTGAGCTAAGTGAGTTACAAGTAATATCTCATCTGATCCTCACAACGACCCTATGAGGTAGATGCTATTGTTGTCCCCGTTTTAAAATTGAGGAATCTGGGGCAGGCAGTGGTTAAGTGCTCAGGGCCATGTTGCTTGGAAGCATCTAAAGTTGGATTTGAACTCGTCTTCCTCACACCAAGTCCTAGGCTCTGTCCTTACTTAAATCCAAAACAAAAATGAAATCAAAACCAAGATAATTAAACCTGATGTTCCTAGTAACTGGCCACTTTGTAGGTGTCTCAATCTATCCAGACAAGTAAGACCTTGATGGAAAAGGAGGAAGTTCTATGAAACTTTACCTCAGCCTCAGTCTCTACCCTGAGCCTTGGAAATGCATGTCATTGTTCTGTCCATTCATGTGATGCATGCATTCTGTTATATGCTCAGTTGTTGGAAAGTGAAATTTTAATCTATGGAGAGTTTCAGAGAGTTCTTTTTCTAAGTTTTTTACCTTTGAATTATTGGCTTAATGTAAACTTTGTACTTGCTTGAAAGACACTGTGCAAGTGACTGGTGAACAAGAAGGATAATTTAACACATGCATAAAAGCAGAATTTTTAGAAACTGCTGATGTTCAGAAAATGAAAGGGCTGATAATAGCAATTAATGATTGGGAAATCTGGGCCTCTGTTCTGTGAGTCTTAAAGCCAGGTCCAAAATGTGAAGAAAATTAAAATATCTATTGATCAGCCAGTGGGCCAAACGTAAAGTTTAAAAGCAAAGAATTGACCAGTATGTATTACATTAATTAAACCCTTCTCTGGGAAGTGAATCAACACAAGCTGATAACAAGTATCTGTAGTTCCTGAATTGATTCTGGATTGAGTTTACTTCAAAGATCGGATGCCATGGATGTCAGAAATCACCTTCAGAAAGGCCTCCTTTGTGCTGCTGAGGGACCCGAGACACTTGAAGTTGGAGGGTACCGCTCATCTGCTTACTTACCTTACTTATGCAAAGGCTGGAAGAGTAATAGGCTTTGAAGTACAAAGATTTGCAGAAGTGATGCTCATTAAAACACACGCGCACGCGCACACACACACATGCACACACACACACACCCCTTCCCCTTCTAGAAGGTGCAAACTGGGATGGAGGAGGAGTCCTTTGTAGTAAAAGAGCAACAAAAACCTCCACCTCAAACACTTATGAAGTTGGAGACACTTGGACCATTTTCCTACCTTCAGAGACAGCATGCTGTAGGAGGAAGGCTCCTGACCATGAAGAGACTTGTAGCCCATTTTTATACTTAGAAAACTGCTCACATTCCCTTAAATATGTGTCTTTTCCTTGGGATTTTGGTTTTCCCCCTCTTAAAGCTATGCAGATTAGCACAAGAAATCCGTACCAAAGGGAGAATTTTGATAATGAAAAAATGTGACAAGGAAATACTTCAGACTCATGGTGTTCCCTTCCACGAGGTCCAGCGCTGCTGGGAGTGCTGGAGGAAAATACTCAGCCGACGGCCAGTGTTGAAAAACTGCAGAGGTCTTTTCCTAGTACCATAGATTTAGAACTGCAGGGACTTTAGAGGTCATCTGGTCTAACAACTGTTTTTTGTACAGATGAGGTAATGAGGAGCAAAAAGATTAGGGAACTTGCTTAGGGTTGCGTGGGTTGTGTTAGGATTTGAAACCAAGTCCTCTGATTACAAATAGAGTCCTTTTCCCACCTTATCCCACCCCCTGTCCATATGAGTTTGCATGGTCAAAATCGCTTTCTAAAACATTTATTAAAGGGCTATCTAACATTTATTAAAATCATTTATGAAAAATTTACTTTCTGTTTATTTAGGATTGATTTAAACATTATTACTGATTAATGAAATTGAGCTTACCCAACCCCATCTGTTTAGTAGTTATGCAGATTGGTGTTATACATGAAGCATATATCTATCAGTATCTTGAAACTATTAAAGGAAAAAAACTTTTGAGATGTATTTTCCAACTGGAGGAACAGTCACCTGAGGGTGACAAAGTACAGCCTTATGAGTCACCTTGCTTCAAGATAAGGAAGGAAGGGGGAGGAGAAGAGGAGGGAGGAAGAGGGGAGAGAGGGGAGGAAGGAGTCACAAGGAGAAATTGTTTCCTCTTTTGTATTTGTATTCTCAGTGCCAAGTGTTATGCATGGGGCATAGCAAGGGCTTATTAAATGCTGATGGAACCATTAGAGTTTCTCTAATCGTGGACCAGAAGAAACTCCAGGTAAAAGGTTATAAAGAACATTTAGCCATTGGGAAACCTTTGGCCCAGAAAAGAATTGGTACTAGGCAGGAACCAGACTTTGTAATCAGGTCAGTCTCTTGGGGAAATAAAATACAACGCTAACTCCTTTTTTGATTCATAACATTTTGGTATCCCTGACTCCAGAACACTTCTGTAGTATTGTGTTTGGTTTGATTCATTTTAGGAAGTATATTTAAAAGTTAAAAAGTATCCAGAGGAAGGTGATGAGCAGAGGTGTGTCATATGAGGGTCCTTTTAAGAAACTGTGGAGGCGTAGCTTTAAAAAGAGAAAATTAATAAAGGACACGATGGCTATTTCCAAATATTTGAACGGTTGACATGTGAAACAAAAATTAAACTGGTTCTGTCTGACCTCAGAGGTCAAAAGTAGGAGTAAGGAGTGGAAGCTGCAGAGAGCAACATTAAAGTTTCAGGTATAGAAAAAGTTTTCCAACATTAAGAACTTTTGCAAAATGAAACTAGCTTCATAAGGAGGTGGAGGATTCTCACTCATTTGTGGTCTTGTAGCCAAGCTTTGATACTGTAGATTACTTTTTTCAGATATGGCTTGGACTGGAAATTTTTTGAAGTCCCTTGGTGCTGTCAATACATTTTATTTTAAGAGCAAGAGAAAACACTAGAAAGGTAGGCTTAAATTAATGGGGAATTATTCAAGATATTTGAATAGGGGAGTGGTGTGATCAAAGCAATGCTTTGGGGAGATGAATCTGGTACCAAATATAAGATGGGTTGGAGAGGAAAGATGTTGGAGGAGGCTGTTTTATTGGTCTCAATGAGAAGTAGGAGTGAAAAGGCAGGGACAGATCAAGACACACAGAATGAAAGATCGTCTAACGGATCTTGATGACTGATTCAGCGTAGGAGAAATGGACAAGTCAAAGATGACTTTGAAGTTTTAAGCCTTGGTGACTGGGAGGATGGAGTAGGTAATAACGGGGATAAAAAAAATGCAGGAAGCTATTTGGATTGATGAAAGATGATAAATTTGATTTTAGACATTTTCAAGTTTGAGGTGTTTGTGGATTGTCCATGTGGATTCCAACAAGCTACCAGAAAATTGGAACTGACAGAGAAGTGTAGATTATAGATATAGATATAATCTATATAGGTCATCTATTTAGAGGCAATAGTTGAAACTATGGAAATAAATTAATGAGAATACCTGAAGTTAAGAGAAGAGAGTAAGGATGAAAATGCCTCATTTGGAGAACTCTGAGAAAATGATAGAAAGAGCTAGAATGGCAGGAGAACTAGAAGGGAGTGAGGAACATCACGAAAGTTGAGTTGAGAGTTTCAAGAAGAAAGTCAATCACCAGTATCAGGTGTTGTGGAGAGGTTGGAGACAATGCAGACTAGGAAGTCATTGGTGCGGTTGTCAGAAGGCCCTGAGGATCTACCTGTAGGATGACCCGTCCTAAGCATGTATTGGTCACTTCTGAGCCTGTAGGTCACTGACAATGTGTTCAGCGTTAGACTGTTAACTTCCGTAGTCCCAACCACAGAGAAGGAGTCAAGGAGAGGGGGCAATATGGGTCCTCACTGACCATCAGGCATTTCCTAGTTTCATGATTTATTTATTATAACTTAGATACTTGCTTGGATTATGTACATAATTTTGTAAGGTGTTTAATAATACAAGTAATCTGGTGAATGAAACTATTTAATGTGGAAAAGTTGGATAATTTTTATATAAAATGGAGAAAATATGTGAACTCTATATAAGGATATCCTTTCCAGTCAAAGACCAAATATACCTTGAATCACATCTGTTTATGAAGTACTATTCTAGGTGCTGTGAGGGATGCAGAAAAACCCCCCAACAAAATATAAAATAAAATCTCTGCCTTTCATGAACATATGTAATGATATGTTTCCTTTTACTTTCCTCTACCTTCTATGCTCACTTCTGCCAACTCCTGCTAAGCAAATGCATAGACTTTGGAATATGCAACTTTCTGCAAACCTGAGAGGGGATTTAAAATTACTTTGCAGATGAACTATATCTATATTTATTTCCAGAATTTTAATAATAAATTATTGAGAAAGACCATTTTTTGTTGTGAAATAAAATGAGTATTATTTATATTTAACATAGTTGTAGCATTCAGGTCTTCTGTAATGCAATTTCAGGTCTAAGAGATTATTACTGCCATCTGTCTTTTTACAAGATTTATTCTTTTTTCAAATTTACTTATAGAGCATCTCAGTAAAATATGTTTTGTTAAGAATTAATTCAATTTCCTTCTGAAATAATCGCAGACGTAATAACTCTGGAATTTATCTGAATGTTTTTTCCTTAAATGAGTGCATGTCACTTGTATATACATTTATTCACTTCAAAGATATATGGGCCTTCTTTATTTTTCAGCATTTTTACAATTAATGTATATGATAGGACTTATATATTGGTATAGCAATTCAAAAGATATTTAAGCAACTCCTATTCATTTAGCAAAAAAGATCATAAGGGAAAATGAACAGAAAGTATAGATAAAACTCCTAGAATTAAATCATTCTTAATGGGAACATTGCCCAAACGATGACTTTAGAATAGATTCTAAGATGAGCAGATGTGGTCATCTTTGTTGAAAGATTCACAGGACTAGAAAGGGCCTTGAAAGGTCATCTAGTTTACTTTTTACTTTCAGATGAAAAAAAATGCAGCCAGTTCTATGCAGATGAAATCAATTTTAGTATTAAGCACTTGCAGAGAAAGGAAATTGTACCTTCTTCATTGATAACATATTCTATTTTTAACCACTTTTACTAAGAAATTTTAATTTTCACATGTAGATTTTTTTTCTCCTACTCCATCCACCATTAACTATCCTTGTTATGGAACAATGATAGTTTAAACAGAGGCATGGTATCTGGTGTGTGATGATAGTCTTTATATATTTTGAGACACCACTAGGAGCAGTTTATCTTTCTTGCCTCACTGATCTTTATGATTTTCCAAAATTGACATGTTCTGGGAGGGAGGTGGCAAGTCATGAAATGTTCTACTTTGCTCTTGTTTCTCATTTCTTCTCCGTTAGAGTTCTCTTCCTCTGGTGCATCACTGGTGCCTGGTGTAGGGTGTGTTCATCGAGGACCAGTACCTGTGGTGTGATGGCTACTGAGCCCTTTTCAGGGCTCTTCCACCTTTGGGATCCATCTGTTCCACCCAACTCTTACTTGTGGCTCCAAGAAGCTGTAGTGTGTGCAGCGGCTACACTCGCCGCGGCAAACCATTTCGGCAGACAGGCCAGACCGGGATGAGGGTAACCAAGGGGTCTCAAATTCATTGGTGAGTTAGGGGAGTGTCTACCCCAAGCATGTGAAGACTTCTTCTGGTTGAATGGGCAGATGAGAACCATTTGTTCCAACAAGGCAGATGAAGTAGGTGACATGGAGCACTTAGAGCTTAGTTAGGCACCGAAGATGCCAAGGTCATGCACTGCAACCCTGAGCCATCACCAGCCATTTTGACTCTGTCCTGCCACTGGACTGTGATGACTCTGGAGGAGAGAGTGAGGCTGCCAACTTCATGCAGCTCTGCCTTGCTTAAATACAATTTATGCATGAATCAAAAGACATCAAAAAAAGACAAAGTGGCTGGTGGTGATGCTGTAGTCTGGGATTGTGCCAGAAGCACAGACAGTGGAAAGTCTTTTAATCTGGGCTGGGTAATGAACTATATATCTGCTGCTGGAGAACAACCAGAGGGTTGCCTTATCATTTATGGTCATCAGTGTTACGATGATTATTTTAAAAACAATCGGTGATAAATCTGTGACCACAACAGTGACTCACAAGGCTACCAAAACATGGAAAATCTGGGCCTTGTGTCAGCAGAGGGAACCCACGCCATTGGAATCATGGACTCCGTGTATTGTTATCAGTGAGATTGTTTTCATCCTTTTCTTAATCCTTACCGTAAATAGGCAAGTGTACCTGTTTCAATTAATAGCATCTGAATGTGTTTGACGTTCAGGTAGAAGCTCCACTGCTGACTTTCATTCCTCAAGCTTGACCCACACTGATGGTGAAGGCCAAATGGAATCAACCCCCATGACTGCGGTGTCTTTCACCTGTATCTCTTCTCCATAGAATGCTGCAAAAAAATGGCTCATTGTCTTGTGCCCTCGTGAAGCCCTCATTAGGTCATTGCACTGATTTCTGCTCCTGCATCACTTCATCACTCTCAGTATCTTGCAGTCCGAGACGAAAGGATGCAGTTCTTACCATCAGCCCATGGACTGTTTTCATACAACACTCAGCCCTATTACTCGTGGGCCTGGCACATGCGATGATCTCTTTAGCTAAATTGAATTTGTTGATAAATCTTCAAAGGGACACCTCTGGTTTATTCTCTCAGAATGACAGAAAAATAAAAATACCTAATTTTCCTCCCTGTCGGCGCACTAAATGACAATTAGTGGGAGAATGCTGGGCTTTTCCTGCGTGTGGAACTTTATTTCCAAATTCAACCATTATTCAGAGATTAGGAGGATTAGTTTCACTGTAGGATAATCAGACAGAAAAGCCCTATTAGAGTACTTGGTACTTACATAGTACATTTCATCCAAGCATTTCAAAGCCTTTTACAGATATTAATTAAGTCCCCTTGACACTCTGTCAGGTAGGTCAGTACTCTGTCTGGGTTTTATGTGTAAAGAGCTAAATTCAGACATGTAGTCAGCAGAAAAGGCAGAAAATGGAACCCAGGATTCTGATATCCCAGAATATCATTCTCACCCACAAAATATGCTATTTGACTAATTTTTTTAATCATCAGAATCTCTATTTCCCTCCAAAAGCCAGTATGTTCTAGGTGAAAGTTCACTATATTGAGAATCAAGAGTTCTGAGTTCAAATCCCAGCTCAGTCACTTACTAGTCATGTGAACTTTTAAAAATTCCCTTAACCTCTTGGAGCCTCAGTTTTTTAATGGGGCTTTTGTAAAGATCACATGCTATAATGTATGTAAAGTGTTTTGTAAACCTTGAAGCACTAAAGAAATTTAAATGATTATTATTCATAAATTATAATGGCACCTACTAATTTATCTCATAGGGTGCATTAACCGTACTATAATTAGTTCTAAGGGCCATGTCATCATTGCCATCATCAAAATGTATTTATTAAATAGCTAATTAGCACATATTATGATAGCTTAAAAAGATTTACAGAGGCACAATGTCTGTTTTTAACAGGTAATCGAGACAGGCTACATCAACTAATAAGCATGAAATCTCTATAGATAACAGGATAAAAACCTATTAAGTAGCAAAGAGTTTACATTGTCCCCATGAAGTCATTCAGTTACTCTTTGGAGGAAAGTGATCTCTCCCTTGAATTTCTAATTACTCTTTGCCTCGGTCTCCTTAAGAAGAGACTACAGTATGTTTTTATCACCCATGTGTCCCTAATACCCAACACAGAAGAGTTCTGTGATTACAGCAGTTCACCAGGAAGATTGACTCAGCAGTCATGGTTTAAGTTTGAATCGGAGAGTGAGTCCATTGGAGAATGGGTGACCAGTTGGGAGATCATTGGGACTACAGCACTGTTCAAGGGAAAGGAAAGGGGGAGGATAAAGGAAGGGCGGGAGAGACATGGGAGGGAGGGAGAGAAAGATGAGGAAGGAAAGGAGGCGGGAGGGGGAGAAAGGGAAAAGAGGAAGTGAGACAGAAGAAAGGAGAGAGAGATAGAGGGAGAGAGAGAAGAAAAAAGAAGAGGGTAAGAGAAAAGGGGAGAAAGGGGAAGATGAGGCAGAGAGATAGAGGGGGAAGGAGGGAGAGATGAGAAAGGGAAAGAGAAGAGAGGAAGGCGAAGGCAAAAGAAAGAGGGAAGAGGGAAATGAAGAAAGGGGAATGACAGAGGGAGAGAGAAATTCTGTATCTGAAAACCATTAATATTCCAGTCTTTGAAAGGTTTTCTCTGGGCTTAGGGGTAATTTGCCATAGCTTAGAAGCTGCTTTTCTCATGGCAATCTAACTCCCTCTCTTCTAAGTCTAGGCTCATTGAAGCAAACTTCTGATCAGTAATTCCATTCCCAGATATCTGGAAGAAAAAGCTCTCCTGGAAAGGAGATTCAAGGATTTCAGTGTCTAGAAAAGTATATTACCCCATGACAAAATTAATACATTAGAAATCTGGTTTATAAATCAGCCTCTCATGAGTCAAGTTTGATTGAAACAATTTCCTAGAATCTGATCACACATAGGTAAACTGGCAACACTGAATTTCTGAACCTACAGAGATGAATCAGAGAATCACTGAATTTGAGATTTTGAAGGGACTTTGGTGACTGCCTATCCCAACCCATACCTGAGAGGAGTCTCTCCTATACTATATATGACACGTGGTAATTACTGCTTTAAGACCTACAGTGGTAGGGAACTCTTCCTCTCCTGTCAGCCCATTTTACTCTTACACTTTATTTGTCAGATTTTTCCTTACATCCAGCCTAAGTTTGTCTCTTTGCATCTGGGTAAGCTGCGCAGGAAATGAGGTTGTGTTTTACCTGCACCAGGTCACTTGAATTCATCAGAGACTCCATGGACTCTCTAACTATTTCCTTACTTGCCTTGGATATCAATTGTCTATTGGTCATTTTTCTCCTGTTATTCCCAGGTCAAGGTCATTCTTTTTGGGAAAGAAAACAGAAGTAAAGTAAGAATCAGTTAGGTTTGCCTTCTGTCTTGGGCCAGTTATCATCATCTCATTCACCCCAAGCCGGAGCCATGTCTCTGCTTTAATCTTGATTTTTCCCTCGGTACAGGTTAAAACATACACTCAGAAAACAAAAACTTTTTGCTGAAGAACAAATACTGTTCCACGAGAATCTCTTCAAGGTGTAATTATCCTGGGGGTTCTCTGCCTGGCCATAAACATAATATGACAGCTTCTTGGGTGGGAACCCAAATCAACCAAGTCCTGGTTGAGCCACAAAACTAAGAGAAGCAGCCAGGGAGCGTGCTGGGATAAGTAATGTTCTTATATTTTGACTTCTCTTTGTCTGTTCTTATAATAATAATAAGAAAGAAAGAAAAACACTTTGATATGTCAATGGCTCTGTGATCTCCTTGATGTGGGTCATTTTTCCCATAGTACAGATTGCAACCCCTCATTAAATTCTTACTATGAGTAACTTTAATGTCCTATCAATCCAAATACATTTAGATCTTTTTTCTAGGTAGCTTTGTGGCTGCCATTTATGTGGCACATTAAGTTTTACAAAGCACTTTACATACACATGTCCCATGAGCCTCATAACAACATGGGGAGTTAGGTTCTATAGGTACTACTACTAATAATGCTAATAAAGTTAGTATTTATGTAACACTTTGAAGTGTGCAAAGTGCTTTAAATGTGCCATCTCATTTGCTTCCCACAATGATGCTGAGAGAGGTGCTATTATTATCCCCCCATTTTCATATGGGGAAACTGAGGCAGAAAGAGGTTAAGTGACTCTTGACTTGAGTCACACAACATATTCAGGGCTTCCCAAATGCAAGTCCAGTACTCTGCAAGCATTATTATCCTCATTTGGAACATGGAGAAATTGAGGTTAGGTGACTTGCCTGTGGTCACACAATTAGGGGTTGAGTGAAGCTGTGAACCTAGGTCTTTCTGCTTCCAAGTTCAGCACTCATTTCGTTGTGCTCCATCACCCCTTTCATCATGGCATTCATTCATTCTTGATGGGAAAAAAAATAGTATACTATGCCATTTGCCTCAAGGAGCATAAACTACTTGTAAAGCAGGCATATTATGAAAATATCTCATAGTAGAAGGATGGACCTGCTATAGCTCTCCCCCCATAGTCCATAAAATACCTGTAAAAAAATGACTCTAAACTAATTCTAGAGCAGCAGATGCCAAAAAACAACAGAGTGAAAGAGATTTCCAGCCAAGGAAGCCTGGAAGGCAACAGAAAAGGTCTATCACATCTGGCCCAGAGCAGAGCACAGCTTAGCCTTGGCCACATAGACAGGGACCAGAGCAGATTTCAGGGCATGGAATCATGGGAAGCAGCTACAGTTCCCAGATTTCTCAACCCACAAACACCAAAGACAGCTTTGAAGGTCAGTGAGAAAGCTCTTTCACCGGGTGAGAAGGGAGCAGGATCTGACCTCAGCCCTGACTCCATGGCAGCAGCAGCCACTGCAGAAGCAGAGTCCACTTTTGGAGCAATACTCTGGGGGAATCTGCTCTGGGTCTCAGTCCTGAGTGGTGGTCCTGAGGTGAGGAAGAGCACTGGTGTGGTGGAGCTGGTGGTAACAGTGGAAAGGAAGCCCTACTCACAGATCCACAGTGGGGAGGTGAGAGGGAAAAAGTGAAACTTACTCTCATCACATTTGGCTTAAGGAGGGAATAACATGCACACTCAATTTGGTATGAAAATCTATCTTACGCTACAAGAAAGTAGGGGAGAAGGGGATAAGTAGGGTGTGAGGGGGAATGAGAGAAGGGAGGGCAAATAGAAGGAGAGAGTAATTAGAAGTAAACACTTTTGGGGAGGGACAAGGTCAAAAGAGAGAATAGAATAAATGTGGGGCAGGTTAGAATGGAGGGAAATATAGTTAGTCTTTTAACAACATGACTGTTATGGAAGTCTTTTGCATAACTACACATGTACAGCCTGTAGTGAATTTATTGCCTTCTCAGAGGGGATGGATGGGAAGGGAGGAAGGGAGAGAAGTTGGAACTCAAAGTTTTAGGAACAAATGTTGAGAATTGTTTTTAGTGTGTAACTGGGAAATAAGAAATACAGTAATGGGGTATAGAAATCTATCTTGCCCTACAAGAAAATAGAGAAGATGGAGATAAGAGAAGGGAGTGGTGTGATAGTAGGGAGGGCGGATTAGGGGAGGGGGCAATCAGAATGCAAGGTGTCTTAGGGTGGGAGGGAGGGGAGAGATGGGGAGAAAATTTGGAACTCACAATCTTGTGGAAATGAATGTTGAAAACTAAAAATAAATAAATTTAAAAATATATCTCACATTTTTATAGCTACATAAAGTTTACAAAGCACTGTTTCTTACAATTACTGTATGGGAGGGGCAAATGCTATTATCCTTATTTTTACAGAGAAAAAACCAAGGCACAGGGGAGTGAAGTCATTCACATGTGGTCATAGTAACTATAAGTGGTAGCATTTGAACCCAGGTTTCCTGAGCCAAATCTAACCCTCTTTTCAGTACACCATAATAATGTTTGGAGGGAGATATCTGACCTGAAGTAGACTATGCAACAGTTCCTGAAACTCCCTATAAGATTCAGAGTAAAATAACACCATTAGAAGGTTTATCTTTGAGATCCTCTCCTAACTAGGCTCTACCCTGTGACTCCTTCCTCTGTAATAGTAATTCTTAACTGATGGTCTGTGAGTTTGCTTTTTAAGAAATATTTTGATAATTATATTTCAATATAATTGATTTTTTGTAATGCTATGTATTTCGTTCATCCAAAAACAGCATTCTGAGAAGAGGTCCATAGGCCTAGGATCCATAGAATGGACACACCAAAAAAAGAAATGAAGATTCTTGGCTCTAGAACCTTGATTCTCTAAGGTGTTGACTGATGAGTCTTAACCTTTTCAAGGTGATTTGCATTATATGAGGGGGAGTCCTGAAGACAGAAAAGTATTTCAGAAACCCTAAAGAAATGAATGGTGAAAATTCTGGAATGTGCAAAAGAGAGACTTTAGGCTGTATAGACTTTCCCAGCATCTTTCATAATGCAGTTTGTACACGATTGTGTTTACCTTAAGTAAAATACTTACCTTTAGCAAACTCTTTAATGTTTATCTTGCTTTGTTACTAGGAACTGTGGATGTTATATAAACAGAGGATTTCGTGATGAGCTGCCACTACCACATAATAGCGGAAGGATTTGATCATAAATTTCCCCCCATGGAAATGTGACAGAAACATATTTGATTGTGAGTGGGATTAGGATAGGTTGTTCTAGTCTCAAAAAGCCTCACAAAATCCACTTATCATGGTTTTCTTCCCTTTTTCCTTCATTCAATCTCTTCTGTCACATCCAGAACTCTTCCAGGATGCTAGTATCTGTACCATTTCCCTAATATCAGAAGCATGTCACAGTTTGTCAGCTGAGACATTGTAGATTCACTGTCTTCAAATTTAGCTTCCATTCAAAATTTATAGCTTCCCATCCTTCACTCTAATGTTATGAGTCATTAGCAGGAATTACAAGGAAATTTAGCAAATTGCTAAACCATCCAGGAATAAAAATCACTATTACTGCCTCTCCCCACCCCCAATCCCCACCTCCTTTGGTTTGCTTGAAAGTGTAGAATGATGTACCTGCACACACACACACACACACACACACACACACACACACACGCACGCGCACGTATGTATGCATGCACGCACGTGATTTTTTGTATCCATAGCAATTTTCTAATAAAAACTAAAGAACTATAATTTTATGAAGAAAAAGCCTGTGCTTATATAGCAGAAGTTGGATTGGTCTACAGGAGATGTCTCAGGGATCAGTGTCTTTCTGTAAACTTTTGGGGACTCCAATGACATGTGATTGGACATAAGCCTTTTATAGGTAATGAACTTCCTGATTGCTTCCAGCCCTGTGGTGGTCCAGAACTGTACAGATTTGGTATAATGTAGAAAACCCTGGTCATTTAATCTCCTCAGTCTCCATGACAGCAGCAAGGGGTGTGTGAAGTGGTAGAAGTAAGATGCTACATTAGTTGATAGGAGAGACATTGGGCTCTCTCTTCCTTTGACCTTTCAGGTAGCATCATTTAACTCTGAAATCTCTAAAAAAGTTAGGAAAAAGGCTGGCCTTTCCTCAACCCAGAATCATGGTGACCATTCTCACATGACAAGTAGAGAAAAGGAATTCCACTAGATAAGCTGCTATCTTAGTCCCCAGCTATCTTTTCTTCTTTGTGTTTCTTTTCCCAAATAAATGACTGAGCATCAAACTACCATCATATACAGAATTTATAAAAATACAATTACAAAATAATTTTTACAGAAATAAATAGGTTTGGCAAAGTTGGCAAAATGAAAGATTTCAGATTAATGCGTCCTCCACTATGACAAGAATCCTTAGGATCCATATCCTGTATCCATGTCCTTCCTCCACCCCTGTAGGGTCTATGTATAATTTCAGATGATCCAGAACTTGGAAGGGGAAAAAATTTTCATCTTCATTTGAATAGAGGTGGTTTCTTTGTAATTTTATGTATTTTATGTATTGAAAAACATTATTCTGAGGAATTCATAGTTTTCTTGAAACTGCTCACAGGCCCAAAACACAAAATAGGCTAAGAACCTTGCTCTTGAACCAGTTCAGAAATTGTGAAAACTATTATCAAATAAAGCATATGAATAACAAACAGGAGATATATATGTGTATATATGTTAAAGGATATATCAATGAGATAGTCCACATTAAAAAAGAGAATGGAAAGCACATAAATTGAAGAACAACAAATGGCTACACTGTAAACTCCAAATCTAAGTGGAGGCTCTATCTTCCCTGTTATTGGTTCATCTAGAAGCATGGGAAGGGCAAAGCAGAGAGGATTCCTGCCTTGCATCCTGGTCCTCAATTCCTTCAACCAATACAGGACTATGGGAAGGAGCAGGAATTGGACCCCATACCATAATAACATCCTGCTCAGGGACTGTGACAGAGAGCAAAGCCTGACTCAGAACAGCATCCCAGTATGAAATTGTGGCAGCGAAAAGAATCTGGAGACTATTATGATCGTAGTTCAATTATTCCAACTAGTCCTGGGCAAGGGTGTCTGGGGACAAGGACTAAAGATCCCAGATTAAATTGATCCATTCCAGACAGCAATATCTAGCTTTGGACTCCAGACCAAGGCTGCTAAAAGGGAGAAGGACATAAAATTGTTATGAAATAGGCTAGTGCTATTAGACAGATTAGTGCTACTGTATTCTAGCCATGGGACTGAGATCTCATTGTGACTGATTCCAGGTCTCTACTTAACTTGGGTTATATACTAAGTAACTAGAGTGTCTCTAACTTCAACAACTGTAGAGCCAAGAAAATCTGGAAAGAAACAACAAGTGGGATCTTTGACAGCTTTGCCAGTTGGAAAGACTGAAAGGCATGAGAAAACATAAGAAATAATTATAAAAAAATTTTAACATAAAATTCCAGAGGAAAATGATTCTTCAATAATTTTAAATACCATTGAGGAGGAGCCAAGATAGTGGAGTAGAAATATTCACATATTTTAGCTCCTCAACCCACAGCCCATAAAATACCTGTAAAGAAGAACTCCCAACAAATTCTGGAGCAGCAGAAGCCACACAACAATGGAGTGGAGGAGATTTCTGTTCCAGAGAGCCCTGAAAAACCTACATGAAAGGTCCATCGTGCACCGGACCCAGAGCAGAGCCCAGCCCCACCTCAGCTGCGTGGCACCAAGGGGAGCAGATCCGAGCAGGCTTCAGAGACAGAACCTCCAGTGGCAGCACATGTCCCTTCACCCACAGGCACCAAAGGTCAGTGAGAGAACCTTTCTGGCTTGCCAAGAGGGGAGCGAGGTGTCTCCATAACTCAGGCCCTCTTGGGAGGCAGCAGAGGAGGCAGCAGCAGACAGGGGCTCCCAAAGCAGACAGGAGCTTGGATCCATTGTTAAAGATCTCCCCACATAAACCCCCTGAGGGAACTGAGCCCCTTGTGGTGGCCCTGCCCCCACCTGAACAGCTGAACTTAATCTCACACTGAATAGCAGTCCTGCCCTCGCTGAAAGCCCTGAGACTGGGAAGCAGCATTTGAATCTCAGCCCCCAAGCACTAGCTGGGTGGATCTAGAGGTGAGATGGGTGTGGAGAGGAATCTCACAAGTCAAGTAACTGGCTGGGGAAATGCCCAGAAAAGGAAAAAAAAAATAAGATCATAGAAGGTTACTTTCTTGGTGAACAGATATCTCCTCCCATCCTTTCAGATGAGGAAGAACAATGTTTATCATCAGGGAAAAACATAGTAGTCAAGGCTTCTGTATCCCAAACATCCAAAATTTTAAATACCATCCCAGAGTAAAGAATGACTTGGCTACAAGAACTCCCAAGAGTAGTTGGAAGAAGTGAAGGAAGAGTTTAAACAAGGAATTTAAAAATGAAATTAAGCTCTTAGAAGGAAAATAAAATATGAAAACAGAAGGTAGAAAACTATACCCAAATAGTGAAAAGTGGAATGGTCAAAGCAGAATTCAAAATTTCACTCATGTAACAAGAAATATTAGAATAAAATTAAAAGACTAAAAATGAGAATGCATAATGTATCTAGTATTAAAAACAACTGAACCAGAAAATGAGATGAAGGGAGATACTTTAGGAATCACTGGAATAACTAAAAGCCACAATATAATAGAAAATCTGGATCATTTATTTCAATTAATCATAAAATAAAAGTGTCTATGACTATTAGAACCAAAGGACAAAATGGAAATACAATTCACAGGTCACTACCAGAAAAGAATCTCAGATTTTACACCCCAAGAAAGGTGATTGCCATAGTTTAGAATTTTCAAGTCAAAGAAAAAAAATAATTTCAAGCAGCAAGGAAGAAATAGATCAAGAACCAAGGAACTTTAGTGAAGAGTATATAAATTTGTGCAGGTTTGTATCATGTCATACTTAGGGAAAAAAAGGACAATTTTGAAGGAAACATGTCAGATATAATGCAGTTATCCCTTCCACATTGTGGCTTTCACTATCACAGTTTCAATGCATCGTGGCTTGGCATAAGAGGGAGGAGGTGGAGCTTTGTGGAAGCTTCTGATTATACCTGAAGGCCAGCAGATGACACATAGCATATGACTAAATATTTAACACAAATTTTTTAATAAGGTACTCTAAACACCCCATGAAAGAAAAAGAGAAATGCAGATTTCTTCTCTGGTATAAAGGAAGGGCCAAAACTTTTATGCAGTTTCTCCATGTTATGAGGGTGCCCTGCCCCTAATCTCTGTAATGTGGCAGGAGTAACTTTATATACTTTTTAAAGTGCAAGGTGGGTACAATAGAGATTCGTAGTTTCACTATAATCCTCTTTTTCTGTTCTGCTTTGTATTTTTTGTATATGAAAATGTTCTATCTTTTCTATTATTCAGGGAATTGAGAATTAAAAAAATTCTACCTAACTCTGGTTTTCTCAACAGGAATGCTTAGAAGTCATGTGTGTGTATTCATCCTTCATTGCCGAAGAAGACCATGCCATCAGAGAAATAATTGACATGACTTGCACTTGACTTTGTTTTGAGTGAGGGAGAGCTGTGCAGGTCATCAGCCTCACTTCTCCTCCAGAACCATCTGAATCCAGTGACCAGATATTCATCAGGATGACTGGAGATGACTCAGGGTGAGGCAATTGGGGTTATCAGCTCTATTGAAGATCCATTTTTGCATGTAGTTTTATTTATCAGCTTTTTTTGCTTTTTATTTATTTATTCATTCATTCATTCATTCATTTATTTATTTATTTAACTTTTTACATTCATTTTCACAAAATTTTGGGGTTCCAAATTTTCTCCCCTTTATCCCCCTCCCCCCCACCCCAATACCCCAAGCATCTAATTTTCCCTATCTCCAATCTGCCCTCTCTTCTGTCATCTCTCCCTTCTCTTGTCTCCATCTTCTCTTTTCTCCTGTAGGGCCAGATGACTTTCTATTCCACATTAACTGTATGTCTTCTTTCCTAGTAGCAACAGCAATACTAAACACTTGTTCCTAAAACTTTGAGTTCCAAATTCTCCCCATCCCTCCCTCCCCACCCATTCCCTTTGGAAGGCAGGCAATTCAATATAGGCCATATCTGTGTAATTTTTGCAAATGACTTCCCTGATACTCGTGTTGTGTAAGACTAACTGAATTACCCAACATCCTACCCTGCCCCTCATTGTTTCTCTTCTGTCTTTTGATCCTGTCCCTCACCAAGTGTTGACTTCAAATTGCTCCCTCCTCCCTTTGCCTTCCCTTCCATTATCCCCGCCCCCTTGCTTATCTCCTTCTCCCCCACTTTTCCTATACTTGTAAGATAGGTTTTCATACCAAAATGAGTGTGCATTTTATTCCTTCCTTTAGTCAAATGTGATGAGGGTAAACTAATTGTTTTTTTTTTTCTCAGCTCTCCTCTTTTTCCCTCCACTAAGAAGTCTCCTCTACTTGCCTCTTAAATGACATATAATTACCCCATTCCATTTCATCCTCTTACCTCCCACTACATTTCTCTCTCACCCATTTACCTTAATTTCTTTTTCAGCTATGGTCCCATCCTATTCAATTCACTCTGTGCTCTCTGTCTCTGTGTTGTGTGTGTGCATGTGTGTATGCGTGCATGCGTGTACATGTTATGTGTGTGGTCCCACCCAACTACCCAGATACTGAAAAGTTTTAAGAGTTACAAATATTGTCTTTCCATGTAGAAATGTAAATAGTTCACTTCTGGTAAGTCCCTTAAGACTTCTCTTTGCTGTTTACTTTTTCATGCTTCTTCTCATTCTTGTGTTTGGAAGTCAAAGTTTTCTTTTCAGCTCTGGTCTTTTCATCAAGAATGATTGAAAGTCCTCTGTTTGTTTCATTGAAAGACCATATTTTCCCCTGAAGTATTATACTCAGTTTAGCTGGGTAGGTGATTCTTGGGTTGAGTCCTAGTTCCTTTGACTTCTGGAATATCCTGTTCCACACCCTTCGATCTCAATGTAGAAGCTGCTAGATCTTGAGTTATCCTGATTGTATTTCCACAGTACTGAAATTGTTTCTTTCTAGCTGCTTGCAAGATTTTCTCCTTGAGCTGGGAGTTCTGGAATTTGGCCACATTGTTCCTAGGAGTTTCTCTTTTTGGATCTCTTTCAGGTGGTGATCGATGGATTCTTTCAATACTTATTTTGCCCTCTGGTTCTAGAATGTCAGGGCAGTTTTCCTTGATAATTTCATGGAAGATGATGTCTAGGCTCTTTTTTTGATCATGACTTTCAGGTAGTCCCATAATTTTTAAATTGTCTCTCCTCGATCTATTTTCCAGGTCAGTTGTTTTTCCAATGAGATATTTCACATTCTCTTCCATTTTTTCATTCTTTTGGTTTTGTTTGGTGATTTCTTGGTTTCTCGTAAAGTCATTAGATTCCATCTGTTCCATTCTAATTTTGAGAGAACTATTAAATTCAGTGAGCTTTTGAACCTCTTTTTCCATTTGGCTAATTCTGCTTTTGAAAGCATTTTTCTCCTCATTGGCTTTTTGAACCTCTTTTGCCAATTGAGTGAGCCTAGTCTTCAAGGTGTTATTTTCTTCAGCATTTTTTTGGGTCTCCTTTACCAAGGTATTGACCCGTTTTTCATACTTTTCTCTCATCTCTCTCATTTCTCTTCCCAGTTTTTCCTCCACCTGTCTAACTTGCTTTCCAAAATCCTTTTTGAGCTCTTCCAAGGCCTGAGCCCACCTGACATCCCCCTGGGGTGTCTGGGGTACTGAGGCCCCGCCCTCCACGTCTTTCCCTGATGGCAAGAATACATCCTCGTCATCAGATCCGAATGTCAGGATCATTTGCATTTGTTGGAAAAAAACTCTCTATAGTCTTATTTTTCTTCCCTTTTCTAGGCATTTTCCCATCCACTTACTTGACTTCTGAGATTCCTGTCCACCCCTGCCTAGATCCGCCCAGCTAGTGCTTGGGGTCTGAGGTTCAAATGGGCTTTCCGCAGCAAGCTTTAGTTCTGGTGCTGGGGTGGGGGCAGGGCCACCTCCCAGGCTTGGCTTCCTCAGGGGCTTTATGCAGAGACCTTCAGGAACGGAGCGGGTGGGGATGGGGGGGCCGCCTCCCAGGCTCAGTTCCCTCAGGGGTTTTATGCAGAGGCCTTCAGCAGTGGAGCTGGGTGGGGCAAGGCTGTCTCCCAGGCTCAGCTCCCTCAGGTTGTTTATGCAGAGACTTTCAGTAATGAAGATCCTGCCTGCTGCTGAGGGAGTCCTGGGCTGCCACTGCTGCCTCCGCTGCCGCCCACACCTCTGCCTCCGCCGCTTCCTGCCCCTGTCTCTGCCATGGCTGCTTCCTCCCTAGGGGGCCCGAGTCACGGAGACACTCCGCTCCCCTCCTCCAGCCAGCCGTCTCTCTCACTGACCTGTAGCTTCTGTGGGCGGAGGAACTTTCCCGGCTGCCGGAGCTTCTGTCCCTGAAGCCTGCTCGGGTCAGCTTCTCTGGGGCCGCGGCCAGGGCAGCGCTGAGGGTGGGGTCCACTTTCCGGACGCGACGGACCCTGGGGACGGATCTCCAGGGCTCTCTGGCACGGAAATCTCTTCCACTCTGGTTCTGCACACCTTTCAGTGATCCAGAATTTATGTGGATCTCTTTTTACATTAATTCTATGGGCTGTGGGCTGTAGCTCGTAAACGTGCGTCCTTCTACTCCGCCATCTTGGCCCCGCCCCTGCTTTTTTTGCTTTTAATTTTAATCTCTTTGATTTTCAGAATTTCTGTTTTTTTAACTAGGTCTTTTAATTTGTTGATTCTATAGTTTTTAAATTTCATGCCATATTCATTCATTTTTTTCTTTCTACTTTTTGTTGACAGAAGTGTTTAGAGACATAATTTTTTACTTTTTTGATTTTGCTTTTTATTTTATTACACCTCAAGGTTTTTATAATATTATCTCATTGTTATAATTTTCATTCATGAAATTTTTTATCATTTCCATAATTTGTTCTTCTGATCTGTGATTTTTTTTAGTATTAAGTTATTTAGTCTACAATTAGTTTTAATCCTTTCTTCAAAAGATCCTTTTTGAATGTAATTTTTATTATATTGTCAGTAAATGATATGTTTAATATTTATGTGTTTTGAGGCTTTTATTCATTAAAATATGGCCAGTTTTCCCTTCAGCATGCCCTATTATAATATTTCATCTCTTTACCTCTCATGACCCTCTTTACATGAAAAAGAAAGTAGAGAAAGGAATGACATCACAATTACTATTCTGTAGTTTGAACTGGCTCATCCCAATCTTACCCATTTCCCTTGTTCCACAAACCCAGACCCAGATCACTGGAACTTGTCTTCCCTTTCTCTCCTTTTAATCCCTGATTCCCTTCAGTCTTCCATAATTTAATTTGTTTTGTTTGTGATTATTCCCTCCCCATCTTAGACCCTTGTCTCTGTCTCTATGTCTCTCTCTGTGTCTCTATCTCTGTCTCTGTGTCTCTGTCTCTGTGTCTCTGTCTCTGTGTCTCTGTCTCTGTGTCTCTCTCTGTCTCTGTCTCTCTCTGTCTCTCTCTCTCTCTGTCTCTCTCTCTCTCTCTCTCTCTCTCTCTCTCTCTCTCTCTCTCTCTCTCTCTCTCTCTCTCCCTTCTCTGTTCCTTGTTTCCTTTGTGACAGTAAATTGGAAAATGAGGGCCCACTTATGGTAAGCCTATTTCTGAATGTTCCTGATGACACGGACTAGGGGGACCTCTTTAACTGATTCCTATCCACTTACGTGACAGTGAAGAAAAAGCCTTTTGGTTGGCTACTGAGCTGGAACTGAATGAACACAAAAAGGCATTAATCAACAACATCACAAAAAAGAAAAGGATAACATCAATGAATTAATTGTTCACTGAGCTAAAAATCCCCAAAAAACAAAAAGTTAAATTCTACTACATCTGCACAAAAATAAAAACTTTGCAAATCAAAGAAGAGCTAAATCGGAAATGTGTTTAAAAAACACTATTGAGCTGATGAATAAAACCAGAAATTGTTTGTTTTTAAAAGCCTAAAAAAGAAAAAAAAAGAAAAACAGGGCAGAGAGGTGACTCATTAGACAGAGTACTGTGCCCAGAATTAGGAAGACTTATCTTCCTGAGTTCAAATCTGCCCTCAGACATTTACTAACAGTGTGTCCCTGGGCAAGTCACTTAGCCCTATTTGCCTTAGTTTTCTCATCTGTCAAATGAGCTGGGGAAGTAAATGGCAAACTATTCCTGTGTATTTGCCAATAAAAACCCGAATGGGGTTATGAAGAGTTGGACATGAATGGAAAAATTATTGAAAAGAAAAGATGAACCCTTAGTTAAATTGATCAAAAGCAAAAAAACAAAACAAAACAAAAAAAACCCTGAATTACCAATATTAAATATGATCAAAGAAAGTTCACAATAGTTGAGCAGAAAATGAAGTTGTCAGAAATTATGATATTTAATGACAACAAAACTGAGAACTGAAATAAAATGGATTAATCTTTACAAAAATATAAATTACTCAAATGAATAAAAAAAATAGAAAATTTAAGCAGTTCAATCTCAGCCACAAAAATTAAACAAACCACAAACTCCCAAAGAAACATCTACCCTCTTCTGGTCCCAAGAAATTTACAAGTGAGTGCTATCAAATATTCAAAGAACAATTTGTTCCTATATTCCATAAAACATTTATAAAAATAGAACTGGAAGATGCATTTTGATCCTCCAATTTATGAAATAAATATGGTCCCAGTAACAAAACCAGGGATAGATAGATCAGAGAAATAAATCTACAGACCACTAACACTAATGAATTTTGATACAAAGTTATGCTAAAACAATATATTTAAAACATATGACCAGGATGGATTTATGTTAGGAATGTAGCAATGTTGTTATTATTGTGTTTTTTCTTTGTTATTGAAGAGGACCATGACATTAAGATGATGACATGACTTACCATTGACTTTCATTTGAGGGAGGGAGGGCTGTGCAAGGTCACCAACCTCAGTTTTTCCTCCTGAGCCATCTGGGTCCAGTGGCCTGATATTCATCAGGACACCTGGAAATGGCCCAGGATGCAAGGAATATAGAAATGGGACTCAGTATCAGGAACCTATAATCTCAAAGACTAACAAAAATGATCAAAACAAAAAAAATCACCTATTTATATCAGCAAATATGTGAAACTCATTTATATAAAAAATTCTGAAAAGTATTGACATTTCTATTGTACAATAAATAAGTAATATCTAGCTGGTAGAAGAGAAATGTTTAACTGAAAAAAGTCTTTGCAGCAAATATCCTTTATGAAGGTCTAATAGTCAAGATACATAGAGAATTGATGTAAATATATAAGAATAAGAACAATTCTCTGGTAGAAAGATAATCAAAACTTATGAACAGGTACTTTCCTCTTTTCTTTTTTTGTAAATTTATTTATTTTAAACTTTAATGCAAAATAAGAAAAGAAAAGAGAAACTAACTTAAATACTAAAACTTAAATACAAAATAAGAAAAGAAAAAGAAACATTGCCAGGTGCACAGCAGATCATGAGAGGATTCAAAATACACAGTAATGAATTTTCATTTCAAGAAAGTCTATGTATTAATGCTATACATTATGTTAGAGCTGTCCATCTTTTCTTTATTTGCTTGTAGGCTTTATTTTGTTTTATGCTATTCACTTTTTACTTTATTCTTTTTCTCCCTTCCTCACATCCTCCTCCCCCAAGAAGGCTACAATTAAGTGTGCATATAAACATATATGTATAAATATATGTATATATATAGCATGAGTATGTATACACACAAACATACATATATACACCAACATATATAGACATATAGACATAACTTATACATTTACATATATATATAATCATACGCATATATACATACATACATACAATCATATGCATCAATATAAGACTGTACTATACTTGTGTGTGTTTTGTTTCTCTGAAGGTGGACAACATCCTCATTCATAAGTTCACATCTTTCCTTATTTTTTCTAAATCTTCCAACTCATCATTTCCTACACCACAGGAATAGGTAGTTTTCAAAAGAGAGGATTCAAGGTATCAATAACCATTTGAAAGAATTATTCTAATCATTAGTAATAATAGATATGAAAATTAAAACAAAGCTGAAGTCTTACCTTACACCCAGATTGACAAAAATTATACATTTTTCTGGTGCTTTGGGAACACTGGGCATTAATGCTCAGTTGATAGAGGTTTGAATTGATCTAGTAGTCATTCTGGGAAAATAAAATTGGAATTACATATATTTTTAAAAATCTGTAAACTGTACCAACCCTTCAACCATGTGATGCCACAATTAAAAAATAACCTCAAGTAGGTCAAAGACAGAGGCAAAGGTCACACACACACACACACACACATGCATACACATATTACTTATAGTGAGATTTTCTTCCTATCATTTTGATCATAAATGACACCTTATCTTGGCATCATTTATCATTGCATCAATCATCAGAAGAAAGTAGTAGTCATTGTCTGGCAAGTTTTGGGAGTCTGTCTTGTTTCCAGTATATAGATCTAAAGAAAAGTAATACTAACAATCCAACTGGAGAATATAGACTTACTGTGGTGTGCAAATTACTTGGAACAAGCAATAATTTGATATGATTTCATGTTGTGACAACAGTGATCACATATGTGTCCTTCAGCTGACACTAAGCTGACTCAGAATGTTTTTCCTTAGATGGATAAAACCAGATTGAGTTGGTTTCCTCACCTTTAGTTAGTTATCACTTAAGTAGTGGGTTTCATGCCATATGTACATGTTTTATTGCTCTCTTTTGTTGTTTTTTTAATTCTGTGATTTTTAAGAATGGATATTACTCTAAGAAAATCTACAAAAGTTGTAACTTTTAAAGAGCACACTTCAATGACTGTTAGAAATATTACAATAGTGAGTGGAAGAAGGCAGCTAAGTGTTTCAAAGATTGTTCACCCTGAAGAGCACTGCCATCTCCTTCACCAATGAATGCTTGGGGTTTCTGGGTCTTTATATTCACCCTGCAGTTGATTTTTCATTTCTATATTGTTTCCTTCATTTAGAGTATGAGTTCCTCAAGAGTTGAAATTTTCTTTTTTTACCTCCAACACTTAAGTGAACTACTTGGCATATATTAAGTGTTTCATTCATTCATTCTCATTAAAACTCACAGTGAAAGAAAATCAATTACACCAAAGTCCAAAGGAAGATACAATTGAAAATTGAAAACAATACCAAAATTTGCCAAATTATTTCTACAAAACAGCTTAATTAAGGAACCTTTAAACTGAAGAGAGAGAGGGAAGGAGAGAGAGAGAGAGAGAGGGAGGGAGGGAGAAGACCACACATGTAGATCTGACAAATACAGCATAGAAGGAAGAATAGGAGAGAAGACCATTTATTCATAGAAGACAACATCCAGAAAGAGCACTTATCAAAAAATCTATGATTTCAGTTGTAGGAGAAATAAACAGGGTAAACCAGGGATCCCATTACAAGGGGACAAATTTGACCTCATAGGTATCATTGCATCTTGTAGGGATAGGACTCATGACTGGAATTAGATTTGGGAAGAGGACACCTGTTTTCAAAGTGAAGAGAAAAGATAAAAAGAGGCATTTCTAGGCAGAATAACTTTGAATACACATTAAGGACATGTTCCCCCTTGCTGAGAAAATCCAGGCATCTGATGGCAAAAACATGATTGAAAGCACTTGTGGAGGTAAAGTAGAAAAAGGAATTAAAATAGAAAAAAGTAGAGAAAGAAGCAATATTGCTTTGGAAGGAAGGATGCAAGCATTTATTAAGTGCCTCCCATTTGCTGGGCTCTGTGTTTAGTGCTTTATGTATGTCATCTCAACTGATCCCCACTACAAGAATATGAGGTAGGTGCTATTGTCATTTCCATTTTACAATTGAGGAAATTGAGGCAGACAGAGATTGAATGACTTGCCTAGGGTTACACAATTCATAAGTGTCTGAGGCCAGAATTGAATGTGGGTTGGATTTGCCCAGTGATTTATTCACTGTGCCACGTAGCTGCATCTGAAGTCCACTATAGACCACTGGAACAAAAGAAGGAATTAGTTGAGGAATATGGGTAAGAGTTGATATGAAAGCGTGATATTATAGTAATGGAGTCTTCAACCAGGTGAACACTTGCTTGCATCAAATGAGATAATACACTTTAAAGTGCTATATTAATGTAACCGTTATTACCATTATTAGCTGTTACTGTTTGTTCAGTCTTCCAAAAGCAGAATAGCTGGTAAATTTGTAACTTGTCTTAATAACAATTTCATTCTACAAAAAAAGAGTAACAAGGGGAACCACTATTTTTGACCTGATTCTGACCAATAAGCAGGAACTAATTACTGAAGTGAAAATGGCGGAAACTATGGGGCAAGGTCATAAAAAAAGAAATGAAATTTCCGCATCATCTGACATGCCTCCTAGATTTAGGGGGACAAATCAACAAAAGTATTAAATAGGGGATCAGTAGGAATTCTAAGACAGAGGTGGCCTCACAGACAGTTGTTAGGGCTTAAACTCTCAAATTTCAAAGATGAAATTCTGGAGGTACAACAGAAAAGGTGACACAGGTTAAGAAAAAAAGTGACTGCCTAAAGAAAATGAAGCATCTATACAAGGAATTCATCCAAAAAACCCAAACCCTTAGATGTTGAAACAAGATGTAGAAAAGATGGAAACAATGACAAATAACTGAGAACAAATACAAATGACTGATAAGACATTGTGGTTTTTCTATCAGGACCATTAAAGACCACAATGAGTTGATGTTGATGGTGAAGACTAAGGACAGCATTTTTACAAAGTTCTTCTGGGGATCATAGAAGAGACAGTCCCACAACTTGAGGTGAATGGGATCATGGTGATGAATAATGGTGAGGATTGTTAACTGCTATTCATTCTTATTTCACTTGTGCTTTCTCTTCCAAGGAGAATGACCTTTAAATTGGGAAGGATATGAATTGGATTGCAAGGTAAATCAGAGGATACTCAGATCATATCTTGCTGCCCTCAGTGAATTCAAGTCACTTACTATGTCCAGAAAAGTTATAACTACAGTTTTGAGACCCGTATGAGAGTACACAATTTCTGTCTTCATAGGACTCAGTTTCTAGTAGGGGTATTCAAAATATCCACAAATAATTACAGTTTTACTAGCTTCTAAGTGCCATTGGAGGTAGACAGCCTCAGATCCTAAGACTGCCTCAGGTAGAAACTGTATGTCCTACCAAGGCAAACAAGCTGAGGGATTAGAGGGGAAACTGATTATAATTCCCCTGTAAGCCTGCACATTGGCACATAGAATACTTGATTACCTAATTCATTTCTTTGTTATTTTCCTTCTTATTACCTTTGGATGCACGTGCTTTTCCCAAGCCTGGCAGAAGGTCGGAGTCAAAGTGTGTTCTAGAGACATGATGACCCCCGGAAAGCATACACTCAACCATACACCCATCTTGTGGGGATCAAAGGAGCCCAGAAATATTTGGAGGCCTATGAGCCCTGAGCTATAACTGAATTTTGAATTCCATGTTTAAAGGCATAAAAAGGTACAAGCTGAGTCCAGGGGTAGGGTAAGGGTGGGGGTAGAGGTAGGTTTAAGAAAGATTGCTTCCATATGAGAGGATTATGGAAGCTTCCAGGAGCAAGTAACATTTGAATTGGGTTTTAAATGACAGGTAGGATCGTAAGAAGTGGAGAGACAGAGGAGAAGGTCATTGAAGCCATAGGAAAAGGATGCATTCAACTACAAGGAAAAGGGATAATGCGAGATATATACAAGGTAAGGTGAGTACGGTCTATTGACTGGAATGTAGTCAAATTGGTTAATCAAAACCACAAATTACAGATTATGCTTGTTGATCGTATAAATTGTTACTTATGTAGTATGATCCTGGGATCACAACATGAAAAAAATGTTGAGGAAACAATGTGTAGGAACATGATCTCTTGTATTGTAGATCTTCCATTCTGCTTGAGATCCAAGTTAAGGTAAGTTTGGTAACTGAGTAAATAGATGCCCCTGAGTTGATTCACCCAAGCATGGTTGTACATGAAGAGCAAAAGTGTGTAATTAATCAGGCCTTTTGTCTTTATTATACCTTCTCTGGGTTTCACTGATTTTCCTTTTACCCAAAGAAAAATTCTTCTACTTTGCATGGATGATATTTGATTTAGAGGGGCTCATTTCATTATCTGATTGATTTTTTTTGTTGACTGACAGAAAAAAAAACATCCTTGTGACCAACCAAAAAAACACATTTGTGCAATGTTTCCATAGGGTAGTAAAAATAATAATATAATGGTTTCATAAATGATATATAATGTATATATATAGTTATGTATATATACACATGTATGTATATAGTCATTTCAATGTTGTGATAAAAATCATTAGTGCCTCCCTATTGCCTAATGAGTAAAGTTCATACTCAACTTGGCATTCAGGGCCTTCTACAATCTTCCTCTCCTACTTTATCTCACATTACTTCTTTCTGCGCTCTACACTTCAGTCAAACTGGACTGCTTTCTTTTTTCCAACAAGCCTTGCAGTTTCCTGGGGGCTTTATTCAGTGAACAAATCTATGTTCCATGAACCTTTGTTCATTCTGTCTGCCATGGGTGGAATGTCCTTCCTCTTGTTTTCCTACCCATCTTCTAAAGCCTAACACAAATTCTGCCTCCTGTATGAAGGAGGAAGTTCTGAGGTCACTCCAGTAGATACAACCTTTCTCCCTGTATCTCACATTGCACATAATTATTTTACACCTTTCCCATGCACTTATGATATTATGTATCATGAATAAATCAGCATTTATAAAGCACTTACTATGTTGCAGACACTGTGGTAGTTTCTAGCAATACAAAGAAAAATGAAGTAGTTCTTACCTTTGAAGAACTTACAGTCTATAAGGGAGAAAAACATTTGTACTCATAGAGTTCTATGCAAAATGAATTGAAGGCAATTAAGGGAAAGCTGCTAGGGAACAGGGATGACACCTCCTCATGTAACATTTGAGCTAAACTTTAATTAAAGCTAGAGATTCAAAGAAAACATAGATGGTGTTGAGTGAAGTGCAGCAGGGAGGGGTTTTAGGCATAGAGAACAGCCTATGAAAAGGCACAGAGGTGGGAGATGCAATTCCATTACAAAAAATAACAAGAGAGACAATTTAATTTAGCCACAGGATTGTGAAACAAACCCCTTTATTGGCATTCAGTGCCCTTAATTTACCCCAGAGTAAACAGGGAGCCATATCAATCAGGGAAATGACACAGACAGAGCTTTAAGAACATCTACTTGGCAGTTGTGTTGACTATAGATTGGAGAGGAGACCTGAGGCAGTAATACCAATCAGATGGTTACTGTAATTATACAGGAGAGTGGTAACAAGTACCTGAGCTAAGATCATAACCATGTGAGATGTTGGGGAGGAGGTGGGTGGGGAAGGAGCAGCAGAACTGACAGATGTTTTGGTGGCTGAATCAATAAGACTTGGCAACTCATTGGTTATGTGGGGTGTCAGAGAGTAAGGAGTTAAGGATTACTCTAATGGGGAGAACTTAAGTAACGAGAAGTTTGGAGGTTCTCTGGATGGAATTAGAGAATTTTGGAAGAGGGCTGGAGTTTGGGGGGAAAGACAGTGAGTTTTGTTTTGGAATGTTGAGATTTCTATAGAATCTCCCGGCACAAAATATCTGATAGGTTGTTAGAGGTATAGAAGTGGAGTTCAGGAGAGAGGCCACGATTGAATGTGTAGATCTAGGAGTTATTTGCATAGAGATGACAATTGAACCAATGGGAGGTGATAAAATCTCCAAGAGAAAGAGTGTGGAAGGAGAAGAAGAGAGCCCAGAACAGGACCATGATCTACACCCACAGTTAGGGGTGTATTAATGAGTTGTATGCATGAATCCTATTTGCCTACTAGATTGTGAGATATGCAAGGGCAGGAATGGTGGAACCTAAAATTTATGCCTTCCTCTATCCTCCCAACATAGTAGTTTGCCCACAGTGGGTGCTTTATGTATTTGTTGAATAAATCATTTATTCCTTTTCACTGTCAGTCTCATAATCATGCTTAAATCAGAAAAACCTGAAATCTTATATGACTTGAACTTTATACTTCATATCATGCCCATTTATTTTCCAAAAATCAAAGTTGGGAGAATGAAATAAGGAAGGAAAAGAAAAGGTTCAGCATATAGCATTAGAGAAAGGCAGATGTGTTGGGAATTAAGTTTGAATTTTCAGGAATTAAAAATAATAGAGCCCAGGCCTAATTCAGAAACAAGGGAACTGCTACCTGCTCTTTCACACACACACACACACACACACACACACACACACATACACACACACACACACACACACCCCAACCTAGAGCACAGCATGAAAACATTAATCAGGATATGGTTTGCCTTAAAGGACTTAATTTTCCAGTGGGCAATCATCAGTGAAACCCAGTCAAGGGTAAAAGATGGCAGGCTTGATTAATTAAACATATGCACCAGTGCTCAAAACAAAACGTATTTACTCAGATGGTTTTACAAATGCTTGTAGATGTTAGTGCCACAGGTTGAAGTTGAGAATTACCATTGACCAAATCCTTTCTTGACTGAAAGTCTGGCTTGGCTTCCCTATCTTCTGTGACATACAGTGGATTTATGTTCTTGTGAAATTAATGGAATGAATGAATCACGGGATCATAGATTTTGGATTGGAAGGGATGTTTGAGGTCATTTGTCTAACCATCTCTCATTATACAGATGAAGAAAGTGCATCCCAAAGAGAAGTAACGTCATTTGCTTAAGGACACATGGGTAAATGGCTACATTGTAAACTCTTTCAAGGCAGGGATTAAGCCTTAAGCAAATTTTGCATCTTCTCTAGGATCTAGAACAGCAAATGCTTCTCTTTAAGTCCGTAATAAATGATTGGTGAAATAGCTAATTGAATCGAATGAATAAAAAATGAACCGTGAATGAATGTATAATAACGATTATTCCTTTTGCACATACACATGATGTCCATCTCGAGTTGTGCCCTAGAAATAAACAATTCATTTTTATAGCATTTTTAAAGTTTAATCAATCAACAGGCATTTATTAAGCACCTTTTACATGTCAGATCCTGAGCTAGTCACAGGGGAAATAGACAAAAAAAATCCCTGATCTTGAGGAGTTTACATTCTATTGTGGGAGACAGCTTATGCTTATATAAATATATACAGAAGAAATGCCACATAAATGAAGTAGTTTAGTGACGGAGGGTGGTAGAAGCTGGAGGATCAGGAAAGGCTTCCTGTAGAAGGTGATGCTAGAATAGAGACTTCAAGTAAGGCGTGAGGAGGTAGTGCATTCTAGACTAGGAGGAGAGAAGTGTAAAGTCCTAGAGAGAGATCGATGATGTAGTTCTTCATTATTATAAACACTGTGAAGAGAAGAATCAAGGCCAGTATAGTTGGGCCTTAGAGTATAGGAAGGGAAGGGGGATGGAAACAAGAATTTATTAAGTGCCTACCACAGGCCAAGCAACATGCCAGGTGCTTTGTGAAAAATATCTCATTTGATATTTGAAAGGTAGATAGGCTGGTTTGTGAAGGGTTTTTAAAAACTAGTTTGTATTTCATTGTAGAAGAAATAAATAGGCACTGGAGTTTATTCAGTTGGGAAGTGGTATGGTCAGATATGTTCTTGAGGAAAATTAGTTTGGCAGCAGAGGATGGATTTGCATTAGGAGAGAGTTGAGATCAATTAGACGGTCACTGCAATAGTTTAGGTGAGGAAGACCCGAAGTAAAATGGTGTCCATGTGAGAAATGAGGAGGAAATTACTTACAAGACATGTTGGGGAAATGAAAATAAAAAAGATTTGACAGTTGATTGGCTACATGAGGTGAGCAAGAGTGTGGAGTCGAGAATATTTTGAAGTTTTAACCTAGGAGAAAGGAAGAATGGTGATTCCCTCAACAGAAAGGTGAGTTTGGAGACAAAATGAATTCTGTTTTGGACCTTTTGAGTTTGTCTAAATTGTCTGAAAGGCGTATTAAGGACTCAGAAGAGAAATTAGAGATAGATGTATAGACCTGTGAATCATATTATAAAGATGATAAATAACTAAATCCATGGGAGCAAGTGAGAAAGTTTGCCAAGTGATAGTTTATAAAAAGAGGTTAAGAAAGCCTAAGATGGAGCCTCATGAGTAAGAGGGTAAATTGTGAAGGATGATCTGCCAAAGGAGACTAAACTTATGAAGTCTTAGACGAGAAATGTATGTTGGGTTTTTCTTGTTCATTGAAGACAAGGGATACAGAAGAGAAAAATGAATTCAAAAAGCAATAGCCAAATAGGAAGGTGATATCTAAGGATGGATTTGAGTTTTTGGACCACAGGGATAAATGTCAAATCTTATAACTGAGGACCAAAAAAATCTTCTTCACAAGAATAAGATGGGGAAGGAATAGATAGGTAATAGTTATGAAAAAGAGGACAGTGCCATTCATTGTTGGTGAAGTTGTGACCTGATCCAACTATTCTGGAGAGCAATTTGGAACTATACCCAAAGGGCTATAAAAATGTGCATACCTTTGACCCAGCAATGCCACTTCTAGGGCTGTATTCCAAAGAGATCATTAAAATGGGAAGAGGACCCACATGTACAAAAATATTTATAACAGCTCTTTTTGTGGTGGCCAAGAACTGGAAATCGAACCCATCAGCTGGGGAATGGCTGAACAAGTTGTGGTCTTAGGGAAAAAGAGGGAGAAAATTTAAAATTTATGGAAGTGATTGTTGAAAACTGAAAATGAATAAATTAATATTTTTAAAAAAGAAAGAGGACAGTGCTTTGGGAATATCAATTGGCATCCATGTGAAGGATTGAAGGGGAGACTTGACTCTGGGAGACCAATAAAAAGGCTTTCGCAATAGTCAAGGCAAGAGATGATGATAACCTCAACTAGACTTGCCTGTTGTCTCACAGCTAATGTTAATTGACCTCCGATTATCCTGAACCTAAGACCAGCACTCCGACCAATATGTTACGCTGACTTATGTTCTAAGTAGATACCTATGAAGTCACGTGGACATGAAAGTTGATAGAAATTTCTGAGACATTGGAACTGATTACCTTTGGATGCAAAAGACCTGAATTTTCCCCAAATTGCACAACCCAATTTGTGATGATAGCTAATCACATGTAGTGAAAAAATATGCCTTTTGCCATCCCCTCTTTCCTTGATTGCTTCCCTTGACTGTCAGTGACAACTATGAACTTTGAATCATGGGAAAGCAGTGATTATTTAGTGGGAGATAGAGAAGGAAAGACAACACTAAATGTTCTTGGTCTTCAAACTACAAAAGAAGAGCTATAGTCTGTCTCTTTTAGCCTGGCTGACTAGTTAACTCTGCTGAAGTCTCAAGAGTAGATTCTGATGTCTCTGAGATCAGTGCCAGTCATGTTTGGAAGCTTGTATCTAGATTTCGAAGAATTTTTAAGTTGACATATTGTTAGATCTGGAAGGGATCTCAGAGCCAGTTTAGTCCGACCCCATCATTTTATGGATGAGGAAACAGATCTAGATTGGAGGAGTGATTTTCCCAAGGTCACTCAGTTGGCTAGTAGCAAAGTTCATCTCTTAGAACTCATCAGGCTGAGTAGGGCTATGCAAATGTCATATTGACTTTTCTCAGGATATTCTTTTATTGACTTGATTTTAAATGAATTTCAAGTCAGAAAGATATCATTTAAAGATACACATATTCTACTATGTATCCACCCAACTTGCATACTATTCACATTTGCACATGCATGCATGCATGTGTGTGGAGGGATAATGGGGAGGGGAAGAGAAAGAAGCAGAAGAAGGGCTAAGGGTAGAGGTAAGAGTAGGAGAAAGAATAAGGGGAAGTGATGAGAGAGAAGGAGAAAGAAGGAAAAAGAGAAAGGAAAGGAGAAAGAGCAGGAGTGAAGAGGGGAAAAAAATCTGGCCAGAGAAATTCACAGTGTTTATAATGATATGCTAAATTACTTGAAGATGTTGTACCCACATTTTCCTCCTTAAGAAATCAAGCTATTCAGTGCCAACTAGCTGCTCTTTCAACTGTGTCTGTATGGGACTGCAGGGGAAATCCATTGGCCAGGTAGGTTCATCACAGGTGTGAATTCCTTATGGGCCTCCTGAGAAAATCTGGCTGAATGGGTTTTCCAGCTGCAAGAGGTATCCTGAATTCCACTATATTAACACTTCCTGCCAAAGTGGGTGAGGCCTTCTCCTGCCAACACAGGGCCATTTTTGATGAAGTCCAATTAGGTGGAACTTATTTTGGCTGAGGACATACAGGACCATGATCCATTGCCTGGGAACAAGGTGTTGCTAACTTCTCTTAGCCTGTGTGTTAATGTGTATGAAATATAACCAGGGATTTTCCTGTGTCGTCAGACATGGATAGTTTGGCACAACAGTAACCTCCCCCAGAGTGCCCTCACTGTTACAGGCTCCTGGCATATAAAACATACCCAGTAGTGCTAAATAAATAACCAAACAAGGCAGAAGGGACCTCCAGGACTTTGTTTTCTATAAGTACATCATTAGTGTATGGATTCAATGACATGGTCTAGGAAGGGTATTCCAAGAAGTCCACATGGAAGAGATTGCAACCTATTCATGCCTAAGCCTTATTTTTGTATTAAGACAAAATGAAGGTGGCAAGGTGGTAGGCCAGAGAGATACCACAATTCAAGCCAGACACACAGAAATGAGAATATTGCCAAAGAATGATTGCTGTTTTTCATTCGTTTAACAAGTGTTTATTAAGAATACACTGTGGGCAAAGTTCTGTGGAAAGGAATTCCATATCTGCTGCTTAGAATGCCCATGTAAGCATGGGTGCGCCACGGTGGAGTTCTCATCTGCCAAAGGAGGATTTGGAACACATGACCTCTGGGCTCCCTTGCCAGCCTTACATCGACCCTACAATGATTGTGATTGCAAAACAGAACCACTAATAGTGATCGTCTTGAGAAGCTAATTATGTGGAACTTCATTTAGTGGGAGTGGAGGCTACATCTTGAATAGTCTAGATTTGTATCTTTGTGAAGGGTCAGCCTTCTTGATGACGTTAATGAAGCAATGACCCTGGGATCCAGGATCCTCTTGGATTTGCCCTGTTCTGTTCTGCGCTGTTCCACATAGCCTTCTCACAAGAATGTGCTGCTAGATAGCTGGTAAAATAATATGGATAGATAAAAAGAAATCAGCTCAGAATAAATCATCTGACTATATGGAGGACAGCGCATATATGTGCTCAGTCACCAATGCCAAAAATAATTTTTCTCATAACTGTATGTTTCAGCACTTCAGGTATCCGTGATTACATTTGTGTGGGTATGATCTTCACAAGGGCAGATAGAAATCATTATAGGTCTGAGGAGACAGGTTTCTAGATCGTTATGTCCAGAACAAATCATTAACTCATAGACAACCTTCTGGCAATGAGTCTCTATGAATATCATGAAACCTGGTTCCCTAAGGACAGTCACTGAAGCCTTTCCAGCTTGGGACAACCTGCCAAGGTTTCTATTCTACCAGCTTAGCCTTCAAAGATCCATCACTATCTTGATGTGCCACTATGTGGCAGAGGAGGGATTGAGCAGGTGGTATGACTAGTCAGGGTGAGAGAGTGAATAGAAGGCTGCTTTGAGAGTCAGAATGGCCTGGCTCTACCTGGGTTAAATCCTGCGTCTGACCGATACCGACTGTGTAACCCTGAGCAGTCATGTAACGCCTGGGTGCCCGCTCCTCTGCCCTGCCCCAGTGCCCTGTCCTAGTCCTTACAGGACTGTAAGAAGCAGAATAGTTGTTTATGTGCATTGGTAGAAAGAATTTCCTTATCTAAACTCCCTTATGGTCATCTGTGTATTTTTGAAATGTTAATTGTTCTTTGGCAATCAGGGTTAAGTGACTTGTCCAGGGTCACACAGCTAGTAAGTGTCTGAGGTCATATTTGAACTCAAGTCCTTTTGGGTGGGTGCTCTCTTCACTGTTCTGCCTAATTGCCCCTTAACATTCTTTTAAAATAACTATACTAACATTCTTTTCTTTTTTCTTTTTTAAAAAGGTCATCCCTACCACCTTTATTTCTCAACCCTCACCCAAACTCTCTGTTGTAAAAGAATATGTCCAGGCAAAATAAATTTGTATCATGGTGGTTGGGTTGGAAATATGTGTCCTTCTGTACCTATAACCCATCACTTCTCCACCAGGAAGTGAGAGGCATGCTTCATCCTTAGCTTTCTAGAGTCATAATTAATCATTGCATTGATTAGAATTCTTTTTTTCAAATAAAATTTTATTTTTCCCCAATTACATGTAAAAACAATTTAAGCAATTTTTTGAAGTTTTGAGTTCTCAATTCTGTCCTTCCCTTGTCCCTTCCCTGAGACAGTAAACAGTCTGATGTAGGTTAGACACCAGCAATTGACGAGAATTCTTGTCTTCACAGTTGTTTTCTAGTTAATTTTGCTGTCGTATTCATAAGTGTTCTACCTTGATTCACTTTATTCTGCATCAGTTCTTGCAAGTCTTTCCAAGTTTCTCTGAATCTGTCCCTTTCATCATTCCAGGGCAGTAACCTTCCATTACATTCATGCACTGTGCTTTGCTCACCCATCCGCCAGTTTAGGGGCTCTTTGTCTTTGGTGTTGTTGAGTTGTTTCAGTTGTGTGCAGCTCTTTGCGACTCCATTTGAGGTTTTCTTGGCAAAGGTGCTTAAGTGGTTTGCCATTTCCTCCTCCGGCTCATTTTACAGGTGAGGAAATTGAGGCAAACAGGATTCAGTGACTTGCCCAGGGACACGCACATAGTAAGTGTATGAAGCTAAATTTGAACTCAAGGCCCAGCGGTCTATCTACCACACTAGCTAGATGCTTTATTTTAAGTGCTTTGCTATGAAAAATGTGCTGCCACAAATGTTTTGTCAATATGGGTCTTTCCCCTCTTTCTTTGATTTTTTTTTAGGTTATGTACCTCGTGGTGCTATTGCTGGGTCAGCGATTATGCGCAGTTGAGTGACTTTTGGGGACAGTTCCCAACTGCTTTCCAGAACAAGTCCCAGCCCCACCAACAGCGCCTTAGTGCGCCTGGCCTCCCAAAGCCACTCTAGTGATGATTTCTCTTAGTTGTCATCTGCTTTAAAGTGCTTTATTAGCGTTACCATCGTTATTTTCTTCTTGTTTTTTCCAAAGTCACGCAGTTAGTCAGTAGGAGAGCCAGAGCACTGGCTGATGGTCTGAAATCCAGACCATCCGATCGGAGTCCAGGTCTTTCTAAATAACATCATATTGCTTCTCTCTATTCCAAGTTCCTTTTCTTGCGGCTTTTTCACATCGTCTTCTCAGGGCCTTAGTTTTTCTTCTCCTTGGCATTCAGGCTACAGCCCAACTCTGCCTACCTGGTAACCTTTCAAGTGTTTGGTTACTGCCTAAATCCTTCGCTTCCTTCACTGTCCTTCCCATTCATAGCTCTCCATGTACCAAAGGCAGTGAGTGTGCTTTGAAAGCCCTGAACTGATTATTTCCTCCATTGTACAGTGCTGAGCCACCCAGGATGGAGCACGAGGGCTCACCCTACATTATGTCACGAAAGAGACTTGCCTTGTTAGTGGACCATGGGTCAAACATATCGGACTAGTCTTCTCCTCAACTGATGTCCTGATTGGTGGACTGTAGTCTCTGATTTCTCATTGCTTTGAAAAACTGGTATCCGTCAGCCTGCCTGATGTATACCAGCTACATAACTGTGGACAACCCACCTCAAAGAGATGAGCTGAAAATGACCTCAGAGAATATTCCCATCTCCTCATTGATGTGGAACCTGAAGCTCTGAGAAGTAAGCCAATTAATCTTTCTGGACATTAGCTTTCTCCTCTATAAAAGAGACATCATAATTTTTGCACCAAGAGGCATCCAGGGATAGAGAAGAGAGAATTTGGAATTTGACTCTGGAGTCAAGAAGAACCTGTATTTGAGTTTCTCACCCTTGGGTTAGTCACCTCTCGAGCCTCTAAGCTGCAAAAGACATGCTGATCTGAATCACAGATCCAAAAAAGAAAAGAAAGGAAATAAAAACAACAGATTAAAAAAACCTTCACACCGCCTGCCTCACAGGGTTTACTTTTGTTCTGAGGAAGGTGCTTTGTAAATAAACTTTGAAAGTGCTAGAGAAAGTCACTTGTTAGATTTAATCTCATCTCAGTGCTTGCTTCTGCTGCTGTCTGATTAAAAGGCAGGAGGCTACAGAGCTTTGGCCATTCTGTGCTTAGGGAGTGAGTTGGGTTTGTGTTGTGATCTCCTGACCACTGGCACAGACAACACACTGTGTTTCTTCCAGGAATATGGAAATCTGCAGCTGTAAAATGCAAGTTCTCCCATCTGCCTCAAGCAGAGGGTTAAATCACAGTATGTTTTACAAGTGTGGCTTTAGGGAATGCCTGGCTTTTTCCTTATATGGCCAGTTTTTTCAGCCCAAAGTCCCAGGGTGTATTTTACGTGGGTGAAATGCACAAACAGAGTCACATCCTTAGTAAAATATGGTATGTGGTTTTAAAATTAATGAGCTTCCAACTAATCTTCACCCAGAACACACACATACATACACTCGCACACATGTACACAGACATATTCTCTCAGTCTCACATACACACAACAGGCACACATGTATATGTACATGTCTGTATAAATTTCTACAAGTAAATCCAGAAAAACAATCCTTTCTGTTTCGCCGCAAGTGTGGTGATGTTTCTAAACCATGAATTTCAGCAATCCCGATGCATTAGAAAGTTACCCTTCTGATGAGCATGGATTAAGATGACTGTTGATCATTTCATACCAACAAGTGTTTGCTGTGGAATGCTTTTATACTATGCTACGCGCTAGAATCTAAGCATGTTAGAGGTTAAGTAGCAATATAATATTTAATGAGTGTGGGTAGAGAGGTTAGACTCAATGATCTCCAATGTTCATTCCAGCTGTAAATCTTATGGAACATATAACAATTCAAGAAATATCACATTTATAGCAGCTCTCTTTGTGGTGGCCAAGAACTGGAAATCGAGGGGATGCCCATCAATTGGGGGAATGGCTGAACATGACTATATGACTATAATAGGATACTATTGTGCTATAAGAAATGATGAACAGGAAGACTTCAGAGAGGCCTGGAAAGACTTATATGATCTGATGCTGAGTGAAAGGAGCAGAACCAGGAGAACTTTGTGCACAACAACAACCACAGTGTGCGAGGAATTCTTCTGGTAGACTTAGCCCTTCACAGCATTGCAAGGACCTGGAACATTCCCAACGGACTCTTGAGGCAAAATGCCATCCACATCTAGAGAAAGAACTATGGAAGTGGAACACAGAATGAAGCAGAATATTTTCTCTCATATTATGTTTTGATTTGTTTTTTTCTCATGGTTTCCTCCATTCATTTTAATTCCTCTATGTGAAAATGTGCTTAATAAGAGTGTATGTATAGAAACCATGTAAGATTGCATACTATCTCAGGGAGGGAGGGGGAAGGGAGGGAGAGAAAATCTAAGACTAAGGGAATGATTGTAGAAAACTGAAAACAAATAAATTAATAAAATGCAAAAAAAAAGGAATATAAAAAAATAAAATGAATGAGGTCAATATAAAAAAAGAAATATTATAAGGAAACAACCTTTATTTTCAAATAAATGGTATTAATAAGAAGTACTATGGCCCTGGACTACATTCCTGTTTCTTCCACTTATGACCCGTGTCACCTTGGACAAGTAATTTACCCTGGGCTTCATTTTTCTTGTCTGAAAAGGCGATTGAACTAGATGATGTAGGTGTCATAGTAGCTGGAACGAAGGGTTTAGAGTTTAGGCAGAATAGAACTCAAATTCTCCCTCAGATAATTATTACCTGTATGAATCTGGGCACATAACTTGACCTCTTTAGCTTCAGTTTCCTCATCTGTAAAATGGAGATAAGAATAATACCTACCTTACAGAGCTGTTGTGAGGATCAAATGAGGAAATATATGTTAAGCTTTTGAAAGTCTTAAGGTTTGTGATCCTATGAGTTCCCAGAAGAAAAAATGGTAGGTTAGGGAATATTTCATGGAAAAGTCTTGAAGGATGGGTAAGATTTTGAAATGTGGGGTCCTTCATAAGGTCTTAGGTAAATTGAGGTGGGGTAAATTATATGAGCTGAAGTATGAAAGGGGTTTCATTATACTTTCATGGAAGCCATATTTCAGGGATTGTGAGTAGATATATCTGATTAAGAATTTGCAAATAATGGGAAACAAGGCTGGAAAGGACCTTGAATACCAGACAAAGGGCTTTGTCCTGTAGACCAGAGGTGTCACCTCCATCAGATTAAAATGTAATTGGGAAATATTTAACAAAATATAAATAGAGCATAGAAAATGTAAATATATGGTTTTCTAAGTCAACATTCAGCCAGCAAGGATCCTTATATATGGTTTCTATTTGAGTTGGACCCCACTGCTGTAGACAGTGGTACCATCAAATGAGGCTGCAAGAAGTTTTTGAGCAGAGAAGCATGATCAAAGCAATATTTAAATTTTAAAAATGAATTAACTGTCAACAAACACAAATATTCCAACATAAAGGCATCAATAAAAGGAGTTGCACATGGAACTATAAATCATTTAAAACCATTTTTGAGGAAAATCAAAACTAGTGTTCATGAGGGAGAGAAGAGATTTCTTTCACCACACATGAAATTCTCTGAAGTTACCATGAAATCATAAGGTGGATTGTAAGATGTGGCTTTTCCTTTATTATGATATGATATGACAAAATATGACATAATACAACATAATATGATATAGCATGATATGATATAACATAACATAAATAAAATTATATAATATATGAAATTATGATATATAATAATATATATCACCATAGGACAAGAAAGGAATTGCCAAAATTATTATTGCCTGGGAATAATTCCTGCCCTTCTTCTCTCATGGTATCATTGTAAATGCTTCCTTTCTTCTGTTTAGACCTGTAATTTCACCAATATTGGAAATTATCTATATGTAATTAATAACTAATCTGAGAGTTGACTAGAGGCACTGAGAATTTAAATAACTTTTCTAAGGTCATGTGACTGGTATGATTCAGACACATACAAATAGCATATCTTTTAGCATATTTCAAATGACATATATACAGTATTAACATCAATATTTCTGTCAATATTATTGGTATCTGAACTAGAGTAGTAGCAATGGGAAATGGTTTTGGAGGGAACATATCTGAAAAACACTGAAAAGAAAGAAGGCACAGACCCTGATGGCTGATTAGATTAAGAAGCAGGAGAGGAAGAAATCAATCATGGCTGAAGTTTCAAGCCTGAGGCATTGGGGAAAAGGTAATGCCATCTGCATGGATATTTAAGGACAAGACTCCTCCAGTTTGGGAAGTAAAATGAGTTCAAATTTTGACATGTTGAGATTAAGGTGACGGTTGGACAACATCAGATATGCAAGCAGGAGCTTGGGAGATGCCAGGGGCTAAGTGTCTCCTGTAACTAAGCAACTACTTAGAGAATAGAACCATAGGAGTAAATTATGTTACCAAGGAAGAGTAAATAGAGAGAGAAAAGCTGAAGCATGAGAACCAAATCTTGAATGTATGTCTAGGAGGGAGGAGAAGAAGAACTATTAGGGAGGAAAATGAAAAAAATAGTCAGAGAAGCTGGGAAGAGAATAGGATGGTGAATTCTCTGTGCTATTACTCTTTGCTACCATCATAGTTATCATCTACAATATTTATTGGCAACATGGTATAACACAACCCAACTTCAGGCTTTCAACATGTTAGTCATCCTATCCACTTCATGGCCCGATCATATTGTCCCACCTGGGGCACCTGATCCATCCATCACCCGTGCCTGTGTGGCATAGAAGCTTACCAGGTACCAGTAGGCAGAGTCCCAAGTTTTTGCAACTGGCAACCTGATCTTTGCTTCTTGCATTTTGCACAGATTTAACTCATGAAGTCTGACCTCTCCATAAGGGAATAGGCTCTCCATCTCACAGTTACTGGCTCTTCGCCTCCATCCTCACTTGTCTGAGGAAAATAGTTATTTACTAAAGATGCTCATTATAAAAATTGTTATGGAATTCTTTCCAGCAATGAAGGGAAGTAAAAATACCCAGAGTACAAATATGAATCAGGAATAGGACAGGTAGTTTTTTTTTTTAAATATGAATCAGGAATAGGACAGGTAGCTTTTATTAAAATATGAATTAGGAATAGAACTGGTAGTTTTTTTTTTTTAAATATGAGTCAGGAATAGGACAGGTAGTTTGTTTTTTTAAATATAAATCAGGAATAGAACAGGTAGCAGCCTCAGAGACAGCTAGGTGTTCAATGGATAGAGTGCTGGACATAGAATCAGTAAGACCTGGGTTCACATCTACCCTCAGACACATCCTCCTGCGACTGTAGACAAGTCCCAGATTTTGTTTGCTTTGGTTTCTTCATCTCTAAAATGCGGACACATAATATCTACCTCCAAGGCTTGTTGTGAGGATAAAATGAGATGTTTATAAAGGGCTTTGCAACTGTAAAAAGCTACTTCTTATCGTTGCTATCATTCCCACATAAAAAAAAAAAAGAATCATCAGATGGTTATAACAATCGAATTTTATCACTGCTATCAGTTGAGAAGCTAATATTTAAGTCTCACTGATTTATTTGCAAACCATTTCTTTGTGAGGGCTGCTAATCGGCCGTTTCACTTTTCATCTGCTCTGGGCATTTTCTTTACAGTGGGTGCCATCCTTTGCCTTTCAGCCAGTCCCCTCTAATGCTGGGGCTGCCGCAACAAAGGAGTTATGTCAAGAGCAAACACCGAGAGAGAGGAAGCAACGGAGGGCTGCTAATGCCTTTGGAAGGTGGCACCAGCTCCATTTCCTCAGCTACAGCTAATCTAAGAGGCTACTGTCTGCTGTTAGCAGTTAGCAGACAGAAGTCAGTTACAGAGTATTTTCCTATGCTCCAAAGTCTTTCCAAGGGACTTCATTTCTTGTCATCACAGCTCTCTTGAAAGCAGGCTCCCTGGCCTCTTCTGTGCATTCGTCTTTCCCCGGTATACTTGCATATGTATATACTATCTTCTGGGTTACAATATAAGCTCTTTGAATGCAATTTTATTTGTATTTCTTATCCCCAGGGCTTTTCACAGTGCCTGAAACATAGTAGGTACTTAATAAATGCTTGATGATGGATTGATTGAATCATCTATCAAATACATAGTAACTTCTTTGTGTAACAGAAATCTCCTTGGTAATATGGAAAGTATCTAGAAATACTTCTCTTTTAATTGAGTGGTAGCATGATGTGGTGGAAATAGACCTCCAGTGGGAGCTGGATCATAGACTTTAGAAACAGAAGAGACCTTAGTTACCATTGTAAGGCAGCATGAGAAGAACTCCTAATTGCATCCATGGAGTGGACGAATTCACTAATGGATAAAAGAGAAATGAGGGTGAGGCTGGAACCTTGAGAAACGTTCACTCTTGTTGGACTGGTAGAGGCAAGTGTGGCCTGATGGATAGAGTGCTGGTCTTGGAGTTAGAAGACACTTCAATTAAAATCCCACCCCTTATATTTATAGGCTTTGGGGCAGTGAAAAAGTCTCATAAGTCTCTGGCTCTTGGTTTCTTCATATGCCTAATAGCATCTTTCTCCAAGTTTTTGTAAGGATGAAATGAGATTCTTATTACATATGTAATTTGTTGTTATTCTGTCATTATAAGTCATGTCCAACTCTTCATGACCCCATTTTGAACTTTCTTGGCAGAGATGCTGGAGTGGTTTGCCATTTTCTCCTCTGGCTTATTTTATAGATGAGGAAACTGAGGCAAGCAGGGTTAAGTGACTTGGATGGCACAACTAGTAAGGATCTGAGGCAAGATTTGAACTCAGGAAGATGAGTGGTCCTGTCTTTGGGTCTGGCACTCTATCCACTGCACCACCTTTAGAAACCTTAAATGAAATATAGGCCATTATCTCACCATTCAAGCATCACTTTTCTGTGTGGAAACCTGGATCCTGTTTATGGCTAACCTCTCCCTCAACTACTTTGTATTTATTTTGCATTTACTCTGTCTCTGTCTTTGTCTTTTTCTGTCTCTCTCCCTCTCTTTCTCTGTATGTGTATGTATGTATGTATGTAATATATGCATGACTGTATGTGCATTTATGATGTATTCATGTGTTGTCTCTACAAAGAGAACATAAGATCCTTGGGAACAGACATTATTTAGTTTTTGTCTTCATATATCTAGCATTTTTCTTTTTTTTTTTTTGTTTGAGCAACTATTTAAAGAAGCCTATTCATTGAATGGGTGTACCTCACTCAAAGTGAGAATGCTATAGGACCTTAGCCTGAAAGGCCCTGGATCTTCCATTGCATCCTGAGTCATCTCCAGCTATCCTGATGAATGTCAGGCCACTGGACCCAGATGGCTCAGGAGAAGACAGTGAGGTTGGTCACTGTGCACAGGCCCCCCTCACTCAAATCAAAGTCAACCGCAAGTCATGTCATCATCTTGACATCATGGTCCCTTTCAAGAAATAAAAACAAACACAACAAAAAGCATAACACATCATTCATAACTGACCTTAATAAATGATTGAGTATGTGTGCTTAAGTGGCTGAAGAAACTTAACTAACTCTGCAAGAAATTCATCAAAAAAAAACCCAAGGTGAAAAACCAACAATAGAAAAGGAAACAAAAGAAAAAACATTCTTCACAGGGAAGACCTTGCAGAAAAATTATAGAAAGATAAATTAGATGAATAAGCAAAAATTCTAATAATGAAAACTATGAAATAAAGAAAATAGGTATAATAAATAATATTTATTATAATTATAAGATATTATTCATAAATAAAAAGGGGTAAAATAAAGTGAGGTGAATTCTCCAAAGGAAAGGAACAGTACTTTGATAACAACTGAGCTTCCAGAAGTGAGAATGGAATGGTCAATAGCCACTCTGGAGTGCTGAGAAATTCAGTCAAGGAATTAAAAGAATTTATAAAAATGGAAATTAGAGCTCAATTTTTTTAAAGACTGAGTCTCCCTATGTTGCCCCGGCTGGAAGTGCTGAGGCTACTCACAGAGCTTTCTGACCACCATGGGAGCTCTGGCCTTCTCTGTTTCTGACCTGAGCTGGACCTCCTTAGGCCCCCAGAGGTAAGGGACGACTTGGACAAGCAGCACACCAGAGGATCACACCCACGTCCTCTGTTTCCAAATCTGGTGCTCTTGTCATGCTTCCTCCTCAGTTTCCCACTAACTCTCTGGGTGGTCTTGGGCAAGACTCTTCCTCTCTAAGGGTCTCAGTGTCCTCTTCTGTATAATGAGAGGCTTGTACTAAATAATCTCTAAGATCCCTTCTGACTCTAAAATTCTGTCATTTTAACATTCAAGAATGAGAAAGCACGGGTTCAGTGAGCTGTCCTGCCTGTGCCTGTGCATGTCATGCTCCTCAGCCTCCACTTTGACCCTAATGCTGACAACCACATGATTTTTGTTTTTCTTCCTACGTAGGTTTTGTGTGACATTTCTAGTAAGTGGTGCTTTAGATGGGTAATGTATCATCTTGTCCTACTGCATTATCTCCCTTTCATTGTTGTTGCTGAGCATTTATTAAGTGGGCAAAGTGCCAGTGAGTCCTCACTTTTACATCTAAGATGAAAATCAATCCTTAGGAGAGGCCAGCAGGATGAATCTTAGCCTCCTGGGAGCTCTGAGGTCCCTGACATTGTCCTCTTTGTCATTTAATGTTTCCTTGCCCTTTTCTGTAATAACACAGGTGGAACAGAAAGTTATATATTACTTCTGCATTTTTTTTTATTGGGAGAAACTTAATCTATGAGCATATAAAAATCTAAACTCTGTCTTAGTATGGCAATCATTCTCAGCTGCCATTAGAAAAAAACCCCAAAACATTATGTGTATTTTGAAGCCTTAATGCCATGCTTTGTATTTAGAATGCAGCCTTCCATTTTTGACGTATGACAAACCTTTGTCCCGGAGACTGAATGCTTGGTTTGCCTAGGAGAGCTAGGCTAAGAAGCCATACCATCTGCTGTCCTGTGAGCATCGGCAGACAGGAATGCATCCACAGGAGGATGACCGAATGAAAACCATGCCACTGAGGCATAGACTGAAGGAACTGAAGATGTTTACCAAGGAGAAGGCAAGACCTGGAGGTAGGAGGAGAGGATAACAACCCTCTTCAAGTGTTTGAAAGGCTACCATGAAGGAAGATTGGATGTGTTCTACTCCGCTTTAAAGGATAGAGCTAGAAGCTCTATAGAGATAGATTTTGACTCAATACTTCTTAATAATTGGAACTGTGCACAAAACAAATGGATTGCTCTGGTTGGGAATGAGTTCCCCATATCTGGAGATCCTTAAGCAAAGACCTTATGATAACTTGAAGAGAAAAGGATAGTGATAATTCCTGTTCAGATATGGGTTAGACTAGATAACCAGCCCTGAGATTCTGTTAGTTCTTGTGAATCTAGTGCGCTTTCTTGCCCTTCCCTCCTCCCCCACCCTGACATGTATAGAAATACAATTTTAATTTGGGGATGCGTGCTTAAATCACTTACTGTAAACTTTTGAAATTATGAAATATCTGTATTTCCCCAATGGGTTGTCCCCCATCTATTCAGCAATAATGCAGTGTTTCTTCTCAAAAAGAAATATGCTTCCAATAAGGGAGGAGGGGAGGGGAGATGGTAGGGGATCAAGCAACTTTCATTGAAGGATTCATTTTTGATTTAAATATTTTGTTCTAATCTCCAGCTTCCTTTTTAACTTGGCAGAATGGCCAAAAGAAAAACATTGTCCCCTCCCTCCCTCCATTTCCCAGTTTACAGCCTGCCAGAGCAACAGATCCAGTTACTCCTTCCAAATCATTTGTGTTGGGTTGTTCAGTATTTTAACTTTAAAAAAAATCTATTGCTCATATATGTAGGGTTTTCTTTTATGGCATGACAAAGTGGGCTATGGTAAAAAACCACAAGAGAATAGAAGCAGAATGAAAAATGTAGATCAAATATGTCCAGATATTTAATACGTCTTTTTTGCATGTGTTTTTCTTCTTTGCGTATGCTGTAAAAGAAACTTTCTATAAGTGATACATCCTGTGGCTGCAGGCAGATCTAATCCTCTGGCCATGACATTAAAAAAGGTCTCCCTTTCAGTCCTGTTCACATTGAAGAAATTGGCCACCATTTTGTTTCTTGCCACATACTGAAGCTGATGTGGTGGAGAAGCATCTGGGAGTGTGTATGTTGCTAATTGCATTCGTTATTTTTCCAGCTCAGATTGAAACAGTGGAAGCCTTGCCTGGTAGGAGCCATCCTGTTTGAAAGGATATGTAAAGCTTTGGAGAACCAGGGGCTGAAATACCCTTGCCTAGCTGCATCCCTTCTGCCTGGGAGATGTTCTACTACCATAGTATTGAGGGGGCCACCTCAATTATGTTGAGAACCACCGTGGTGTAATGGATAGAGTGCTGGACTTAGAGTCAGAAATAACTGGCTTCAGATCCTCCCTCCGACATCTCTGAAACTCAGTTTCCTCTGTTTGGATCAATTGGGCTTAACAGTGTTTGGAGAATCTACCTCAGAGGGCTGTTGTAAGACTAGGCGATATTGTTGCTCCTAGGCAGCTAGGTGGTGCTCTAGATAAAGACTAAAAGTTAGTATTAGGGAGATCTGGGTTCAATTCCCACAACTTAAAGTACTATACAAATGCTAGCTATGATTATAAGACTCAACTGAAATAATATATGTAAAGTTCTTTGAAAATCATGGGAAGGAAAACCCTGGTCTTATCACAGGTGCAATCTCCCAGGATGGCAGAGTCACTGAATGCTAAGCTAGGCATCTGCAGGAATGATTCAAACTCTGAAAGCTATGTTGCTGTTACTGGTTTAATACCCATTTCTCTGATTTCAGCAGGGGAAATATCTCCAAAACTCCCCAAGCCTTCCCTGGGACAATGGGGCATGTTTCTTTCCATGATTTTTTGTTCCTCTTCAGAATTCCCTCTCAAAAATGTCCCCACAGTACTAACGTCCATGGAAGATGGCAGACTTTGGAGATATTCCCACCTCTCAGATCCTTCAGAATGTGACTTCATGAGTCACCTGTTCCTGGAAACTTCTCATGATTGATCTTGCCCTGTCCCTGCTCTTCTTGCCCTCTCTAGGCAGATTGCCACCTTTCACTATGTTTCTCTGCCAATGTGTCCTCAGTCATTTCCTGTGTATCTGCTGCCTGCACAGAGGGGTTATGAGCTACTTGAAGTATTAGCCAAGAATTCTGGTGTGTTTTCCTGCAGATCCCAGTAGAGAGCTCTTTTATTAAGCATATGCTCAGTACATGTGATGGCCTGATGATGAATAGGACCAGCCTGAAACTGGTGGCTCTAACAGATCTTTTCTACCCATTCCATCCTTCCCCCAGAAGAGTTTCTAGGGTCTTCTTGTTTTATCCCTCATAATGAGACATTTAGGGTGAAGAATGCACAAATTCCTCAGATCCCAGAGAGAACTGTCCATGTATACATTCATTCATTCATTCAGTAAACATTCATTAAGTTTCTGCTTTGTACAAAGCACTGTGGTAGGCAAAGACAGAGATTTCTTGGAGAACCAGGGTCATCCTTCACTCTCTGTTCAGCTTCTGTCTTGTTTGGATGCCTCTATCCAGACTCGTCAGTCTTCAAGGCTTCTTTGCCCTTTAAACTGGAATCAGTAGCTGGGAGTGCTGAAAAGAATGGTTTACAAATATGGGCACAGTAAATATAAATAACAGGATAAACTTTCACACAGTGGAAAGTAAGGGAAGCCAATAGGCATGAAGAAATAGACCTGGGAAGGCGGTGCAGGAGAAAGACCTGGGGAAAGAATGGGGAGTGATGAATGTAGAGTCATGCATGGAACCTGAGTTCAATCACCTGTTCCACCACTGTTTGCCTCTGTGACCATGATGGGTGTGACACCTAACCTCTTAGGTCCTATTTCGTCATGTGTAAAATGGAAGGGTTGAACGAGATGACCCCTGAGATCCTCCCAGCTCTCAATCACTGACTTCAGAAGGTTAAAAAGACTTTCAAAAGATTTCTTACAAGGTAGAGTATTTTATAGAAACATGGAACCTTAGTTCCTTAGAGAAAAGGGAGAAGGGTCTGTTTTTAGGAAGGAGAGGGAAGGAACTATGAGCTTTTGATCTCATTTATGTGAATGTTTCCTTCAATGATTCACATCACAATCCCCTCATGTGTGCCTGTCCTGTCTCTTGTTCATGACCTCTCCTAAGTTCTCCACAGGGAGTCCATCCAACATGCTGATAGCCTTCCTTGTTCTTCCACCAGTGAGGAGCTGACATCTGTGTGCACAATACATAGCCCTCTTTAATGCCATGGCATTTTGGCAATGATGGTGATCAAATAGTGGGAAAGATGGGGGAGAGGAGGGTGTGTGTGTGTGTGTGTGTGTGTGTGTGTGTGTGTGTGTGTGTGTGTGTGTGCATTAAGAATCACATGACTTCCAGACAATCTCTCAGCTTTGTATTTGGTCCTCTGGCAGCCCTTCATCCAATAAGTGAACACAACACTGGAGGAAATGAATTGAATCAGGTTTAAAGTTTGTAAGGTGCCTTTACACATATTGTCTTGTGCCTCCCAACAGTCTTATGTGGTCGATATTTTACATCCAATCAATCAATAAACATCTATTATGTTTACTATGTTCCAGGCACTGTGTTAAGAGCTAGGGATATGAAAAGAGGGAAAAAATAGTCTTTGCCCTCACAGTGCCTAAAATCAATTGATATTATCATAGGTATCAGTATCCTTACTTTATAGATATGGAAACTGAGGAATCAAAAGATTAAGTGTCCTATCATAGTCATGTAGGAAGTGAGCATCCAAGGTAGGATCTGAACCCAGGTAATAGTGAAAAAATAACAATAGCATTTATACGGCGTCTACAACGTACCAGGCACTATGCTGCATGCTTTACAAATATTATCTCATTAGATCCTTATAACAACCCCGAAAGGTAGGTGCTATTGTTATTATTTCTATTTTATAGGTGAGAAAACTGAAGGAAACAGAGGTTAAGGCACTTGCCTAAGGTCACACAGCTAGTAAGTGTCTGAGGCCTGATTTGAACAGGTCTTCCTGACCTCAAGTCTTCTTGATTCTAAATCTATCTTTCTCTCTACCATGCCACGGAAAAAGACAAGTAGGTCTTATAAAGAACAATGCTATCTGAGTTTGTGTTAGAATATTTTCTCCGCTGTGGTATGCTGGTAGTGAGGCAGGGTACCAATTGACTTATCAAGTTTTGACATTTGGCTGCTAAGCTACTGCTACCTCCTGTCCAAAACATCTTGTTTTGTCCAGTGGACTCCTGTATAGGACAATTAAGGGATAGTTAGCTTGATTAATTTACCATGAGGGACAAAGGCAAACATGTGAAGACCTGATTGTATACAGATGGTGCTACAAATGGTTGAGAGGCGAGTTGAAAACTCAGCCAAAGAAGTGGGAATTATTCTGATCAGGCCCCAGAACGTAAGTCAGCTTCTTGGCCATTTTCAGGAACATGCTAAACATTCTGATCATAACCTCATGCACACAGCACACTTGCAAATGACATGTCAACTCAGAGTAATGACTGATCCAAAGGAAAATATGGAAGACTGAAGGAAATTAAAAATTTATTAAATTCCTGCTGTGTGCACATGTACTACGCTAAGTACTGGAGCTGCAAAGACAAAACAGAAAATAATCTTTGCTCTCAAGGAACTAATGAAGAGAAAAGCACCTTGATGGAATGGGTAGATGCTAGACTTGGAGGCAAGAAGATCAACTTCAAGTTCCACTTCAGACATTAATTATCTGAGTGATCCTGGAGAAGCCCCTTAAACTCCCTGAGCCTGTTTCCTCATGACATATCCATACATATATACATACACACATATGTAAAATGTATTTAGACATATACATGTATAGTAATTTGAGGAAGAGGGAGAAGTATTAACAACTAGTGAAATCAGGAAGGGCTCCCACTAGAATATGGCATAGGAGTTGAGCCGTGAAGGAGGCTAGGGATTCCAGGAGGTGGAGGTGGAAGAGGGAGTGCATTCCAGGAATGGTGGATGGCCTGAGCAAAGGTATGAAGTCCAAAGACAGTGCTGAATTCCATTCAACTAGGCCAACATGGCTAGAAAGTAAGGTATGTATGTATGTATCCACACATACATATTATACGTAATATGTATGTGTATATATATGTATATATGCATGTAATTCTATGTATACTTTCTAAAGTCATGAGGAAACAGACTCTGAATCTGTTGGTTGACTCATGAGGAACAGACTCTGAGTCTCTTGTTGGTACAAGAGGTTGGTTTTTTTTTTTATGCCAAGATGAGATCATATTTTATCCTGGGGGCAATCGGGACCCTTGAGCAGGGGAGTAACACAATGGCATAAATGCCCAGGCTCCACAGAGGATGAGCCAGTTATGCTGGGGCAGACTGCCTGAATGATGACAACTTCTGATAACAAATTTCATTTTTCAGCTTCTCTTTCTGCCATGTCTGCAGACCTTTACTTCTCAATGTTTCCTCTTGTCTCCATGTTGATTCTCCTTATCCAATGTCTGCCCTTCTCGTTCTCTCCCTTTCTTGGTGCTGTGTTCACCTCTTTCCTAGTTTTCTTTTCCCCTTAGATCCTCTCTTACAGACTCAGCACTGACCCTAGTGGATCTTTTCTCTTCCTCTCACAAACTGTCCTTTTATAACCCCTTCTATTGGCTTGGACCTAAGGGTTAAAAATCCTCAGTGAGTGATTGTATCCCGTTCAAATCCTTTCCTTTTCAAGCAGTCTGTGATGCTTTCCAGAATCACTCCTCCAATCACCCTAGCACACCATTCAGCTAAGTTTAAGCCTTCTGCTGACAGACAGACTTCCGCTTTTCCCCAAATAATTCTCTCACCAGCCAAGAATATTATAGGGGTATCTGGTTGCTTGAACTGTAACCATTACAAAATTTTATATTCAAAAACTCTCATGTCTGTAGGGAGAGTTCTATCTACAGCTATAAGTTCAAAAGAGTAGTTTTAAGATTTTTTTTTTAAAGAGTTCTCCTAGTTCAATCCCTGCATTTTACTGAGATGTAGAGATGTTACTGGGCTTCTTCAAGGTCACAGAGCTAGCTAGTTTGGAGCAGAGTCAGAAATATAGCCCACGTGTCATTTTATGAGACCCATGGCTGGACACTCCTTCCAAAGGATAAGGAAGGAACTGAGGTATAGAGGGTTAGATCTATGGCTCTGGACCTGCAGGACACAACCGCATTGTGCTCAGATTCCCACATCTTATCTTAGATCAGCTCAGGATCTGTTAATGTTAATGAGAGTTAAAGATCTTCCCAGCCCCTTAATAGCCTTAGATGGAGCCCATTAAGGGGAACTTGATTAGGGGAGGCTTGTTTTATAGAAAGACCCACACCTTTTGTTAATTTCTAATGAGGCACTGGATCACTAGCGTCATGATGCCCTCTGGCTCTGAGGTGAGGTTTTGCTTTGGAGCCTACTCTTTGGAAGAAGGTTCATATGCTAGATGAGACTCTGGATAGCCATAAGAGCCCCCTGGCTTTGAAAACACAGATTTTGGTGCTTCTCTCTCTGGTAACTGTATGTATGTATGTATGTATGTAATAGTCACATAGTTGGATCTGTCTGATGATCTGTGATGTATGTACTACTTATGGTCAGACAGTTAGAAGCCCTGTCTGTTGGTCTTTATTTCTTTGCTTGTCTTTTCTCTGTTGGTATATGTAATTGAAGAAGATTTTTGACACCCCTCAAAAGTTTCTTTCCTTCCAGAAAAGCAGATCTAAGAACCTGTGCCAGCAGGCCATCTTTGATGTGTCAGGGTGTTTTCTGCTGCAATACCAAACTAGGGGAAACATAAACAAGCCATATGAGCCCCTTGAACACAGAGGCATAAAGGTGGAAGTGATGTCAAAGGTCATCTAGTCTAACCCTTCATTTTACAGGTGAGGAAACTGAGTCCAAGAGAGGGGAAGTGCATGACCCATGGTCATATAGGCAGTAGATATGGAATTCAAAGCCAGGTCCTTTGACTCCAGAACCCCATGATCTTTCCTGTATTTCCTTCCTTGATAATCTTTCCCACAGAGAATCACAAGACTAAGGAAAGCAGGAAGGAACTTCTACCCATTACTCTGTAGCTTCTTTAAGATCTCTGGCTTTTCATTCCTGCCTTCTCCCACAACACTTCTTCAGGAAGCTTAGAAAAGATAGACTAGCCTGACAATGATATAACTGTGATAATTACAGAGCAGACCGTATTGAATAGTTTTCCTTCTCTGACCTAGGAGTGAGCAGAGCCTCTACACTTCACCTCCAGTGGTTGGCCCCAACTGTTTTCCTCCATGTTCTTGATCGTATATATTCATTGCTAACACCAAGTTTCTGGTCTCCCAGTCCAGTGTTCTTTCCACATCACAATGCCATAATTCTACCTTGTCTCAGTTCTCCACAATTTCTTATTTCTGCTATTATTGTATACTTACTTTTCACCACTATCCTCCCTCTTCCTTCCTCCACACCCTCCCCACAGTGAGGTGTTGGTTTATCCCTTGATTGTGAATGGGAGGGCATAGCTTTCCTAGAACGTTTCTTTTTAGTTCCTGAGAGATTTGTGTGTCCTGGAGTAGACTGGGCCTTTTGTGGTTCATCCCTCATTTTCAGAGGATCAATGACATTACAGGGTGATGATTTAACTTGCACATGAATTGGATTTAAGTTGTCCAAAGTCATCCCCTCACCCTGTCTTCCATCTAAATCCAGTGGCAAAACAAGATGACTGGTGGTGTTCCAGGATAACAGTGGATGAGCTCAGTGTCTTCAGATTCCAAGCATCCCACAGTGCCTGCTTTAGCCACCTTCATGGCAATGGTAACCAATTGTTCCCATCCACCCGTTCTGCTGGGGAAAATTTTCACGTGCTTGGAGTAACCATTCCCTAAATCACTGCTGGGTTTGAGGCCTGCTGGGTTATGTTCAAGTTGATTTAGGATGTCTGTTGAGATATTTTACTGGGGTGTGGCCACTATGCATGCAGGTGAGAGTTGGGTAAGAGATAGTTAGCAAAGGTGGATGAACAGCCCTCACACCAGAGGCTCTTGTCCTCCTTGACTACCCCATACACCTCCAGGCTGAGCATAGGGTTAGTTTCCAAGGAGACTCCAGCTTCTAGAATGGCAGAACCTTTGAATTTCTTGTTGTTCATCTATTTAGGCAACTGGCTAAACTACTGTAAATCATGGAAGGCTCAAAAAGACGGGGAGCTACTGCTGATCTTAATGCTGTAGCCTCCGCCATTTTCCATTATCCGCTCTGCTTGGTTTAGAGCATCGTATCTACCTCAGAATAAGCCCAATCATCACTGAAATCTCATCTTCATGGTGATTGATTCAGCTTTGATACTCAGTACTTTCAGTTGCTTCTCCACTTTTATAGGAGGGCTGGAGGATGGAGCAATAAGCTTCTCCCAAAGTCTCCTTTTATAGATGGCTCAGAATTTCCAGTTGACTCTTAATTTCCCATCAGCTGCTCTGCTTGGTTTCAACTCCATGAACATCATGTCCTTTTCTCCTCATCTTCTTTCCCATCAGAACCTGTTGGCTCTGTTGGCCCTCACAAAGTCTCTCACTTGGACTCTTACAATAACTTCTACTGGATTCTCTGCTCCAGGTCTCCTCCCTTTATAATCCTTACTCCATGCCACTGCTGAAGAGATTTTTTTTTTTTAAATCATAAGTCAGACCATATCACCTTCCCCCCATAAGCTATAATGGCTATTATCTATAGGATGATATATAGACTCTTCTCTATGACATTTAAAGTTCTTCCCAACCTGGTACCTCCCAATCTTTCCAGTTTTCTTATACAATATTCTCTTCTACACATAGTTCAGCCATACTGGTTTACTTGCTGATACTCACTCATGACCCTCCATTTCCCATTGCCATGCTTTTCCCTCATGCCTGGAATGTTCCTCCTCCTGACATCTGTCTACCTCTTAGAATCCATGACTCCCTTTGAGACTAAGTTAAAGTACTACTTTCTCCAGAAGGCCTTTCCTGATCCCTCCGGCTGCTAAAGCCTTCTCTTCTAAGACTACTTTTCATCTATTCTGTTTATATCTTATATGTCCTTAGACATTTACATGTTTTATCCCCCTTTAGAATATAGGCACTTTAAAGGGAAGGGCTGTTTCTTTTTTACTTTGTGCCTCTAGCACTTAATTTAATGCCTAGCACATAACATAGTAAGTACTTAATAAATGCTATCTTATTCTCCCCTGGGCATTAGCATCATTTTCATCCTGCTTTCTAACTGAGGCTCAAAAGATAGCATCTTAATTTCCTTTTTCTTCCTCCTGTTTATTTCATGGGAGTAGTTTGGAGAAATATTGTTTGGAGGCTAGAGGTGCCTTCTGGGTAGCACAGATGTCAAACTATATAATAGATGACCTTCATCTCTGTGCAAGGCCAGCCCTGATCCTGGAAAGCTGATGGGTCATGAATTACCCTTTCTTTGCTATATACAGTAAAAACTACAGCTAGGTTATGTTATGTTAAGTAAGAACTTTGTATTGCATAACAAACTTATCACAGCTCTCCTCATCAGTTTCCTAGCCAGTCTTTTGGATTCTGTCACCCTCCCCAGAAATCCTACCTATCTCTCACTAATTATCTTCCTCCCTAAGCTTACTCCTTCTTTTGACTTCATTATTTCTCTCAGTGACAGCCCCATTCACTGTCTTCCTTATTCAGAATTGGGGGATTATCGTGGACCCTTACCTTTTGCTTACCTGTTCATAGTTCCAAGTACTGTTGATTCTACCTCCATATCGCATGTATGTCCCCTCCATTCCCACAATGGATACCATTCATTTAGGTCTTCAACACCTCTTACATGGACCCAATGTAATGGTGTCCTAAACTGGTTTCCTTTCCTCCACTCTCTCTCCTAGTCAATATCTCTTCCACACAACTAACAGAATTCTTTTCAAGGCATCGGTCTGACCTTATCACTGTTTCACTCAAAAATCATCAGTGACTCCCCACTACAGAGAAAAAAAATATATACATCCTTTAGCTCTGGCTCCAATTTATCTTTCTGACCTTGTGTCACAATAGCTTCCTTCATTCACTCTGCATTGTGGCCAAACTGGACCCTGATCTTGTACTCTGGTGCCCTGACTTTATCATTCACTAACACAACTCGCATACAGCATTTCTAAAAGGGTTATAATCTGTATTATAGGAGTTCCTATACTGACAAAGTAAGTATTTTTTGAAGTGAGTTATAAGAAGAAATAAAGACATGGTCATCATCAACACTTACATTACACATAATGGCATTTAAAAAGTGATTTTATTTGTATGAACTGCTGACATACAGCCTTCTAAATGTGTGTCCCATTTTTAGCTAATTTTTTCCATCCTTTGTTTTCCCTTTTCCTTCCTTTTCTCCTCCTCCATTCTTTTAAAATCATCAAAACATAAAAACATTCTCAATCCAATGTCTTCATTGTTGTTCAGTTTTTCGATTGTGTCTGACTCTTTGTGACCTTATTTGGGATTTTCTTGGCAAAGTTGCTGGACTTAGTTTTCCATTTCCTTCTCCAGCTCATTTTAAAGATGAGGAAATTCAGATGAACAAGGTTAAATGACTTGCCCAGGGTCATACAACTAGCAAGTGTCTAAGGCCAGATTTGAACTCAGAAAGATCAGTATTTCTGACTCCAGGCCCAGTACTCTATCCATTAGATCTTCTATGATCCTTGATCATAATAGGGTTCAAAATGAAGAAATGCATTCTCTCCCCATATCAGAATGTAAACAGTTTACCTTTGTTTAAATCCTTATGATTGCTTACCTCTGTTTAGGTTTCTCTTGATTTCTGTGTTTTTTTATTTCAAACTTTCTATACAGTTCTGTCTTTTTCATCAGTAAAACTTGGAAGCTCCCTTAAAAGTTCATGTTTACCCCTGTAAAATTATTATACTCAAGTTTTGTTGGGCACATTATCTGTGATTTTTAGTCTATGTCATTTGCTTTCTGAAATATCATATTCCAAGTTTCCTGATGGTTCTTTAGTATTTGAGTTCTTTCAGATTTCTTACAGTATTTTTTTTTCTTTGACCTAGAAGCTCTAGATTTAGAGTATAGTGTTCTTGGGAGTTTTCAATATGGAGTTTTTTTCAGGAAGTAACAATTGGATTTTTTTTCCTATTTATACTTTTTCTTCTGGTTCTAAGAGATCATAACAGTTTTACTATTTCTTGAAACGTGATGTCTAAGCTCTTTTTTTTGGTCACAGTTTACATGTAGTTCAATAATTCTTAAATTATCTCTCCTTAATCTGTTTTCTAGGTCAGTTGTTTTTGTTATGAGATAACTTTTATTTTCAATAATTTTTAGTTGTTTGACTTTGTTTTAATGTTTCTTGTTGTCTCATGAAATTGCTAGCTTCCTTTCAAACCACTATAATTTTTTTTCCTTTGAGTAAGGTTTGGTACCTCTTGTTCCAAGCTGTTAATTCTGTTTCCAATTCTTTCGTCCTTAGTTTTTGTTTCTTTTTTCTATTTTCCTACTCATTCTTTTAGAAATCATTAAAAAAACCTTTTACTTTATTTCTTCCAGGAATTCTACTTGAACTTGTGCCCATGCTGTATTTTGTTTTTTCGAGGCCTTATTTGTGGATATTTTGGAATCATTATTTTCTTCTAGGATTATATCAGGTTGTTAAAGGAGGCTCAAATGAGATAATGGATGTAAAAAACACTTTGCCAATTTAAGGCTGTAATTGCTAATTATAATAATAATAATACTATTTATTATTAACCTACAGTCACCAGGGCTCTAGTCTAATGATGACTTTATGCCTTGTGCCTTCTCCTGTGCTTCTGCTGAACTCAAAAATAATACACAGGTGTGCTGGTAAATGTTTAACAACCAACCTCTCCAGAAGAAAAAAAGTATGCACACAGAGTTTTAAGAGTAATTTGCATTATTAAATATCTTATTAAGTCTAGGCAATCAAGAAGACCACAAATCGAAATCTAGTCTGATAATGAAAATTTAACAATTAACTCTTACAAGCCCGTTAGAACTGGCTTCAGCACATTCCTGGATTATATCTTGAGCACCCATCAAGATCTTTACAGTGGGATTTTGTATGTATTTTTGTTCGTTCTTCAAGTATTCTTCATGCATTCAGACTTTATGTTGGGGCTTCTGTAAACTTCTTCAAGGAATGTCTGGATTAAATTTTCATCCACTTGAGTCTTTCTGATACTTCTTGGAGTATGGAGTGTTGTGTTATTCCAGGATCTCAGAGAGAGCTCAGGGAGGGGACTTGCCAGATTTTGCTCCCAAAGTTGTTTATTCCAGAGCAAAGTCTGATCACTTCCCTTTTGGTCTGAGCTCCACAAGTTCCTGGGTTGGGTTTGGGTCTCAGCAACATACTTATGGATTCGCCCCTAGTTGGATCCCTGCTGGGATCCGTCACTGTCAGATGACTGGGAGGCATTGTAGGTTCAGAGTGACAGAATTTCAGACTCCCCCTGGGGATGGAATTCTTGCCCTGGTTATACCCTTGCAAGCTTAAGATTGGATGAGAGACTGGAAATTGAGACACCACTCCACTCCTGGGATCAGAACCATGAAGTAGCTGCTTACTTCTTGCTCAGATCACAGTCAAATGCTCATGACCACTTCTTGCCCTCTACTGAGTTCCACCCTGTAGGCACAGCTCCCTTCCCTGGGTCGCTGACCTGGGTAACTAACCTGGAATTGAACAATGAGTGACAGGTAATAATTAGAGCCTATTTCTGTAATCTCACGAGATAGGGTCCCTCTTTGTGGGTCTGGGACTTCTTGTTTCCTGGTGGACAGCTTCAGACCTCTTTTAGTTCCTGTGTTAGAAGGTTCCATGTGACATACTCCCCACTAAACTTTATCTCCACTGCCTGCAGACCTCCCTGTCTCCCTATATTGCCTATGCCTAATTGACCTAGAAAAATGGCTCACTATTTTATTTTCTTGAATTTTCTGTTCAAGATTTGATCTGGTTTGTTTTCCAGATCTTTGTGGAGGAATTTTTTTTTGGGGGGTGGGGAAGTTTGGTTGCATATTTTCCTGCTACTTCACCATCTTTGCTTTGCCTACTCCCCTCTTCTAGCTGACCATCCCTAGAAACCACTTTACTTCATATTTCCAAAGAAACTGCAATGTTGTTTCTGATTCAACATTGCTTCACGTTTTATAATGGCAGATTTTTTTTCTATTTCAGTGGAGCCATGATCCCCTCAGTGTGGATACTCCCTCTACTGGTGCAGATAGCAATTCATCCAGATCTCATCTTATGCAAGTTTTTTCCATATTCCATAAATCCTCGATAGAAGAAATACACAGTATTCTGATGTCTATCTTTTAACATTCCAGGGATACCTATACAGCACTTGGGCTATCTTACACCTCAGCCTATCAACATAATAAGCCTTCTCATTTTCTGTGTATACATACATATCTTTGATTGCATTTTATCTTACATTAAACACTCCAGTATTCCAAGGAATCTGTGATTTCAGTGATACGGGTATTCCCTCCAACAATGAGGATCCTAGCCCAACATGTTTTTTCTTTCAGAGTAATTCTTGTCTATGTCCTTCTGTAAGTTTGCCATAGGGTCTACCCATCATGCTTTGAGGACTTTCCCTTCTTTCCTTGTTCCATATTCATTCATTCATTATTGGGGAATCTCCATTTACAGGACATCCTCCAAGAAACTGACAAGCATCTTAGATGAGCATGTGTTTCCTTGTTATGTGCCATACTCCTTGTTGATACTCATAGGATCATTGGACAAGGTTGTCTTTATGATCACATCTATCATAATGGAAAAATCTTTCAGGAAAATCAGACTATTGAAAAGGCAATGCCTGACACAAATACAATCTTGTTTCTGCTGTCTGCAGGTTGACATGTGATATTATGATTAGAATGACAGCGTAATGATAGAAAGTTGGACTCAGACACAAAAAGACAGATTCAAGTCCCACCTCTGACAAGCTGTGTGACATGGGACAATTACTTAACCTCTTTGTGCTATAACCAACATTTTAAGATTCACAATTACAGAGAAGGCGCCAATTGAACTAGAAGAAGTTTTCTCATTTAGGGCTTCCCTATACTGATAAAATCCAGTCCCTAATTTCTTTTTTATGATTTTCAATGTATTGAAATGTGTTGCTACTACTTTGTATTTATGTTCTATATTGTATATGGAAAATTGTATAGCCTATTTTCCAAATAACTCTGTCAATGTATTGGTCTGATATTGGATGTGTAGCTACCACCCACCATGCATCCATAATACTTAGGAGGTCTTATAAAAAATGTAACTTTCACTAATGCATGGGAATAGTTCTTGGGGAATGGTAGACTGGGTGAAGGATTGTTTTGTAGAGTTTTGTTTGGGGTGAGTGGGTACATATTTTAAATTTGTCACCAGCTGACAGACTAAATTGACAGTATCCTGATTTCCACAGTCAGGGGTAATCCTTTCTTCTAATGGCCTCTTTGTGAGTACACCTCACTTTTGTATTTATGATCTGTTTTAGTTATTTGCATAGGCAGAATCATAGATAGAGAATTGAAAGTTTCCTTAGTGGACACACTGTTCAACCCTCTCCACTGTATCTTATCTTTTCTACAAGACTGTAAGTTCCTTGAAGGCAGGGGCCATGAGTTGCTTACCCTTTTATATGTTACACAACCCTACATATCCTCTCATGGTGCTTAGGTGATTAAGAAAACTTACTGAATTAAATTTGAAAACAAATTTTATGACATCATGATACTAAACCTTGAATTCCACTAAAGATTTTTTAAACTTAAAATTAAAAATTAAAACTGTTAATCTTGATTTTTTAAAATTAAAATTTTTTTTAAAATTAATTTATCTTTAGTTTTCAACATTTACTTCAATAAGATTTTGAGTTCTAAATTTTCTCCCCTCTCCCCTCCCCAAGACACAGTGCAATTTGATAATGGCTCCACATGTAGATTCTTATGAAACATATTTTCACATTAGTCATGTTGTAAAGAAGAATTAGAACCTATAGGAGGAAGCACCAGTAAGAAGATACAGAACAAAACGAAAAAAGAGAGCAAATGGCATGCTTCGATCTGCAGTCGGACTATAATTCTTTTTCTGGATGTGGAAAGCTTTTGCCAACATGAGTCTTTTGGAGTTGTCAGATCCTTGCTTGCTAAGCAGAGCTAAAATTACCAAAGTTGGTCATCACACAATGTGGTTGCTGCTGGGTACAGTGTTCTCCTGGTTGTGCTCATTTAGCGCAGCATCAGTTCATATAAGTCCTTCCAGGCTTTTCTGAAGACTGCGTGCTCATCATTTCTTACAGTACAATAGTATTCCATTACATTGATATGCCACAACTTGTTCAGGCATTCCCCAGTTGATGGATATTCCCTCAATTTCCAATTCTTAGACACCACAAAAAGAGCTGCTATAAATATTTTTGTACATGTGGGTCTTTTCCACATTTTTATGAACTCTTTGGTATTGCTGGGTCAAAGAATATGCAGTTTTATAGCCCCTCAAGCATGGATCCAAGTTGCTTTCCAGAATGGTTGGATCAGTTCATAACTCCACCAACAATACATCAGTGTTCTAATTTTCCCACATCTTCCCCAACATTCATCATTTTCCTGTTTTGTTGTGTTAGCCAACCTGATAAGTGTTATGTGGTACCTCAGAATTTTTTAATTTGCATTTCTCTAATCAATAGTGATTTAGAGCATTTTTTCATATGACTATAGACAACTTTAATTTCTGCCTGTTCATATTCTCTGACCATTTATCAATTGGGGAATGACTTGTATTCTTCTAAATTTGACTCCACTCTATATATTTTAGTATGAGTCCTCTATTAGAGACACTGACTGTAAAAAATTGTTTCCCAACTTTCTGCTTCCCTTTTAATCTTGGTCTCCTTGGCTTTGTTTGTGCAAAACCTTGTCAATTTAATGTAATCTGACAGGTAAACTATTCCTTGCTCTCCTGTAAACTCTTAATCTTAAGTAGTTGACTTTGAAGCTGTATTAGCAATAGATAGAGAGTTGGTATTCTGGACTCTGTACCTTCTCCACAGTGGGAAATATGTATAATAAAAGAAAGCATTGGGTGAATCAGTTAAATGTGTATTTTTCTCAGAGTATGAAAAATAGAGAATTAAAGCTCCCTCATTTCCCTGTGTAGTCTGAGATACAAAGACAAATAGTCAATATTCTGAGTATCATTTTAGTAGCATTTGGTCCTGCAACAACTATGACTGTTACTGTCATGCAGACATTTGTCTTGTCTGCAGGTCTTGACTTTCACACAAGAAATTCAAACTACTTGACTAAAAGCCTGTGAAGAACCAGCAAGCCTTATTACTTCCATTTTGTAGATGAGAAAAATGAGACTCAGGAATGTTCAGTTGCCAAAGTCATTGTAGCAACAAACAAAAACTCAAGTCCTCATTTCCTATAATATTTATTGCATCCTGCAGACCTGAGAGAAGGGGAAACTGAGGAACTGATTTCTGAAAAAGGGATTTCTCCAACAAGCTTTTAAGTCCTGTCTATTCCGTTTTGGAATCATTCAGATGAGACTATTTTTCATTAATAAGGACTAGTGCAGAAAGGCCTTAAGATGTCTTTCTCTGAAGACAGCATGTTTTTGCTCTGACAGGCATTCTCTTTGTCATTTTTCAGTTACATGTTCTCATTCTTTTTTCAATGTGACTGCCAGACCAAGCAGAAAGCCAAAAGCCCTCTATTTTCTGGCTATGCTCATTCATATTTTCAGTGGCCACAGGCAGCGACTGACTGTCCATAGCCAAGAGCTGGCTAAGCCCATCACCAGGAGGGTCTCCCCACTGAGGTGGGGAGTTACCCAACCGTAATCCCACATCTGGTAGTTTTTAAAGGTAACAATCCCTCTCCCTGGATTCCATTCCCTAGCCTGCTCTGCCCCAATGCACACAGCATTAAAGAGATAGCCGCAGAATCCCAGGATGGAGCGCGCAGCTGCTATGGCCCTGGCACTCTGCTCACATTCTGGGTGGGCCTGGGTGGATGCTATGAGTTAAAGCCATCCGCTGGGTAGTGCGCACGGGCAATTTGAAAAATCGAGTAAATAGGTAATTAAAATGGACTCAAGGAATGTTTTCAAACCTGAAGGACTGAATTATTTCCCATTTAAATTTGGGGTAAAAGTTTGAGCCAGTGCTGATAAAAAAGAAATAAACTGATTCTCCCCTCCATCCTCCTGTACCACCCCAAACCATTCACACGTGTAGGACCATCCAAAAAATGTAGAGTAGCCTTTTTTTCCGAGACAGATCTCTGGAACACTCTCCCTCCCTTGCTCGGAACCACTTCCTTTCTTCAAATCTCACTTTAAAACCTTCCTGTTTGCCTTAGCCTATGACTGACTCAGACCCCATTCATCTTTCTTTTCCCTCTCCCCATGACCACATCCTTCCATTCTCCCCTCACCATAGACTGTGAGAGAACACTAGGCTGGCTCTTTATGGCTCTTCATTTTTCAGCTTTTTCCTGTTCCATTGCAACACCTTGACATGTCAGTTTCCACTTTCAACTTGGCTGTGAGCCACTGTGCCCTGTTGTACATAGCATCAGGCCATTTCTTCATATGAATCTCCCCCCTCTCTTCCCCATCCTCTGAGGATGTAAATAATTTAAAAGTTTTAAACTTTTATATCTTCTTTTTCTTTTTTTCACAATCGCTTTCGTTTCCAAGAATATCTCTCGCGCTTCCCCCACCCAGACAGTTATCCCTTGTAGCAAAGAGTAAAAAAGAAATGGAGGGTGGGGAGGGAGGGAGCAGTTTAGCAAAGTCAACACATATACCAACAGAGAAGGAGCATGGACCATAAACTCAGAGCACCGGTTCAGGGACAGTTTCAGATGCTTACTACCTGTGTGACCTTGAGCAAGTCATTTAATTTCCCTTGGCCTCCATTCCTTCATCTCTAAAATGGAGCTGGAAGGTGCCAGAGCTAGAGCCTGTGTGTGCCTTGTAGTAAAAGTAAGGCTCCATACCTATAGTCTCCCACTTCTACAGAGAAAGGTGGGAGGATCATTTTCCCATTTCTTTGAGGACAAGTCCAATTATGATCATTATATAGCACTGTTTCACTTTTTTTTGTTATTTTTTCCATTTACATTGTTATATTCACTCATATTCTGTCACCATGATTTTGTATCAGCAATCCCTCACATATGGTTTGTACTATTGCCTTGATTTTACCTCTCAGATGCCTTGTTTGAGTCAAAGCATTGCTCGAACATTGCTTCTATAACAAAAAGTGCCCTCCCTTCCCCTCAAAATTTAATTTTGTATTTATGTACATATTGTCTCTCCTATTAGAGTACAAGGTCCTTGAGGACAGGGAGTATTTGATTTTTATCTTTATATCCCTAGTAACTAGAACAATGACTGGCACTCAGTAGGTACTTAATAAATGCAAGTTGATTCATTAATTATTTTCCTTCTTTCTGCATCAGTTAATTTTAGACTTCCTATGTTAGTTCACATAATTTCTGAGGATGCTTATCCCAACTCCCATTTTTACAAATTAGCCTTGACTCCCAAAGCAAGGCTAATTTCCCTCTCAAGGTTGGAGAGGTACCCTGAGGCTTCAGTAATGAATCTCTGATACCAGTGTCTTGAGCCTCGGCTGGTGTGCTTCCCCCTTCCTAGATTATAAATGAAGAATCATTCTAGTCAACAAGCATTAAGCAACTTTTGAAAAAGAGTATTTACTAAGGTAAATCCAGTAAAAATATTTGTTATAAAACATTCCTCCAAAACTGTCTGTGAGACACTCTCCTACAAGTATATACAGAACACAGGGAAACACAGGCTGAAGCCTAGAGAGCACATGCGACAAAGGGGTAATTTATAGTTCCTGGTTGCTGAAAGTCCCTTTCTCCCATTTGTGGGGTGTTCAAGAAGTTCCCCTTGAGTTCTTCTGGGTTTCTTGTAGACCCATAAAACTGCATCTATTTTGTCCTTGACTTCCAATGCAGATACTGCCCTTAGCTGATCTGAGGATGTTACTAGGATACTGATGGGTAGGTGGGAAGTTCAAAATTTTCCAGATCCTTTAGGAAGCTTCTTTTAAGGTCGTCTGGCCAACATGGTACTAAAGGAGACCTAGCTGACGTTGGAAACCCAGGCTTCTCTTTCTGTACCAAGTGTTTCTATGTCACGGGTTTGCCTGGAAAGCTGGCTAGGCTTGCTCTAGCTTCTCAAATTCAAATGACTCCTTTCTCTTGTCTTGACACTTGTTGGAACTTTCCAAACTCACTCTAAGCTTTTATATAAGACCCAGAGGATGGAATGGAGATTCTGTCTGTTGCTATTTCACTTCATTCAATGCCTTTCAAAGACTTTTCACATATAATACAAAGTCTATGACTGAGATTGAATATCTTACCACTTATTTTAAGGGGTGACTTAATTGGGGGTGACTATTGATTTACTAAATCAAACCACTCTTATGCCATGCTTTTCTTTGAATTATTCATATTCATAATTTCTTGGGACACAGATGAAGAATATATACCTGACTAACATTTTCCATTACATCCATGTGCCATAATTTGTACCATATACCATTATTCCTTTATACCAGTTGATGGACACTTAGTTTATTTCCGATTCTTTGCTATTGCAAAGAAAGCTGAATATATTGGTATATTTTACTGGACTACTTTTCTTATTTTTTCAGGAGGTAAAGAATTTCAGTGGCATTTTGTTACAGAGCCTCTGTCTCAATAATTCTAAATTGCATCACTCAAGTTTAAGAAAGTTTGAAAATAAAAGCCAAGATGGCTTGTTACATGTATCAGAAATACATAATCCTCTTAGTATTTTCCTTGGAAGACTTCAGGTAATGCTTGAGGGAAAGACGTGAACAAAACAGCTAAAATTAGACCAGCAATTGGTAGGTGCCTTCAAAACACAGTTATGATTATTCCAATTGGAGAAATTATTTTCCTTATTTAATGAGAATAATAGGCATCATGGAATGGTTGATAGGGGTACAACCTAGACACTGAAAAGATAGGGGTTCAGGTCTTGCCCCTGACACACATCAGCTGTGGGGCTCTGAGCAAGTAGTTAACTTCTCACTGCCCTAGGCAGCTTTTTAACACTATAAATTATAAACTAATTGCCATCTGCATTGATGAAATTTCCATATCATGCAATTATGAAAAACAGATCTTCCCCCCAAAATAAAGATAGACATTATTAGCATCTAAGGCTGGAAGGGACCTTGCAGATTGTCAGCTCCACCTCACCCAACTTTCACCACCATCATTCTTACAGAAGAAGAAATTGGGGCCCAGAGAGGTAAAATGACTTGCCTAAGGTCACATAAACAGTAAACTGCAAAGCCATGATTTGAATTCATACCCCTTAACACTAAATCTAGTGCCCATTATTCTACACCCAGTTGTCTTCTCTTTAGATCTCAGTTTTGTGAAGTGGAAATAAAAATGTTTGCATCATGTATCCTTGTTCAGTCAATTCTCCGTCATGTTGATCTCTTTGTGACCCCATTTGGGGTTTTCTTGGCAAAGATACTACTAGACTGATTTGCCCATGCCATCGCCATCTCATTTTGCACATGAAAAATATGAGACAAACAAGGTTAAGCGACTTGCCCAGGGTCACACAACTAGTAAGTGTCTATGACCAGATTCAAACTCAGGAAGATGAGTCTTTCTGACTCCGCACCTGGCACTCTCTCCATTGTACCACCTAGCTGCCCTTACCGCAAGGGTCAGTTATGAGGATAATGTTCTCTAAACTGTAAAAGCTCTACACAAATGTACAGGATTCTTGTCCTTCTTTAATGCTTAACATTTCTCACTTTATTATCCAGTCAAAGATGGAAGTGGAAATCCTAATAAAATCCATGACATTGGTAGAAACATTTTACAGAAAGTTTGAAAAAAACACTCAGAGCGATTGTCGTTGACTTTTGACTCTCAAGAAGTATATTTGCATGTAGTCCAAAAACAGAATGATGGCAGAGATGGCAGCTAAAAGGAGCAACATTAAATCATCTGGGAATGATGGCTGGAACTGTGTGATGGGATAGTGCTATAGCTGAGAAGGGGATGGCGTAATATCAAAATAATGGTCCCCCACTGTTATCAGGTCCCCCAGATACTACAAAACATTCATCAAAGGCCTACAGTTTGCAGAACACTATGGTGGGGACTTGATATGTTTTGAGTCATTTCTCAGGCAGCCAAGATCTTACTCAAACCATTTAACTCCTCTGGATCTCAGTTTCCTCATCTATAAAATGGGGGAGTTGGGCTAAATGATCTCAGAGAGGGCTTTGAGCTCTAAACTGTATGGTCTACCATTACTGAAAGACTTCATCTTCCCAATGGTGATGATGATGGTGACTCAGCAGTTCTTGTTTCTGCTTCACTAGCATCTGGAAAAAGGCCCTCCATATTTAAAAGCATCCTGTTGGCCTTTCTTGTTTTTTAGAGAGGTAGTATAAAATCAAACTCTACCTGCCCTAGTTTTTCCTAGCAATCTGTCAAAATTAGGGCACTTCCAATTTAAAGTGGATTTTCCTATTTACAATAAGACACTCCTGTGGAGTCAGCTTTTTCCTAAAAGCATGCCTTTTCTCCATGTGTGTGTTTTATGGAATTGAAAGAAACCCCCTAGGGAGTTTTATTTCTCATCCTGAAGTTTCCCATGTCCAGAAGGGAATTCAAGTTTCCAAGATCATCTCCAAGGTCATTCATGGAAGAAGATGGTTTAACTTTCTTCCAGCTGGGCACATGTGGGAAATGGAAAAAAAAATAATGGAGAGAGGGGTGAGAAATAGGGTATGAGGAGCTGGGAAGAAGAGAGGGGGGAGGGAGAAGAGGGGAATGAGGTCAGAAAGAAGAGAGAAGGGAAATAAAGGAGGTAGAAAGGAAAGGGGGAGAGAGAGATAAAGAGGGAAACAAAGAGAAGATAAGAAAATCAGAGAGAGGGAGAGAGAGATTGAGAAATGGGAGATAGACAAAGAAAAGAAAGAGGAAGGAGGGAGGGGGGGAGAGGGAAAGAAAGAGAAAGGCAGGAGAGGAGGGAGAAGACAGAAGGGAAGAAAAGAAAGAGGGAGAGAGGATGGTAGAAAGAAAAAAGAATAGGAAGTCGCATACTCAAGTAGTAGAAAATGTGAGTGGAAGTCCCTCTAAGTAGCAATCCGATCTCTGACAGGGAAGTTTTCAGCTGATTCCTTTTAGGACATGTCACGGTTCACCCCATAAGCTGTCATGTCCCATCAGTTTGCTCTTACAGAAGATCTTGGTGTCATCACTGTCATGAGGAGGCCTGGCAACTGGCAAAGAATTTCCGCCCTGTGCTATCCGATACGCCATTATTTGCCTCGTCTCATTTTAGCCGAGCAGTAACACTGCTGTCAGAGGTAATGGAGACCTTGCCACTAAGAAAATTGGCTGTAATTTATTTATCATTTGTTTCTGCATACCACAAGAGCGGCCATCTACTTCACGGCTGGGTCTAAGGTATTTGAGAGCCCCTGAAGTTCATGGTTTTCCGGTATTCTAAGTTCTACTTACAGCTTTTCCTGTAGATGACACACAACACCACCCTTGTGGTCTTGAAGGCCGTTTTCTCCTTTGCTTTCTTTAGTCACAAATCATTTTGAGGCATCCCTTAAGTGCATTTGTACTGTTAAGTGCACCGGACTGATTTGGTGTTAATTCAATTTGAGTGCCCTTAATATCTTGTGGGGGGTGATGCAATGCAGGCCGGCTGCACCTTGGAAAAACAGGTCCCAGGTTTGCCTGAGAGCAAGGCACCTTTCCCTTAGCAATTTACCAAAGTTGCTGATAAAATTTTCATAAGGAAACCTTTTTAGTCTGACCCTATTGTGTTATTCTCCCATTAAGGCTCAGGGCATCAAGTCTGTCTTCGAATGACAGCTTATTGCATTCTCCTCCATTATTGCTGCCTGCACGTAGCTGGCTGATGGGTCACAGTGGAAGCCCCCTCTTGTCGGGTTCTGGGAAGAACTGACAAAGAAAGAACCTGGGAGATTCTCTGTGTGTCTGCCTTATGCACTGAATAGTGGAGGGGGACTGAGTTCCTAATCTATCAGCAACCTTTACCTTTGAAGGATGAAGAGATAGATGAAAGATGCTCAAGGGGTACCCTGGAGACTTGGGGAGGAGAAAAGCAAGGATGTTGAAAGCAGGGCTAAAAAAAAGTGAGACAAACACTTTACATAAAATGAACACCAAAGAAAGCAGTGCATTGGGTTAAGAGCATGTTAGGGACTGCTTTTCTTTGGGGATATTGGATTTGGAATATGGCAGCCAGTGTCCCACAAGAAGCTTGATTGACCTTATACATATATTCAAGAACAATCACAGAGCATAGGGCTAGGAAGTGCCTTAAAGATTATGTACAAAGCAGAATTAATCACCTCCCCACCCCAAACTGGCCCCTCTTCCATTGGTTCCAATTTCGGTTGAGGGTACTACCAGTCTCCTAGTCCCTAACCCACCCAGGTTCCTAACCACAGACTACTCTTTGACTTTTTCCTCTCCCTCACTTTCCTAAGCTCCCCCAAATCCAGGTTGTCAAGTCTTGTAGATTCTCCCTCCAAGGTATCTGTTGTATACATCCTCTTCGTTCCACTCGTAGACTACCATTCTAATTCATGTCCTGATCGCCTCCACCACATTATTGTAATATTCTCTAAATTCACCTCCTAGTTCCCATTCTCTCTCTCATCAATTCCCCACACAGCTACCAAAATAACCTTCTTAAGGTACAGGTTTGATAACATCATTCTCCTGTTTGAAAAACTTTCACTGGCTCCCTATTGCCTGTAGAATAAAATACAGATTCCTCAGCCCATGGACAAATCTGATTTTACAGCTTTATTTCCCTTGATTCTCCTTAGAGTCCTCTGTGGTCCAAACCAAACAGATCTACCCGCTATTCCCTAAATTCTACATTCCAACAACCCCCTCGACACATTTGAGCAAAATCTCTTCCAATGCCTGTAATGCCCTCCTGTCTTCCTTTCATAAACTGTATCTTTTTCTTCAGTTCACCTTTTCTGTGAAGTTTTCCATCACCTCCTCCTCTCCCTCCATTGTGACTGCTTTCCCCTCACTTAAATTGCATTGTATTCATATCTGTGTACATGTTCTATCTCTCAGTAGAATATAAGCTACTTGAGGGCAGAAATTATTTAGGCTTTATCTCTCCAAAAGCTTGCACAGTCTTTGCAGGTACTCACTTGGGGTGAGGCAACAGATGGCTATGGAGGAGAAGTGAGGCTGGTGACCTGCACAGCCTTCCCTCACTCAAAACAAACTCAAGTGCAAGTCAAGTCATTATTTCTCTGACAACATGGTCTTCTTTGGCAACAAAGGATGAACACAATCCTTCTAGAAGCTTAGCCTTACAATCTAAATGGCCATGGACCCTGGAGCAGAGGCATTATATTTCTTGATTATACTAAAACAAAAACAACAGAAGATCCTATTTTGCTTGCCCCTACAGGTATAGAGAGACAAGGTGATTTGACCAGGGACCTCAGCTAGTTAGCCTCAGAGCTCAAGATCTGAACCCAGATTTTCTGACTCTCATTCTATTATACTTTTCCTTTCATCACTATGGAGCCTATGAAACCTTAGAGAGGGTTATGCTACAAACTGAATCAAATATGGAAATAACAGATGCTAGGAAAGTTCCAGGAGTCAGTGCAAAGTCCTGCTTTGATGGAAATAGACTAGAGTGGCCAGAAAGTACAAGGAAGATTGTGTGACCCAATCCCTTTTGATCTACAAATGAAATGGGCAAAGATTAGGACATGACCCCCAAGAGTTCCTGTATTTGTGAGGTTTTATCCCATTTTATAGGTAGAAGAGTAAAGAGGAAAAAAATAAAATGATTTGCCAAAGGTTGTAGAGAGGCAGCTAAGTGGTGCAAGGGATAGAGTGCTTAGGCTTGGAGTCAGGAAGACCTGAGTTCAAATCCAGTCTCACACATTTAATAGCTGTGTGACTCTGTGGAAGTCACTTCACCCTGTTTACCTCAGTTTCCTCATCTGTAAAATGAACCAGAGAAGGAAATAGCAAACCACCCCCATTATCTTTGCCAAGAAAACCCCAAATGGGGTCACTAAGAATCAGATCTGACTGAAAAAATGACTGAACAAATATAAAAGTAGAGGGAACCAGAGGATTTCCTACTTGCTAAAGAATGAGAAGAACTAGCCATCATCAGCCTGGTTATCTTATGCCATGATACCTTCCTTTTAGTTGTTTTATGCTCAGTATGAGCATAAGTCTGAAAGTTAAGTGGAAATTGAAAAAAAAACAGCCTTCAAACATCAGCATTTCCTGGCTTAAAAAACTTCTTTCTTATTGTAGATTATAAGCTCTTTGAGGACAGGAATTGTTTCATTTTGTCTTTATATCTCTAGCACCTACTAGTGTCAGGTATATAATAAAGTACTAAATAAATGTTTGTTGATGGATTGATGGATTGTTTGGGAATCTCATGGTTTGGGCTCCTTTGCTTTCTTTTCTGTAGTGGGTTTCACATAAGATCATTGGATCATAAATTTGGAGTTGGGGTGGGAGGATCATAGAGGCCACCTAATCCAAACCCCTCATTTTACAGAAAAGGAAACCGAGGACCAGAGAAGTGAAGTGACTTTCCCATGTTCATACATATATATTCATTATGGAAAAGCAAGAATTTCTAGTTGGTCTAGAGTTCTCTGTAGAGCTCTCTGTACAAGTTGACTTATGTGCATTTGTATGTGTGTTTGTAAGTCTTGCCTCTTCATGGGATGGTTAGGACTTACCCCAGGTTCTTGAAGCCCATGCCAAGGAGGCCCAAACTCCAGCAGTACTTACCAAACTGGAAAAATTCTGAAAATAGATCTGGTCATGGAATGAATACACTTGTCAACCAAAGACCAGTCTAAGAGACCATAAGATGCCCACCCCCCTGCCCTTTTTTTTCCTGGCTACAACCTCTCTCGCAGGTCATTTTTTAACTTTCAGGGAAGTTTTTCTTTGTGAGAGAGTACCCATCCTGATAAAAATGAAGGACCATTCATTAATGTGTGTGTGTGTATAAATGATAACTCACATTTACATACTGCCTTAACAATGGTGAAGCATCTTCCACTTAACATAACCAAATAGTACACAGATTATTGTATCTATTTAAATTGTGTAGATGAGGAAATTTTATAGATAAGGCTCTCACAAGTGAAATGATAAAACCCACAGTTCTGTAGCCAGGAAGTATGCAAACCTGTAGTCAAACTCAGGTCTTTTGACCCTGAGTTCACAGTTTTTATGCCACTGTGTGTATACGGAGATATATATATATATATATGATCCCCTGAATATACTCTTTATAAGTGTGTGTATGTGTTGTGGGGTTCATGGCCTCCGGGAAAGGTTGGCACATGTTTGGTGAGCTGATTTTGATATAATGTCAGCTAATGCTTGGGCTGCAGATGGAGAGGACACCCCAGTCAGGGAACTGTGTGTGTTTTATTAGAATGTACAATAGATTAGCCTATCTATCCCTTGATCTTTGAGAATATTTGGGTGAGTTGGAGATCAGGCATGTCTTCCTTTATGATTTTCACAGAGAAAAGAAACCATTGGGAACACTCTTCCCAGACTTTTCCTCTGAACAGCCCCAGGCAGTGAGACTTGGATCTACATTCCCCCAGATTTGGTCATTTAAAGATGCCTGACAGGGCCTAGGAATGCTGATATGTTTCAAAAACTACAAAAAATAACCTGCTCAAATTTCCAAGAGGAGGAGGGTTACTGTTGACTCAGTCCCTAGCAAGATTTTCTCTTGTTCCTCTTCTTTTTCAAGAGTGAAATTCGTATTAATTCTGCATGCCTGTCTAATAGTATGTCTGTCTGTCTGTCTTTGACTAGCTCCTCTGTCTATCTCTATTTCTGTCTCTGCCTTTATCTCTCTGTCTGTATCTCTGCATTGGTCTTTCTGTCTCTCAAAGGTATTAGTATTAGTTATTAAAGTATTAGTTATTAAAAGAAAAGAGAACTACTCACCAGGATGTTCCAGATGAGCTGTTTCCAGGGAGGTTGCTTTCAACTCCAATGAGCTGAAGCGACTGAGAAAGGAAGATCATGGGGCAAGGTTTTGGTTTGATGTCTTGTAGTGCTGGGGAGATGATTCATGTAGAGCAATGCCCTTGAGGTCATTGGTGAAAGCCCAGCGTAGCACCCCAGCTGAACTAGAACTCTGAAGTCCAGCCAAAAAGAGTTACTGGTCGCTAGTTGGCAAACAATTGGTGGGTCTGAGGCAAAGGATGGTGGGAGGGGGTGAGTCTTTCACTGGAACAATTACCTGCTGGGAAAGAGGGAACCATAAGATGTGTGCGGTAAAGAAAATTCTGGCAGGAAGGACATGGCTCTCACATTACAGGGCTGCTTTTGGAAATCAGAAGGGGGTTGTTATTGTAAGGTACCAACCATGAGAAAAGTGGTGAACAGAGGTGGTTATGGCACCAAACCATGAGGGAGTGAAGAGTTCACTGGCTATGCATGAAGGTGGATCAGAGGGAAAAGAAAGAGAACTCCCCTGCCACCATCATCATCAAAAACCTTGATTTCTTGGATCACTCTCAGCAGCTAGCAGAGTGATAACTAGTGTTGTTTTGTACTGGAGATAAATGCCATAAACTTAGGGAAATCACACAAAGTGTTCCCTTGATTTGGTGGAGGTAGGGGGACAGAGACAAGAAGTCAAGAGGCAGCAGTGGTGGGAGGTGGGGAACTGCGAGGTGAGGTGAGAGAAGAGGTCATTCTGGCCTTCTATCAGATAGCTTCCCATGTTAACTAATTTGTCTTGCTACAGAAATGTTAGCTCTGCTGTTTCTTGGAAGGTAAAGTCCTCTAAATTTGGTGCTCTGGGGAAAATCCCCTATTACTTCACCCTAGTTATAGGTCTTGAAGCTAACATCATACCTTTCATTTATTTAGAAAGTGTTGAATTGAGTTCAATAGTTAGCCATATTTCCTTACTGAGACTTTCTCTTCCATTGACTATATAGTTTTCATTCCCTTCTGTTGTTTAGTCCTTTTAGTTGTATCAGACTCTTCATGACTTCATTTGGGATTTCCTTGGCAAAGAAAGTGAAGTGGTCTGCCATTTTCTTCTCCAGTTCATTTTATAGATGAGGAAACTGAGGCAAACAGGGTTAAGTGATTGGCCCGGAGAGGGGATACACAGCTCGAAAGTGACTATGAGGAATTTCCATTCCCTTTATCTTTTAAATCATTCCTTCTGTTCCCTTCTTCGGCTCCTCTTCCTCCTCCCACATGAGAACTATGGGCTTTCCCTCAGGCTCAATCACTGAGCAGAGTCATGAGAAGAAACGATATTCTTCAAGGGAGCAATAATCATGATAACTCATATTTCTATACAAAAAACTTTGCTTACCACAATTCTGTGAGGTACAGAACACAAGTACTGTTATCTATATTTTACAGATGGGTAAACTATTCCTCAGGGACCCATCCCATCACAGAGTTGGTAAGTATATGAGCTGGGATTTGAAATCAGATCTCTTGACTCTAAATGATAAGCTCTCCTCACTACACTGCTTGCCATGAACTCAAGTAGCACCATAAAGATGGCCAAGTTTTGTGATTTTTCCAAGCACTAATAATCAGGGTTTTAAGGAAGAGAAAAAAGGAAGTGGGATCATTTATGTGTTACTTCAGGTAGAGAAATAAGAAATGCAGGGTGTCCTAAGCACCACTTCACAGATCATAGCTCTAAGATGGAAAATATCTTGGAGACCATATAAATCTAATGTCCTCATGCTACAGATATGGTAGCTGAGGCCCAGCGAAGTTAAATAGCTTGCCCAAAACTGGAGAGATACTAATAGTTGTGGGTAAGATTTGAACCTATGTTCAGTGACTGTAGAACCAAGCCTCCCCCCGCATTCCACACAAATGTAGTTGTACAAAGGCAATATAGTTGCACAATGGGACCCTCCTGGAAACTGGACATTCTGTTGCATTTTCTGTGTGAACTTGGGTAAATTACTTTACCTCTATGCTCAATTTCCTGTTCTGTAAAGTGAGAGGGTTGGCTTGTCTATTTTAGCTCTAAATCTATGATTATCCATGTCCTGTGTCAGTTACAAGCACTGCCTTTGACACGTAACCATCTTGATAAATACTCTAGATTCCTTAATAATAACAATAGCTAATATTTATATAGTGCTTACTCTGTGCCAGGCACTGCAAAATGTCTTACAATAATTATCTCCACAGTAACCCTTGCATGTAGGTGTTTTTATTTATTTATCCCCTATTATTTATTTATCCTCTATTATTATCCCCATTATATTTCACATTTTACAAATTAGGAAACTGAGGCAGAGTCTTCTATTCCTCTTCCTTGACATTGTAGGGAAACTGAGACCAGTGCAAACAGGAACATTTATAACTAAATAATTACATTATTGAAACTCATGAATGTTCCTCAGATGAGGGTTTTGAAAATATGGTAAATATATGGACCAAGTGTGAATAACTAAACCTCTTAAGGCCTTTTGGGCAGCTAAGGTGATGTGGTAGCTACAGCACCAGGCCTAGAGTTAGGAAGACCTGAGTTCAAATTCAGCCTCAGATGGTCACTAGCTCTGTGACCCCAGGCAAGTCACTTAACCCTGTTTATTTCAATTCCTCATCTGTGAAATGAGCTGGAGAAAAAAAATGGCAAACCACTCCAGTATTTTTGGCAAGAAAACAACACTTTGGGTCACAAAGAGTTGGACGGGCCTGTACCACAACCAAGTCAAGGCCTTTATTGTGGCCCTGCAAAGACTGTTTCGATAGCTTGTTTACTTTGACTTTTTTTGTCTTTCCCCTGAAGACATCAGTGCCACAAATGGTATCTATGTTTGATATGGACTCATTAGTTGGAGATTGGTTTGGATACTTGGATAATCATCTTCAAAATAGTTTTTTTGTCCTTTTCAATTATGCTTTTTGGAGGCCAGCCAACAAAAATGCAACAGGCCAAGAGAGAAAGCAAACAGTGCTGGATTACATTAGTAAATTACAGTACATTAGACGCAGGCGGGATTCCCAAAATTCTTAGACTAGCAGAAGTGTTTTAATAAAACCATACAAGGAAGAAAAGGAGCTGCTTTTAGAGAGGTGGTGTCCGTAAATCTGGGGAGGCAAGCTGAGTCCAGCAAGAGGGCAGTGGTCAAAGACAGACTTAGGGCTGGAAGATGGAAACAAGGGCAGGTAATAGGAATAAGTGAAACTGCGAAGCAAAGGGGAATACAGCACTAAAGCTCTGTATAAAGTGATACTGTGGAGGAAAGCTAAGGATAATAAGCTTTTTTAAAAAAATGTTGGAACAAAGAGGAAAATTAGAGAAGAGATAGAGCCACTGCTCAGGGTCAATGGGATGATGATAAAGGATGATGACGAAAAGGTGGAGAAAATCAGCTCTTAACTCTGTTTCTGTTTTCTCTGCTAAAAGAATGATCTTTGGAGCAAACAAAGAACAAAGAGGTCTCTCCAAGCTACTGCTGATATCCAGGATAAGTAATAAATGAAGACCTAGATTTCCTTGATGATTTCAAGAACCAGACCCCAAAGAACTACCCCAGGGTATTAAAATAATTGGCAAATATATCGAAAGAGAGTGGAAATGTAGAGGGGTGTGGGAGATCTGAAGAAAGGCAAACTTCTCAATTTTTAAAAGAAGGAAGAGAATGAAATTCTTCCGCTATAGACCACTGAGGTTGAATTTGAATCCTAGTGAAATTCTACAACATATTTAAAGGATAGTTAATGTTTATCTAGAAATGGAAGCATCAGCGAAAAAGAACAAATTTCCTCAATGATTAGTCAATGACAGAGTGAGGAGCCTTGTCCTCTTATGACCAGGTTACTAGAATGGTGGACCAAAGGAGTGTTATAGACTCACACGATTATAATATCATAGATATAGAGTTGGAAGGGATCCTTTGAGTTCATTGAATTGGACCCCCCTCATTTTACAGCTGAGGAAACAGACCTAGAGAGTTTATGTGACCTGTGATAAGGGATTCAAACCAGGTCTTCCTGACTGCAAATGCAGTACTCTATTGCACTATGAGTTTTTAACCTGGGGTATATGAACTTAAAAAAGTTGTAATCCTAAGTATTTTATTTTACATATTAAAAAATGTTATTCTAAGAAGGGGTCCAGTCAGTCAATAAACATTTGTTAAGTGCTTACTATGTGCCAGGCACTATGCTAAATACTGGGAATACAAAAAAAAAAACACAGGAGACAGAAGCTACTTTCAAGGTACTTGTAGTCTAATAGGGGAGAAAATGAACAAATAAATATATATGAAACAAGTTATATATCGGATAAATAAGAAATAAATAGGAGAAAGGAGGCACTAGTATTAAGATGGTTGGATATGGCTTCCTATAGAAGACTAAATTTAATTGGGTCTTAAAGTTAGCCAGGGAAAGTAATAAGTGGAGAAGTTAGAAGGGAGAACATTCTAAGGATGGGAGACAAATAGAGAAAATGACAGCAACCAGGAGATAAAGTGTCTTATTCATGGAACAGTTAGGAGGTCAGTGTCCCTGGATCAAAATGTACATGGCAAAGAGAAGGTGTCAGAAGACTAGAGAGGTAGGAGGCAGCTAGGCTATGAAAGGCTTTTTGACACCAGCCAATTTTGTATTTGACCCTGGAAGTGATAGAGAGTGGAGTTTTTTGAAGGGGCTGGGGGTTGGGACTCAGATCTGCACTTCAGGAAAATCTCTTTGGTGCCTGAATGGAGGATGGATTGGAGTGGGAAGAGACTTGAGGCAGGCAGACCCAACAGCAGACTATTGTAATAGTCTAATTGCAAGTTGATGAGGGACTGGACCAGGGTGGTAGGAGTGTCAGAGGAGAGAAGGGGGAGCATGGAGAGATAGTGCAAACATGACATGGATAGGTTTGGGCAACAGATGGGACATGAGGGGTGAGAGAGAGAAAAGAGTCAAGGATGACTCCTAGGTATAACTTGAGGGAGAGAGAGCATGATGGTGCCCTTTACAACACATAGGCTTTACCAGACTGCCAAAGGGGTCTATGATACAACTAAGATTAAGAACCCTTGTACTACACCTTGCTGCCTCTCAACATAACTATCATTTGAACCTCTTTTATTATTATTAATATCATTATTATTTTAAATTATTCACCTGTTGTTCCAACCCCACAAACACATACCCCAAAACATCCAGATGGAACTTTTTACAAAGAACATTTAAACATTGTAAAAGATTTTGTGGGTCTGCGTGTGTGTGCGTCTGTGTCCGTCTAAATTTAAGAGAAATGTAATATTTCCTAGCCTCAGACATTTACTAGCTGGGTGACCCTAAGCAAGTTATTTTGTCTGTTTCCTCATCTGTAAAATGGATGTAGTATTTTTCCTGAATTAACTTTTTTCATTCTATTTTTAACTGCTTTGATTTTACTTGAGAAAAGTCATTTCAATTTTATATCATGAAATTGTTCATTTTATCTTCTGTGATCTTTATCCCTTGTGTGGTCATGGATTCTTCCATTACCAGAGTTGTTAAAAAAAATTCTACTATTGATTAGAGAGATTCAAATCAAAACAACTCTGAGATACCACATCACACCTATCAGATTGGCTAACATGACAAAACAGGAAAATGATAAATGCTGGAGAAGATGTGGGATAGTTGGAATACCAATTCATTGTTGGTGGAGCTGTGAGCTGATCCAACCATTCTGGAGAGTAATTTGGAACTATGCCCAAAGGGCTACAAAAATGTGCATACTCTTTGATCCAGCAATACTGCTTCTGGGACTGTATCCCCAAGAGATCATTCAAAAAACATGTACAAAAATATTTATAGCAGTTCTCTTTGGGGTGGCCAAAAACTGGAAATCAAGGAGATGCCCATCAATTGGGGAATGGCTGAATAAATTATGGCATAAGAATGTAATGGAATACTATTGTGCTATAAGAAATGATGAACAAGAGGACTTCAGAGAGGCCTAGAAAGACTTACATGATCTGATGCTGAGTGAAAGGAGCAGAACCAGGAGAACTTTGTGCACAGCAACAACCAGTGTGCGAGGAATTTTTCTGGTAGACTTGGAACTTCATTGCAATACAAGGATTTAAATAATTCCCAATGGTCTCTTAAGGCAAAATGCCTTCCACATTCAGGGAAAGAACTATGAAATTCAATTGCAGAAAGAAGCAGATCATTTTCTTTTGTATTATGTTTTGGTTTGTTTTATTATTTCTCCCATTCATTTTTATTCTTCTATGCAACATGACTAAGGTGAAAATGTATTTAATAGGAATGTATGTATAGAACCAATATAAAACTGTGTGCCATCTCAGGGAGGGAATGGGGAAGTAGGAGGTAACAGGGAGAAGGGGGGTAAAAATCTAAGATGTATGGAAGTGACTGTAGAACACTGAAAACATATAAAATAATAAAATAAATAAATAGAAATACCACCACCACAACAAAAATTCTTTACATACTCCTCAAATTTGTTTAAGGTGTGATTCAAATCATGCTTCCGTTTTCCTCTTGTTTTGGTTCTAGTTTTCCTAGCACTTTTTTGCTGAATGGTGTTTACGTTTATCAAACGTTATGCAGCTATTTTTGTTTTCTTCTGTGTGGTGTACCTAATTTATTCCACTGATCAACTTTTCTCTTTTTTAGTCAATACCAAATAGTTTAGATGATTACAGTATTACTTTGTAGGATATGTAGAGAGAAATAGATAAATATGCATATATGTATACATACACGGAGTAATATAACTGCTAAACACTTAAAGGAGAAATTAAGCCACTTACAAGAAGAAATAAATAGTAAAACTATAATAACTCAGTACCTCAATGTACCTCAATCAGACTTAGACAAATCTAACAGAATTCAAACAAGTAAGAAATTAAGGATTTGAGCATAATTTTAGAAAAGTTGAATATGATATAATTCTGGCTATTATTGAATTAGTATATATATATATACATATACAGACACACATATATATGTACACACATATATATATTTCTCATCTGTGCATAGTTATTTTTACAAATATTAGCCATGTATAAAGGAATAAAAACCTCACAAATGAAGAAAAGCATAAATTAAATATAGTTTTTATTGACTACAACATAATAAAAGTATATTCAGTAAAAGATTTTTGAAGAAATGATTAAAATTTATTTTAGACTAAAAAGCTTAATCTGAAAGAATTGATAGGTCAAAGAAAAAAATAATGTAAAAAATAGATTATCTGTGCTGTCTTGGGTCCTGAATTTATGTCAGCTTGGCCATAAATTTCTAAAGTCCTGAGAGTGTATGGATTGATCCCTGCCCTCTCTCAGTAGCAGTTTTAGGGGCTTCTATTCCCATGTTGGTTTGGATGACAAACATTCTTGAATGTTCAACTGCGTTAGGGCATCCTTGTTGGAGTGCTAGTCTCCCAGTTCCTCAACCCTCAGGGTCTTCCTAGCTGCAGCACTTTGAGGCTATCTGAATTGGAAGACCTTCCCAAGATCTATTTATTTCATCCTGGCTCTTTTCACTAGGTTCCCTCCCTAGTGACTATTTCACCCAGATGAAAGCATTTTCCCACTGGCCTTTGAAGCTCTCTTTGATGTTTGTGGATTAAGCAATATGGGAACAGCAGTGGCTACCAGGGATCCTGCCCCCACTATATTATTGCTGTTCTTGAGCTGTTTTCAGTCATGTCTATCTGTTTATGACCTCAATTGGGTTTTCTTTGGTAGAGATACTGGAGTCTTTTGCTATTTCTTCTCCAATTCATTTTACAGATGAGGAAACTGAGGCAATCAAGTTAAGTCACTTGCTCAGGGCCACAGAGCTGCTAAGTGTCTGAGGCTTGATTTCAACTCAGGAAGATGAATCTTCCTAATTTTAAAACCAGCACTCTGTCCACTGTGTCATCTAACTGCCCTCAGTAGGCTTCTGCCCTTTCATTAGACAGGATGAAGGTATCAACTATGGTTTCTCTATTTCTTAATCAGTATTTGGTCTGATGCTTCTTTGTTTTATATTTTCTGCGATATATGTGTGGGAACTAGGTCTTTCAGCTCCCATTCAACCTGCTACCTGGAATAAAGAATTTAAGTTTTAACTAGCTTTTAACACAAGTCTCCCGGAAAACCAAGATGGCAAACCAGAAGGATGGACCTGTAGCCCATAAAATACCTGTAAGAAATGACTCCAAACAAATTCTAGAGCAGCAGAAACCACAAAACCACAAAGTGAAAGAGATTTCCAGCTAAAGAAAGCCTGGAAGGTTGACAGAAAAGGTCTATTGCACTGGGCGTTTAGTGGAGCACAGGCCAACATTGACCATGCAGCACTGGCAGGAACAGGATGAGAACAGGAGGAATCCGTGGCAGCCACTGCTGTTCCCAGATTGCTCAACCTGCAAACATCAAAGATAGCTTCAAAGGTCAGTGGAAAAGTGCTTTCATCTGGATGAGAAGGGAATGAGATCTGGCCCTGCCACCAGCAGCCACTGCAGTGGCAATATCCATTTTTGGAGCCCCCCACCTAAAGATCCTGGGAGAACTGAGTGGCTGAAGAGGATCTCAGCCCTGTCTGACGGTGCTGGGATGAGGAGGAGTGCTGGCATGGTGAAGCTGGAGGCAGTCGTGGAGAGGGAATTCTACTCACAGATCCTGGGCAGAAAATTTTTTGGTTGCTCCCAGATCAGTGCACAGGCCAGGAGAGGAGTAAACCCCTCTCCCTTGATTGTGCCACTTTGGAGGAACTTAGAACTTACAGGTCCCTAGAGTATACCCTCCTCTTGACAAAGGACTCGAAAGTCAAGTAACTGGCTGGGAAAATGCCCAAAAAAGGGGAAAAAATAAGACTATAGAAGGTTACTTTCTTGGTGAACAGATATTTTGTTCTATCCTTTTGGTGAGGAAGAACAATGCATACCATTAGAGGAAGACATAAAAGTCAAGGATTCTGCACCCAGAACCTCCAAAATAAATATGCAATAGTCTCAGGCCATGGAAGAGCTCAAAAAGGATTTTGAAAATCAAGTGAGAGAAGTGGATGAAAAATTGGGAAGAGAAATGAGAACAATGTAAGAAAATCATGAAAAGTCAGTCAATAGCTTGCTAAATGAGACCCAAAAAATGCTGAAGAAAATAACACCTTTAAAAATAGGCTAACTCAAATGGCAAAAGAGGCCTAAAAAGTCAGTGGGGAGAAGAATGCTTTAAAAAGCAAAATTAACCAAATGAAAAGGAGGTTTGAAAGCTCACTAAAGAAAATAGTTCTTTATAAATTAGAATGGAGCAGATGGAAGTTAATGACTTCATGAGAAAGAAACCAAGAAATTACAAAACAAAACAAAAAGAATGAAAAAATAAAAGACAATGTGAACTATCTCATTGGAAAAACAACTGACTTGGAAAATAGATCCAAGAGAGATAATTTAAAAATTATGGGACTACCTGAAAACCATGATCAAAAAAAGAGCCTAGACATCATCTTTCATGAAATTATCAAGGAAAATTTTCCTGATATTCTAGAATCAGAGGTTAAAATAAATGTTGAAAGAATCCACTGATCACTTCATGAAAGTGATCCAAAAAGAGAAACTCTTAGGAATATTGTAGCCAAATTCCAGAGTTCCCAGGTCTAGGAGAATATATTGCAAGCAGCTAGAAAAAAAAGAATTTGAATATTGTGGAAATACAATCAGGATAACACAAGATAACAAAAAGAATTTGAATATTGTGGAAATACAATCAGGATAACAGCTTCTACATTAAGGGATTGAAGGGCTTGGAATAGAATATTTCAGAAGTCAAAGGAATTAGAATTAAAACCAAGAATCACCTACCCAGAAAAACTGAGTATAATACTTGAGGGGAAAATGGTCATTCAATGAAACAGAACTTTCAAACATTCTTGATGAAAGAACCAGAGCTGAATTGAAAATTTGACTTTCAAACAAAGAATCAACAGAAGCATGAAAAGGTAAACAGGGAAGAGAAATCCTAAGGGACTTACTAAAGTTGAACTATGTACATTCCTACATGGAAAAATCGTATTTGTAACTCTTGAAACTTTTTTCAGTATTTTGGTAGTTGGAAGGATTTTATACACATGCACACATGTACACACATATACATGTATGTATATAGACAGAGAGCATAGGGTGAGTTGAATAGGAAGGGATGATATCTAAAAAAATAAAATTAAGGGGTGAGAGAAATATATTGGGAGGAGAAAGGGAGAAATGGAATGGGGCAAACTATCTCTTATGAAAGAGGTCAGAAAAAGTTTTTTCAGTGGAGGGGAAATGGGGGGAGGTGAGAGGGAAAAAGTGAAGCTTACTCTCTTATATTTGGCTTAAGGAGGGAATAATATGCACACTTGATTTGGTATGAAAATCTATCTTACACTACAGGAAAGTACGGGAGAAGGGGATAAGTGGGGTGGGGGAATGATAGAATGAAAGACTAATGGGAGGAGGGAGTAGAAGTAAGCACTCTTGGAGGGGGAAGAGGTCAAAAAAGAAAATAGAATAAATAGGAGATAGGATAGAATGGAGGGAAATATAGTTAGTCTTACACAACATGACTATTATGGAAGTCTTTTGCAAAGCTACACATATATAGCCTATATTGAATTGCTTGCCTTCTCAGTGGGGATGGATGGGGAAAGAGGAAGGGAGAGAAGTTGGAACTCAAAGTTTTAGGAACAAATGTTGAGAATTGTTCTTGCATGCAACTGAGAAATAAGAAATACAGGTAACAGGGTATAGAGATCTATCTTGACCTACAAGAAAGAGAGAAGATAGGGATAAGAGAAGGGAGGGGTGTGATAGCAGGTAGGGCAGATTGGGGGAAAGGGTAATCAGAATGCATGGCATTTTGGGGTGTGGGGAGGGGAGAGATGGGGAGAAAGTTTGGAACTCAAAATTTTGTGGAAATATATGTTCAAAACTAAAAATAAATAAATAATCATTAAAAAAAAGACAAGTCTCCTAACTCATTAAGTGGTATTCATCTGATAGGGAAAATTCAAGCTAGCACTGAATGCCAGTGGCATTAACTCCCCTGAGCATCTGTCCACTTGAAACTATTTTGCTTATGCCAGGGGCACAGATAGTATTCCTTTGGAACTAATTTCCTACCTCCTATAACTTTGCTTTATCTTCCTGGCTTACTCTCTCCTCAGATTTTTGAGTACACATTTATTACATGTTGCAGTCCCTCCAATAGGGTGTAAGCTTCTCAAGGACAGGGATTACTTTTTGTTTTGTTTTTGTATTTCCAGAATCTAGTACGGTGCCTTTCATATGGTAGGTGATTGGTAAATGCCATTTGGGTTAGACTGAATTGTATCATACTGTTGTGTTACTAATTAATATTATTATGCAAGATACTCCCCCCCATATACATGTAGCCTTAGGTTCACTTTGTATGTATCAACACAACCCATTGAAGAACTCTTTAAGAGTAATAGTAATACAAGCCACTCTTACACAATGCAATTGATGTGACCTTTCCTTAGTTGATGAATTTTTGTCAACTGCAGAAATAGCTGATTACTGAGCCATCAAGTGAATCACTCCCCTGTCAATCCAATTCAGTGACAATGACAGCTAACACATTAGCATCAAACGTATTCTGTCCTAATGAGTTCAGCCACCTTTGCTACTAAAGTAGGACTGATCACAATGCTTTGTTCAATTGTTGTGTGACTATGTGTTTCAATGTCCAAAAAACCCTCAATTATCCAAGAAATGGATGAATTGGGTTTATTTCAGAAGTTTGGACAGAGAGGAGAAGAAAGGAGGATATTGATTTATGGATAACAAAAATGAGGAATTGTAACCACTCAAGTCTGACAGTTGTTGTAGTATAATCAAGAAGGGTCCTAGGATGTTTTCCATATAGGAATGTGCAGATTTTAAAGTAGATTGTAATTATTTAAAACAGTGGATTTCACCTCCGTCTTCATTTTTTTATTCCTTCATGTATCCCTTTTGTTTCCAAAATTTAGCACAGCAACTGAACCTGGCATATAAAATATATTAATAAATGCTCATTTGCTGACTGTCTAACTGTACTTTTGGTGAAAATGGGAGTTTGGGATTTTGGTTGGATCCTTAAATGAAGCACAATGGAAAAAATAAATTGTACTAAGAATCAAGAGACCTAGAATCTAGTCTGTACTATGACCTAATGACTGTGGTTCTGGGCAAGCCCATCTTTGGGTTGATTCCTTCATCCAGAATGAAGCTGAAATAATTATTCTAGTTTATTTCCAAAGTTCCTTCTACCTTAAGCACTAATTATAATTCTGTTATAAAAGTATACAATTGTTCCTCCTACATTAAGCATTGATATAATTATGTGAAAGAATGCCATTGTTCCAGGGTTTCCAAAGAAATGAAAGACCAACTTGGAGATCTGGAAGGAACTTTAGAGGAAGATTATGATTCATTTTACAGATGGAGAAACTGAGGTCCAGAGATGCAAGGTGATTTGCTAAAGGCCAATAATATATAAATATCAGGTCTGGAACTTTGACCCAGGTATTCTGATTTTGAATTCTAGTTCATTCTCCATAATTACCTTGTTGTTAACTACAATATGCTCTGAGCTAGAGGTGTGTTGATTAATGTTTAACAACCTGTTCTCCAGTAAAAAAAAAATGTATACACAACACATTTATTAGTTTAAGTGGCATTTTTAAGATTTCTCCATAATTTATTGTCTATATAATCAATAAAATAATAAATTAAGTCCTGATTTGTAGCATTTGACAATTTCAAAGGTATAAAGGCTCATAATGAAAATTTAGCAATCAACTCTCACAAGTCAGTTTGGGCTGACGCCAGCGCACCACTGGTCCGAGTTCATGTGAGGCATTCATTTATTCATCTTTAGCTAGGTACTGTGAGTTGTGGAGTTTTGGATACCCAGTCTGTTTTTACTGCAATGACACTATTTATATGCTAGGAAAGAACTTAACTTATGATCCTGAATCTGGAGTGATCTTTGATTTATGTATCTAACTTCTTTCCAGTTAAATCTGACCTGTCAATAGAATTAATTTTGTCATTGTTGCTATTGAGAGGGGAGAAGTGCCAATTTAAGAATACATATAATTATTTTTACTTTCACTTCAGAGACAAAACTGTGAGTTTTGGCTTTGAGTTTTAACAAAACTCCTTGTGAATCTGTATTTAGGTGTGTGTGCATGTGCATGTGCACACACATGTGTTTGCATTCTGCTAAATGAGCAACAGCCTCTATGATATGGTCATCACTGGGTAAATTGCATACATCATCCTCTTGAGTGAGAGGTAATAAATCATTATTTCCAGGTAGGATCTTTTATTGAGGTCTTGGAATTCCATTTCATTGAGAAAAGATTTTTTTCCCTCTTGGCTCTCTCTGGGCTGTTTTACCGAAGAATTCATGGCAAGCTGACATTTATTAGTTAGGACACGGTCCACACTGATCTGACACACACTGACCAGCTGTTGCCATACCAATTTTGCTATGGATGTCCCGTATTTATGTACATCTCCCTGTTTAGAATGTTTGAGTAGTAGAAGAATCGAACGGTACAAATGGGCCAAAATTGCCACCCATTTTCCTCCCTGAGAAACTGCCTTGCACAGATTGGTTAAAACGCACACACACACACACACACACACACACACACACACACGCACAGCTTTATTGATACCTTTGTTTTTAAAGCACAGTCATTTCACAATATTTGACCCTCTGCTCCCTTGTCTTTGAACCATCCCCTGTAACAAAGAAAAACAATTAAACAAAACCAAATAAAAAAGAGATTTCACTTGACCACACATGCAACTTTCCATATCGCTAGCCCCCCACATCTCTAGATACTTTCATAGTTTTTTAAATTTTATTTAATACAGAAAAGAGTGATTCATTAGCTAGTTAGCAGTCATTAACTGGAAGCACCACCCTTCCCAACAATAACCAATGTTTGAAATGTAATGTTAATCTCACAACTATAGTGCTGCCACAGCTATTCCTGACACTGGTAGTTTTAAGCTACCTTCGGGAGATTTTAGACAGCCCCCTCAGTGGGAAATAGGAATGATTTACTTGGGGATCCTGGCTAGCAAGCCTGCTAAATCATTCGTGTATTATTAAATATTTTATGGGCTGGAGAGAGCAGGTGGTGCCAGGATGACATGCCCATGTTGTTCTCACCATTCCTAGCACTGACCTTGCTTGTAAAAGAAGGAGCTGGCCCCCTACACTGCCAGAAAGGAGCATGCTGGGCTACTCTGCCAGGCGAGGCATTCAGGGGCAAAATAGGCATTAATCTATAGGCTACGCTTTGGGTCATCCCATGCCTGAAATGCCACCATTAACAATCCATTCCTCTGGATGATTAAGGAACGGTTCCTTGTTAATATTCAGAGCCTCCTTTTCAACTTCACAACCACTTTCTGTTTAGTCATTTAATCTGAACTCTTCAAATCCCATTTCATTTAAGCTGTATTCCAAAACTCACAGGGATAAAGGTGCTGATTTCACTCACCACATTTTCAAAACCAATATTCATCATACCCCAAAAAAGTGTTTTAATGAATTTTGCAGCCACTATACATATTTTTCTTCACTTAATTTCATGGTCTTATTTAATCAACAAGCATTTATTAAGCATTTACTACATGCTAAGCACTGTGGCTTAAAGTAATTAATTAGTACATTAATTGAGAACATCAATATCTCTGTCTATCTATCTGTCTGTCTCTGTCTGTCTTTCTATCTGCCTCTCTGCCCATCAACCTCTCTATCTCTTTATTTCTCTATCAAGGATCTATGTCTGTCCACACCCCACTCCCATTTGTCCACCTATTTCTCTATCTGTCTGTCTGTCTACATAATGGTCTGGCCAATTTGATGCAGGAGGAGAAGATGGAGCTGCCCTACAAATTGTGCAATGTGTCGAATGATACCAAACCGCTTGGCATATTTCTTTAGCACCAGTGTTCTGATGGTAAGGCTTTATGACTGTGAACTATGGAACATTTTAGTCTCAAAAGAATCAAAATTGCAGTTAACCTAAAAGGCAATGGAAATAATTAGGTCAAAGTATGTTACTGACAAGGACCAGAATGTAGTAGTTTGCATAAAAAGAAGCTAGATGGATGTAGTACAACATATCAGGTGCTCAACCCGAAATCAGAAAGACCTGAATTGATATTCTGGTTTAGGGAGTTATTAGTTACAGGATTCTGGGCAAGTCACCTAACTTCCCTAAGCCTCCGATTTCTCATCTGTAAAATGTATATAATGAAGATATCAGTTACCTCATAGGGTCCTTATGAGGATTAAATTTGTGTGTGTATACATATGTATATATATATATATACATGTTTGCATATGTGTATATGTATATATGTAGACATAATATATATAAAGTGTTGTGTAAACCTTAAAATGCAATATAAATATTAGCTATTATTATGATTATTTTGTAGATATGACCAAGGATATGCATGACTAGAAGTCTATCAATCCACACACATTTATTGAATGCCAAGTATGTGCTAGAATTGTGCTAAGCACCGAGGATACAGATATAAAATTCAAACATGCCTTGCTCTCACAAGGGATTTATATTCCAGAAAAGGAATATAATCAATCATCAAGGAATGAGAATGAGGCAAGGAATGAAGTGCCTCATTGGTACCTTCAAGATGCTCCAAGGACCGGAAGGAGTCTTCTAGAAGATGGAATGAATCGTGTATGGCAGAGTTTCATAAACTGTGGGAACCCTTTCCCCACCCCCACCCCCACCCTGCAGAGAGACAAGTTCCAGGAATGGGTCAAGGCTAAGAGGCAAGGGAAGGGATAAAGCAATGTTTGAAGTCATTGAGTGTGTTGGGGTCTCCTACATCTATCCCCTTGTTGCATGGAAACGTAGTTCAAATCAAAGTTGGCAAAAAAGAGGCTATTAGCAAATTTGATCCAACTGAGTGAATGCCAAGCTGTGATTATTTAACATGGTGCACACAATGTAGGTAAAATTTAAGTTGGCACATGCTGAATTTTGCCCTTCTACCATCTCCGTCCTCGTCACATCAGCTGGTTCAAACTCATGAAAGAGAAGTTATGTTGTGCTACCTGACGCACTTGAAAGTGAAATATACAAGTACAAATTTAATCTTTACTTGGACATTAAAAGGACCATGATATCTATTACATTTTACATTTACATAACATCTATTACATTTTTCAACATCATTCATTTTAATAAAGGCCTACAAATTTTTTTAAAAATTAAATAAACCAAAAATAGTTATAGTCATTTGAAATATTGAACAATTAAATTTAAATTTGATTCTTTTAAATACTGTATTATATTGTCGCCAAAGGTGCATGTGTGTGTGTGGGGGGGGGCACAACAATATTTTTCTTATTAAAAAAAAGTGATATTGCTACACTTTATTTAGAAACAGCTGGAGTATAGACACAAAAGAATCAAAATTGATTGAAAGATGTGGAGGAATTGCAACTAATATTAGTGGAAGGACTAATGAGGTCACACAATCTATGTAAGTGTAGGAGGACCGGCAAGGTTTGTGCTAGCCGGAATACTGCAAAGAACACCAGTGCCTTTGTGGCTAGCAAATATGGCTAATAAAGGCAGAAATGCAAAATGATAGCAGAGGCTGATGCCCCTACCTGCTTTTACCTCACATTTCCCTTCTATACCTAAGTGTGTGTGGGGGTGGGGTGGGGGGGGTGGGTGAGTGTGTGTGAATGACTTTCAATGTGATTGACTGTGTGCACCCTTCACTTGTATGCCTTAGTCACATGCGCTTTGGGTATAAGTCTCTTTGTGGTGTGTGTCCTGGTCACATATGTCCTCTATAAATGTGCTTCTCCTTACTGGTGATTTAGTATCTATGGGAGAATGCACCTCATACATGGATGGGGGCAGGGAATTTTTTGCTGATAATTTACCTTCACTGACATTTTACTAATTACTTTTTTTGGGGGGAGTATAATAATAAAATTCTCCAGCAGTAGTAGGCATTTATTGGGCTTACTGTAAAAAGTATTTTTCCTTAACTTTCCAGTGAGTTTTTTTTAAAAAAACATTATGGCCCTGCTATGTGCTTTAAAAAATCTTTTAAAAAACAAGTTCAATTTCTTTAATTAAAAAAAATCCTCTTGTACATTTCACTTTGACTCAAGAATCCTTTCAACAATGCAACAAAACAAGACAACAAAACAGTAAAAGGATGTGTTTTATTTATTGTTAATGCAAAGGAGGTTTGTATCCTATAATTTTGACAGTTTCATTCTTTTTTAAAATTTTTATTTTTTCAATTTTTTTAGCATTTTCTTTTTTATATTTGTTTATCTTTAGATTTCAACATTCATTTCCACAGAATATTCTGATTACCCCTTCCCTAAATATGTCCTCCCTTCTATCAGATCCCACCTTTCCCTTATCCCCATTGTCTCTCTTTTCTTGTAGGGCAAGATTGATTTATATATCCCATTACCTGTATTTCTTATTTCATAATTATATGCAATAATAATTCTCAACATTCATTTCTAATACTTTGAATTCCAACTTCTCTCCCTCCCTCCCCACCCATCCCTACTGAGAAAGTAAGCAATTCAATACAGGCCATATATGTGTTGTTGTGCAAAAGATTTCCATAATAGTCATGTTGTGTAAGACTATATTTCCCTCCATCCTACCCTGTTCTCCCTTTATTCTATTCTCTCATATGACCTTATCCCTTTCCAAAAGTGTTTACTTCTAGTTACTCCCTTCTCCTATTTATCCTCCCTTCTATCATCCCCCTCATCCCACTTGTCCCCTCTACTTTCCTGTAGTGTAAGATAGATTTTCATACCAAATTTAGTGAGCATGTTCTTCCCTCCTTAAGCATATGTGAAAAGGGTAAGATTCACTTTTCCCCCTCTCACCTTCTCCCTTTTCTCCTCCATTGAACAAGATTTCTCTTATCTCTTTTATGAATTATAGCCTGTCCCATTCCATTTCTCCCTTTCTCCTCCCAATATATTCCTCTCTCACCCCTTAATTTTATTCAACTCAACCTGTGCTCTGTGTGTGTGTGTGCATGCGTGTATAATCCCTCCACCTACCCAAATACTGAGAAGTCTCAAGAGCTACAAATATGATCTTTCCATGTAGCAATGTACATAGTTCAGCTTTAGAAAGTCCTTTATGATTTTTCTTTCCTGTTTACATCTTCATGCTTCTGTTGATTCTTTGTTTGAAAGTCAAGTTTTCTCTTCAGTTCTGGTCTTTTCATCAAGAATACTTGAAAGTCCTCTGTATCATTGAATGACCATTTTTTTCCTGAAGTATTATACTCATTTTTGCTGGGTAGGTGATTCTTGGTTTGAGTCCTAGTTCCTTTGACTTCTGGAATATCCTATTCCAAGCCCTTCAATCCCTTAATGTAGAAGCTACCAGATCTTGTGTTATCCTGATTGTATTTCCACAATACTCAAATTGTTTCTTTCCAGATGCTTGCAATATCTTCTTCTTGACTTGGGAGCTCTGGAATTTGGCTACAATATTCCTAGGAGTTTCTCTTTTTGGATCATCTTTCATGAGGTGATCAGTGAATTCTTTCAACATTTATTTTAATCTCTGGTTTTAGAATATCAGGACAATTTTCCTTGATAATTTCATGAAAGATGATGTCTAAGCTCTTTTATTGATCATAGCTTTCAGGTAGTCCCATAATTTTTAAATTATCTCTCTTGGATCTATTTTCCAAGTCAGTTGTTTTTCCAATGAGATATTTCACATTGTCTTCTATTTTTTCATTCTTTTGGTTTTGTTTTGTAATTTCTTGGTTTATCATAGTCATTAGCTTCCCTCAGGTCCACTCTCATTTTTAAAGAACTGTTTCTTCAGTGAGCTTTTGAGCCTCCTTTTTAATTTGGCTGATTCTGTTTTTTAAAGCCGTCTTCTCCTCATTGGCTTTTTGGACCTCTTTTTCCAATTGAGTTAGCCTATTTTTAAAGGTGTTATTTTCTTCAACATTTTTTTTTTGGTCTCCTTTAGCAAGCTGTAAACTCGCTTTTCAAGCTCCTCCATGACCTGAGCCGATCGCATATTCATTTGGGAGGTACTGGATGCGGAAGCTTTGCCTTCCTCTGACAGTATGCATTATTCTTCCTCATCCAAAAGGATGGAAGGAGATAACTGTTCACCAAGAAAGTAACCTTCTATGGTCTTATTTTTCCCCCCTTCTTTGGGCATTTTCTCAGCCAGTTACTTGACTTCTGAATCTTTTGTCAAGAGGAGGGTCCTGGTGCTCCTCCTTACCCCATGACTATGTTCAGGGTTGAAGTTCAGATCAGCTGCTCAACTTCCATAGAGGTTTTAAGTTGAGGTGCTCCCAAGATGGAAGCTGCTGCTGGACCCCACCACTGCCACGCAGTGGCACTGCCTTGCTGCTGCTGCTACTGCCAGCACTGCTGCCTGGGGCCTGTGCTGGAGGGGACCCTGCTCCCCTCTCACCCAGTTGGGAAAGACCTCTCACTGACTTTTGAAGCTTTCTTTGGCACTTGTGAGTTGAGGCATCTGAGATCCTCCCTGCTGGGGATTCTGCCGCAGAGGCCTGTCCCAATCCTGTTCCTCCTGGCCAGGGCTGACTGTTCCACTCAGCGTCCTGTGGGATAGACCTTTCCTGTTGGCTTTTCTGGTTACTTTTGGCTGGAAATCTCTTTTACTCTGCCATTCTGTGTCTTCTTTTGCTCTAGAATTTGTTGAGAGTTATTTTTACAGGTATTTTATGGGCTTTGGGAGAAAAGCCAGTGTATGTGTGTTTTTCTATTCCACCATCTTGGCTCTGCCCCTCTACTAAGTTCTTTTTTGCTTAGAATTAATCAAAGATTTATAAAATCATAGATTTAAAACTAAACGATATCTTAGAGGCCACAAAGTTCAACCCTCTCATTTTATAGAAGAGGAAATTGCCCAGGATCACACAGTTAGTGTCTGAGGTGGAATCTAATCCCAGATCTTCCTAATTCCAAAGCCAGTGATCCATTCCTCCATGCTACCCTTCTGTAGCCTCTGCTTTTTCTGGTAATATTGGTGGGGACTCTTGAATGGATGCTGACACATAGTATCAGAACACATCTAGGGTCACTTTTCTACCCCAGGTGCCACATAAATATAGTCACCGGGTATTTTCTGCTTAGTTTATATTTACAAAGTAGGTCCTTTTCTATATATCTGTGTTGAATTTATGGGCAGCCAGGTGGCACAGTGGATAGAGCACAGGACCTCAAGTGGGGAAGACTCATGTTCCTGAGTTCAAATCTGGGATCTTTAGACACGAGCTATATGACCCTGGGCAAGTCACTTAACCTGATTGCCTCAGTTTCCTCATCTGTAAAATAAGCTGGAGAAGGATATGGCGAAACCGTCCAGTATTTTTGCCAAGAAAACTCCAAATGGAATCACAAAGAGTCTGACATCATTGAGTGACAACAACACAATGTTGAATTAGGTGACATCTTTCTTGGTCATAAACTCTGTATAAATAAAAGTTGTCAGTATAGCATGTGAATGGTCACATGCAAGCCCTTAAAAGTGATTTTCATAGAATCATTGCTCTAGAACTAGGAGGGACCTTAAAGACCATCTTATCTAACATCCTCAGTTTTTTGTATGAAGAAACAGACCCATGGAAGTTAAATGACTTGTCCAACGTCATTCTGGTAGCAAATATAAGAGGCAGGAGAAAAGGCACCAGCAGGTAAGTCTTTACAATGTTTGAAAATGACTGAACAAGGTAGTCTAGACTCTAGACAAAGCAACTCTAATTTTTTTCCAGTAAGGTGATAAATCAACAATTAAAACACATGCACATACATACATATACATGCATGAACATGCATATACACACATTAGTTGCAGCTAAAGCCACAAGGATATAAAATGAAATAGATGAAAAAAATGGCATCAGTGGTGTTTCTCATTTTAATCTCCCTGTTTTAATCTCTTACCAATGGGCTTATAGTCTTTTAAACTCTTGTTTGACATTCCAGACACACAGTGAAGCAGAGACACGCTGTGCATTTACCATAACTGACATGTGTTCCAGATATCAGCTAAGAACTTGAGCCCTAGTCCCATGCAAAGAGAAACTGTTCTAAATTAGCGACACAGAAAACGTACTTGGCTAGCCAAGATAGTTACACATGATTAATGTGATGAAGGCAAATACTTTTGTTTTTAAAAATAAAAGAATGATATCCCTGAATAAGGGAAAAGAAAAATTATATTCTTGCAAAGTAGAGAAGAGTGTCCTGGTTTCTATCTCTGATCTTGTATTTCCTTTCTGTCTCTGTCTCTCCCTCTGGCCCCCCTGCCCAATCTTGCCATCTGTGCTTAGGTTTCTTTGTTTTTCCACCAACAAGACAGAGTGATAAACTGTGTTGGTATTTTTTTTTCTGGGAACCCTGGCCATATTAATATTAAATCATCTGTGTATACTAACTGATTAACCCTACTGGTAGGGCCAATAGGTCTTGGAATGTATCCACCTCCTAAAGCTCCCCCATGTCTCCTTATCCCTCCACCCCACCCTAGTCTCTGGCACATATCTTCACCACTGTATTTAAAATAGAGATAATGTAAAGGGAGAGATGTTAGCCATTTCTTTTACTCAGATTTCACATAATCAGAGAAACAGAATTAGAAGGAACCTCAGCACTAATCTTTGTCAATCCATACCAGGACAAGGACTAGAAATTTCTAACTTTCCATTCATTCTACCCTCCTCCCCCTCTTCTCCACTGCCAATAAAACATAAAGGGGAAATTAGTGTTTCTACTAAGGAAAATTTCAAGATGAGGGCTAACAGAAAGAATAAGCCATTTGTACCTAGCACAACAGCTAACCTTTTGTCCAGGCATGCGAAAATAATGAAGTCAGGAAAATGGACTTAGGGCAGCCATCCAGTGTGTGAACTGATGGAGGATTAAATGTTGTCAGTCCAATAGCAACTCATCACTAAGCCATGAATCCTACTGCTCTTCTGAATTAGTCATTGGCACAATGGTTTGGACCAAAATTGGTCTAGTGGGTTAGTCTTTTCTTCTCCTAACTTTCATCCTATTTATTTTTCAGTTAAGAAATACTTATTTTCTTTCCCTATTACTTCCTCTCTCACATACAAAAACAAAAATTACCAAACCCTTGAAACAAATAAGCATCGTCAAGCAAAAAATATCTCTTATTAGTCTTGTTTAAAAATCTATGTCCTATCGTTCACTTGGATTCTATCCCTTCTCTTTCAGAAGGTAAGTAGAAAGCTTCTTTGCCCTTTGGAATTGTGGTTGGTCGTTCCATTGAGCAGAGTCTTTTGAAGTTATTGTATAAATTTTTCTCAATGTTCTGTTCATTTTACTCTTCACTTGTAGATGCAGGTGTCTTCCCAGATTTTTCTGAAACTGCTATTTGTTTTCATATAGTAATATTCTATTATATTCACATATAATAATTCATTCAGCCTTTCCTCACTTGATAGGTACCACCTTAGTTTTTAGTTCTTTGTCAGTACAAAAAGAGATACTATAGATATTTTTGTACAAAGGGTCTCTTTTCTCTTTTTTTGAATTGTTTGGAGGCATGGGTCTACTAGTAGTGATAACGTTGGATCCACAAATATGCATAATTTAGTGACTTTGGGGGCATAGTTCCAAATAGCTTTCCAAAATGACTAGATTAATTCATAGCTCTACTAACAGTGCCTCAATGTGCCTGTAGGGGTACCATTCCTCCAGTATTTGTCATCTTGGACAATTTGATGGATGTGAACTGGATTTCTTTCTTTGAAAATGTTTGTTCAAATCCTCTGACCATTTATTAATTGAGGAAATGACTCTTATTCTTATACATTTGAATCAGTTCCTTTTCTCAATTAAACTAAAGATGTTTGGTTTGTTTCTGAGAATATATGTGATTTGGGGTCCAGATCAGTTCCATCGTCCCCATGAAATCCAGGGTTGCAACTTGCCAAGGTTGCCAAGTTTAGATTTGTAAAGTGAGTTCAAAAAGGACCTATGCTTTAATCCCACCTTTGTTACTTATGATCTTAATGGGCTGAACCAGATTGTCTCAAGGTTTCTCTGAGTTCCAAAACCTATGATCTTATAAAACTGTCCTTCCTATTCAGCTGTGTAGAAGTGTGGAAAAAAGACTTCCAGTCAGGTGACCTTGGCATGAATTCTAGCTCTAGCCATCCAACCACTTTGACCCTCAAGTTCCTCTTTGTGAAATTGGAATTATAATGCTGACACTCTATACCTTGCAGAGTTCGCTAAGAAAGTACTTTGTAAAATGTAATATGTTATTAAAACGTAGGCTGTTGCTGTCAGACCTGAAATTCAATACATTGAATTTTGGTACATAAGCCAAGTTATGTTAGTATTTCCCCTGGGTATAGGCAAGAAGTGCTAGCTACAGAATGTTTCTATATTCAAGTGTACTTTTTTCATAAAATAAGTATATATTAGGTATTTATTGATAATATCTATCACCACAAGAGATGGATATGCAAAGAGATACCATATGTTAGAACCAGATAAATATCACTGTCTTGCTCAGCTTAAATAAACCTGGAGAATTATCAATCACTGCTTGATCTAACTCTGACATTTCCCCATATCTCAGCTAGAAAATTATCCTGAATCTCTTCCTAGAGTTAGAAACTCCAAGGGTTGTACTCAGAATTCTCAAGGTCATGACCCATCCCTAATTCAAAAGGCTACTGCAGGGGATCCTCTAAGCAGCTTCTTACCTTTATCAGGAAAAAAAAAAGTATTTGCCTACTTGGTTTGGAAATTTGTGTTGGGGCCTGCCTCCCTATGCATGGAGGATTGGAGGAGGTGTCAGGAGAGTCAGTCAATAAACATTTCTGAGAGCCTACTATGCATCAGGTACTGGAGACATGAAATGAGTCAAAAGATAGTTTCCTCAAGGAAGGGTGAATGGAGAGACAACCACAAAACTGTTAAGGTGTGGTTTTCTAAGCCAATATGCACCCATAATATTTACGATTTACTAGTGCCATTTCTATTTGAGTTCAGCACAACAGTTTTATAATCAAGGATGGTCTTTTGCAATGGTTCAGTATATCACTAACTTCTCTCCTTTCATTCTTCCAGTAGATTCTTGCCGAATGGTGAAGACTCTGCTCTAGCTCTGTAGTCTTAGCATTCAAAGATTGATCGAGATTCCTGTCAGGGTTTTTGAGTTTGTTTGTTTGTTTGCGTTTAAGGGGCATGGCCTTATTCTCTTCTGCTAATTCAAATTCAGCACATTATTCCTTTGAAAACCAATTTGAATGCAACTAAAAAACTTGAAATACAAAGATCATTACTGCATAAGTGTAAAGTAGCCCTGAGAATTCAAAACTCCTATCCAAAAATTGGTTATGAAGTACCTATACAATGTGGTATTAATGACCATGTTAATAACCACTTGTTCCATGCTGTTTGGCCAAAAATATTCTGGACCCTCAGGAAAGCCATAGTCATTCTGGTGGTTTGCACATACCACCACTGATGTTCTTGGAGCTAAGATTGCAGAGAAAAGATGCAGCCAAGCAACCTGGGATAAAAGCCCTGGGACTCAAGCTCAAAGTGGCTTTTGGACTTAGAATGAAGTCTCACACAACTCTGGAACCCCTCATTACCTTCAGATTCAGCAGGACTGGACCAAAAAGCCAATTATATAATGACTGGAGTTCCAAACAAATATACTTTATATTGACAAATTATCCAAGAAACACACAATTTTGGTAGCAAAAACATTCATTTAAGATACAAAACAACATAAATAATAATGATATGAATTGAAAAGGTCATGGATCATATATATCAGTGGTACTCAAAGAATGGTCCAGGAATCCCTGGAGGTCTCCAAGATCCTTCCAAGGTCCATGAGATCAAAACTATTTTCATAATAATACTAAGATATTTTCATTTGTAATATAATAAATATAATCCATATAAATAAAAACTCTTTGGGGGAGGGTCCTCAATAATTTTTAAGAGAATAAAGAAATCCTGAAATTAAAAAGTTTAAGAACCTAATTATAGATCATAGAATGGATAGGACCTAGCTAGAAAGGGTTTTAGCGATCACCTAATGAAACCGTCTCATTTTATAGTGGAGAATTGTGAAATTCATGATGGTGTGCCATTAAGGTCTCTAGTCACCTCTCCAAAGCATGTACAAGGTGTTCTGTGACTACTTCCTGTCTGTTTACTATATGATCAAAAAAAATCTTTTCATTGGCTATCAACCAAAAGTGATTGTGTACATACAGGAAAAGACCATGAGCAGGTGAATGCTTTCTCTTTTCTCTACTTGTAAGCAAGGTAAGAACTGGATAGGGAGAGTGGTAGCAGACATTGGGACCACTTGTCTTGTATCTCCACTATGGGTCACCATGTAATCATGAATATATAGTGCAATTTCTGCTTATTCTTTTTGTTGCATTTTATTCTTTCCTGATTGTAAGTTCTTTGAAAACTTAGCCTCTTTTTGCATCGCCAACACTTAGCATACAGTTTGGCCCATCATAGGTGCTTGGTAAACATTGATTGGTTGATGTTAAGTGAATGAGTATCTAGAAATGAAACAGATGAGGCTATAACCTTGTGATTCCCAAAATGTTGAAGGATCTTTTAGAGGCTCCAGGAGTAACCAGACCTGGTAGATACTACAGGTGGTCTGCTTCATCCGTAGTTGTAGTGAGTTAACCCAGGGTCTGAGATATCACATGCTGCAAGTATGGGAGCAACTCATGTATCAGATGCATCTAGAAATAAGCTTAGGGTGCCCCTAGGGATCAGAGTGCAGATGGGTGAGAATACCCTAGTTGAGGGGGAGGATGTTATGTACTTCTTGCTATATCTTTTAGTAAATATCTCTTTGTGAAAAGTTATCAATGTTAACAAGTTATCAATAATATCTAGTTAAAACGATATTGGGACACTAATCATTGTCTAGATGATACTGAAGAGATAATTTGTCAGTTGATATTGGGATGAAAACACTGGATGGAGGTCAAAGAATGGTAATGGTAGAGAGACACCCAACCCCCTGAGGAGAAATGTAACTGAGTTCTGTAAACCCAACGTACTCATTAGTGGTGGGTTTGGCCAGTAACTCTGAGCCAGTTACTGCTGCATTGTCCTTCAGTGAAGTTCCTTTTGGGTTATAAATTATGGTCTCTTCATATCAACCATGAAGCTACTCATCCTTTGGGTGATACTCATTTTCAATTCTTCAGAGGCCATTAATGGTTTGTCATGGCTCATTGCCATGTATTACCTTGCACATAGTAGGCATTTAATAAACATTTGTTGATTTAGAATTGATCTACTCCCCACTATGTCAGAGAGCTCTGGTCAATTGAGATCTAATGAGATCCTCTATCATGGTTCAGATCTGTGATGCTTAGGGTGGAGTATGAGCTGAATGGTCATCCAGGGTTTGATATCTGAGACTGTTCATCAGGAGCTAGCCCTATGGGATTTATCTCCCATTGATTTTTCCACGTGGCTGCTGCGGCAGCTTGTGTGGTCTGCATACTGGTAAAGTACTAGGGATACAGTAGTCCGTTTTCCCCCTTTGGTGGACCATGACAAACGGTCCAGCTGACAAAATGTGGTCTGCTTTCTGTCTCTGAAAAGAGAATGGTTTTACTTTTAAAGCAGGAAAACAAACCACAAAAACCAGGCATAGCTTAGAGAGGCCACAAATGATATGACCATTTTGCCTTGAATACGTGTTCTACTGGGATATCCAAAGAAAAAAGCTGCTTCACAGGAATTATTTTATACAAAACAAATAATATATGTTAAATTGGAGGCTAAATGGAATCTTCATCCTTACAATTCTAGTCTCATGATTCTTCTTCACCTGACTTAGGCAACTCTCAGTCACCTCAGAACGCTCATTTACACACACCCATCACCATGGCATTTGGTCTTTTCTGTCTCCTTCCGTTATCACCATTGGTGGATCTGTTGAAGAACGGCATAGAGAAGCAACAATTATTTTCAAAAGAAAGCTCATTAGTTCAACTTCCTTTCTTTTTATTTCTATTCTCTTTTCCTTTGCTCGCTCTCTCTCTCTCTCTCTCTCTCTCTCTCTCTCTCTCTCTCTCTCTCTCTCTCTCTCTCTCCCTCCCTCCCTCTCCCTCTCTCTCCCTCCCTCCCTCTTCCTCTCTCTCCCTCTCCCTCTCTCTCCCTCCCTCTCTCCCTCTCTCTCTCTCCCTCCCTCTTCCTCTCCCTCTCTCTCCCTCTCTCCCTCCCTCTCCCTCTCTCTCTCCCTCCCTTTCCCTCTCTCCCTCCCTCTCCCTCTCTCTCCCTCCCTCCCTCTCCCTCTCTCTCCCTCTCTCTCCCTCTCCCCTCTCTCGCTCCCTCTCTCTCCCTCTCCCCTCTCTCTCTCCCTCTCTCTCCCTCTCCCCTCTCTCCCTCTCTCTCTCCCTCTCCCCTCTCTCTCCCTCTCCCTCTCCCTTTCTCCTTCTCCCTGTCTCTGTCTTTCTGTCTCTCTTTCTCTATCCACATATCTGTCTGTCACTGTCTGTCTACACATACACCCACATCCACATTCATATTGCCAACTTGTTAGAACAAAAACTAAATTAATATAAAACTAAAAGAAAGAATAAAACATTTAAAAAGATATGGCATGCAATTAAAACTACTGATCTATTTAAATAAATTATTGATGCAGAAAAAAGGGAAATAGAGGAAAGAACATCATTACCAGTTACAATAATTTCATACCAATTAGCCAGAGTAAATCCATTTCCACAACAAAGGGACAAAACTGTTTTGATCTGGAAATGCTTTGACTCTTTGCCAAACAACAGATATGGCTACAAGGAATGATATCAATTCAAAATATAATTTTGTCTATAAAATCCTATAGAAGGATACTGGAAGATTAAGGACACTTGTATAAGGACCTTATAAAACAAAGAAACAATTCAAGGGAAGATCTTTTTACAAAATGACTAATATGGAAATATTTTGCATGAATGCATATGTATAAACTATATCAGACTGTTTACCATCTCAGGGAGGAGGGAAGGAGAGAATGTGGAATTCAAAACTTTAAAAAAAGTTTTAAAATTGTTTTGACATATAGTTTGAGAAAAAAATAAAATATATTGAATGAAATAATGGACAATTGGTACATTTAGCTGAAAACTAATAAATGCTCATTGAATTGTTTTTAAAAGACATGAGATCCAAATTCTGACCATATTTCCTATTGGGTAGTAATATAGAAATATATAGTAACTTTGGATGAAAAACCCAATTAATGATCAAAGTCATCCCTAAGGCACTAAAGGGTGAAACTAGAGGGAGGGCAACAGAAAAAGAAATAAAAAGGAAAAGATCTGCAAAGATTTTTATAACAATCTTTTTTTTGAGACTAGGTCATCTTACAATGCTCAATATGCAAGTACAGTGGTCTCTCTTAGGCATGATTCCAGTACTCATCAGTAAAGGAGCTTTGAACTGCTCCATTTCTATACTGGACTTGTTTTCCCCTCAGGAAGCTGGTGGTCCCCTTCTTCTAGTGAACGGGATTACCTTTTCAGTGCCAGACTTATTGTGGACATCCAGCTTCAGTCCACTGCAGCTCAGAATTCCTAAACTCAGTTGATCCACCAGCCTCAGATTTCCCAGAGATAGAGATTACATGCATGTATTACTACACATAACCCTATAAGTAACTCTTTTCACCCTCAAGAAAAATGGCGCCATCACTATTGGACTCTTTCATCACAGTCTGAATTATCCTTTAGGATATGTGATTGAATGTGATTGAAAAAGCAAGATGAGAGGGAGGAATGACCAATGGATAGCCAGCCCTTAAATATCAAGATAAAGCAAAGAGGGTTAAACCACTCTTCATGCTACGCTTATAGACAAGAGACATACAGCTGGGCAGCCATGGATAAGTTGTTTTCTGTAATACTGGATGTTGAATCCACATTGATGAAATCTTAGATCCATTATAATTCTAGAATACTTACTGATTAATTGAAAACTCCACTTTTATAAAGGAGCTGGACATGGTAGGAGGAATTTGACCCAGCTAGGTGCTAACTGGGACAGAGCAGATGAGAGAGAGAGAATGGAAGATGATTGGGTAAATACGATAAATAGAGCAAGAAATTTTAGGAGCTCCCAATGGGAGAGATTTCTATGCTCAGAAGTTGGTACATATGCTAATGCCTAATTATATATGCTCAAAAGGAAAACCATTACCTAATGAGAGAGGAATAGGTGTTGGGCAGAGGAAAAGAGTACATGTGGAGAGGGTATATTTGTGGCAGGTAACTAACCTATACCTATGTAACATTTCCAGGCCTGCCAACAAAGCTGAGTTAGGCTTGGAGACCATAATACCTACTGTCTTCCTTCTTGCCCTTAGTGATTTTAGGTTCAAACTTATGAAAATATTTCAGAGGCTTCAGTCCTCTATGAATGTTTACATGGTTTGCACAATGTTTTCTTCTTGGTAACGCCATAGGAAGCATTGTAGTGTAAGCATTATTGTCCCCATTTTGTGAGTCCCAGAAAGGGGAAATAATTACTCATGGTCATATAGCTAGTAAGTGTGAGAGGCAGGATTCAAACTCAGCTCCTGACTCCCAAGCCAGTACCCTTTCCACTATCCCTTGCTATCCTTTTCTTAACGGTGATGACATTCTGTGTCTACCCCAAACTGATCAGACTGTTAAAAGAGATAATTCAGTCAATTGCCTGTACAACTCCAGAGGAGTGAATTCATTGATTCTTCTTTTTTTCTTCCTCCTGCTCCTCCTCCTCTCTCTCATTCCCTCTCTCTGTGTCTCTGTCACTCTGTGTCCCTCCTGTGTTTCTGTCTCTATCTCTACCTCTATCTTTCTCTCTCATACTTACACAGTTACTTGACAAGTTGCTTTAGTATTAGGTAGATACTGCAATAAGACTCCACTTGTCTTCGTAAAAAAAAAAAAGGAAAATGTTCATTTCTCGATATTAATCTTCTCTAGATCTACTTTTTCACCCCAAAGATTTTGGTATTGCTCATGGTGGCCAAGGCTTCCTTTGTATTTCATTGCTAGTTATATCCTCTAGCCCTCTACCAGGCACCATTCCCCAGAAATAAAACTTCAGCAAATATCAATCGAACATTTATTCATATTTTATTTAATTACACAGGGAATTTAACGAAGAAACAGATTATTACAAGGAATTGATTGTTTCTAGTATGTGGCAAAGATATAATCCATGAACTCTAGAAACAGGGACATAAAAGAAGAGTAGAATGAAGCAAAGCCTAAACCCATACCCTGCTTACAGTAGGTATTTAATAAATGTTTACTGAATAAGTGAATGACCAAGGGATTATAAATAAAAAGGAATAAAAATGTTAAGAAAATTGAAAAAAGCATATACTTGAGAGTTGGAAGTAAAATAACACTAGTACTCCAGTTATCTGGAGCATATCCATTCATTCGATTGTCTAAAATAGCAGAAAGAATGCTAACAATAATCCTTGCTCACACCTGTAGAGTATTTCGGTTTCAGAGTGCTTATAAACATGGCCTTGAATAAGATTGTGAGCACTGCCAAAAAAGAACCATGACAGGTAAAGATGCAGATTTTTTTTTAAAAAGGTACTATATGATCACACATTTCACTGGCCACTGATGTGTGAGGGCTATGAAAGCGCATTTAGGGAGTCAGAAGAAAACAAAAGAAAGGTGAAAAGAGTAAAAGTAGAGTGAAAAGAGCCTTGTATTAAGCACCGAAGGGCCTAAGTCGCAGTCCTACTACTTACTGGCTATAGAAGTATGCTGTCACTTGACTTTTTTGTTCCTTGGTTTCCTCCCCTGTAAAATGAAGGGCCTGAACTAGGGAATTCCTGAGGTTCTGACATTCTATAAGCTGGAAGAAGGGTGGGAAAGAGTGGGGTGGGGACAGGACTGGTTTGGAGGTAGCAGCAGACACCAGAGATGTAAGAAGTAGATAGAAGATGCAGTAAATGGTGGAAGGTGGAGGTTACTTCAAGGAGGAAGTTGTGCTGAACCTGGTAGTAGGGCAGCATAACTGTCTGGGGCCGCTTAAACTACGGGCAGGCAGCCGGTCAGAGCTCTGATGGTAACAAATATTACTACTTGTACCTCTCTAACCTCTTTCTGCCTTAATAACCTCTGACACTATTACTGTTTGTACTATTCTAAAGAGGCATCAGAAGAAGCATTTATGAAACACCTATTGTATGTGCCAGGCATCATGCTAAGAACTTTACAAATGCTCTCTCATTTGATCCTCATGACATTGATTAATCAATCAAAAAACATTTATGAAGCATCTATTATGTGTCAGGCACTGTGCTAAACTCTAAGGATACAAAAGGTATCCCTGCCCTCAAGGGGCTTCCATTGAAATTGGGGAGACAACATGCAAGCAAATCTAGATAAAGCAAATTCTATACAGGATAAATAGGCAATAACAGAGGGAAGGCACTGGAATTAAAAGGGGTTGGAGAAGGAGTCCAGTAAAAGATGGGATTTTAGTTAAGACTTAAAGGAAATGAAACCAGTAAGTAGAGAGGAGCTGGGAAAGCATTCCAGGACTGGAGGACAGGCAAGGAAAATGCTCAGAGGTCAGACATGGAGTATCTTGTTCGTGTAACAGCCAGGAGGACAGAAGTCACTGTGCAGAAGAGTACCTGGCAGGGAGAGGAAGCAAGAAAACTTGAAAAGTAGGTAGAAGGTAGATGCTGTTGTTTTTCCCATTTTTCAGTTAGAAAACTGAGGTAGACATTAAGTAACTTAGCCAGAGCTACCCAATAAGTGTGTGAGAGTCCACATCTGAACTCTTTCACTCCAGGTCCAGTGCTTTATCCACCACACAACCCCTAGTTGTACAACTTTTGAGACCATCACTGTATAAAAATTGATACTCATATTGATGCTCCTATTGCTAATAAAAGATTAAATTATGTTCAGCTTGCTTTATTTGCTAAGGCATGGAAGTTTTATATACCTTTCAGAAGGACTTAAAAATATAATTTTAGAATTGTAAAGTGTTGGAATTGAAGAAGACTTTGGACTCACCAAAGTACACAGAGCTAGGTTAAAAACTCTTGTACTGAAAGGGTTAACTCTCACTTCTCTAGAAACACCATTTATCTGGACCATCTCATTCCTTGGTGGTTGCATGTACCAGAGGTGTTAGTATTCTATTTTTTTCTAGTTTGGGCCAATATTTACTAGATAAGTCCTCTGAAGACTGAAATAGAAGAGGGCCAGGTTAAAAAAAGATCATTGGGCCCACTTAAGAATTAAAGTTCTCTTTATCTATTTATCATTAGTAAGAGTTCCGCAAGCAGGTGAAGAGTAGGATGGAACTCAAAATGTAGCTGTTTAGGCAAAAATGAAAAAAAAAAAAAGCTTGCAGTTTTCCTCGCTCTGCAATCCCTTGCATTGTGCTCCAGATGGTCAACTGTGTGTCAGCCCCAGTCAGTTTCTCACTAGGAAATGTTATCTGGGGCTGACAGTTGGAAGTTGCCTAGTATGAGAAATGAGGACAAAAAGCCCTGATCTTTAACGTGAACCTGACAGGCATCCAATGAGTCTACCCTTACTACCTAAGCAAACTCAAATGCCAAAAGATAAATAATCCCCATTTAAGAAAATTGACAGCAAAACATGATCCTTCATCCTATAGAACTGGTTTTATCAACATAGGTAGAAGGGTCTAATGGTTAGGGCCTTAGAGAACAGAAGACTGGAGTAGGTTACTGACTTTGACCAGCAACTTCTTTACGCCACAATTTTCTCATCTATAAAGTAGGCCTGGGGATACTTGCCCCCATCTATTAATTAGTTAATAACTAATTAATGGAGCGATTGATTCAGCATTCTTTGCATATTTATCACAGTTCTTGGCACACAGTGGACATTAATAACTGCTTATTAATTACAGTACTGAACTTTAACATAGCTGATGAATTTTTTCACACTTGATTTTCAGCTTGAGAGAGTTGGTTCTCCAAGCCAGTATATTCAAAGTTAATTTCTTGGTTCGTATTCTTTGTGATGTCCCTCCTACAAGAGATAGACACATAAAGATATAAGCCAGAGAGAATGTGTCACCTGGGAACAGGGAGGAGTCACTGTCCTGTATGCAACGTAAGCACATAACATAATGGTCACATTGGAACACTTCTAATAACCCCTGACCTCACTGTATGGCACATGATTACATTTAAGAAGTGTACCTAGTTTTAGTTTGAGGAGGTCTGGCATTTTTTCAATGACTTCTCTGAGCACAAGAAACTCAAACCCAAACCAGATCCTGCCTCCATCTTTTCTTTTTCAGGATATCTCCATGGAATGTTCTCCCTCCTCCCTTCCCGTCTAGTTCAATTTCAAGTTTCAGCTCTTGTCTTCTCTTGTTGTTCAGTCCCATCCGACTCTTTGTGACCCTGTGGACCATAGCATAACAAAACTGTCCATGGAGTTTTCTTGATAAAGATCCTGGAATGGTTCGCCATTTCCTTCACCAGTGGATTAAGGCAGATATTAGGTGAGGGTCACGAGCTAGAAAGGGTCTGAGACCAGATTTGAACTCAGATCTTCCTGACTCTAGATCTAGCATTCTAACCACTGAACCACGGCCTCACAACCTAGCTTTTCTAGTTCTTTCCCCAGTTCTTAGCATACCCTAAAACTACTGTGTATATGTGTATGTATTTACACATCTGTCCACATGTTGCTTCTCCTCAGCCCCTCACTCCTAGTAGAATGTGAGTTTCTTGAGAACAGGAATTGTTTTTCCTGTTACTTTTATATCACTAACATTGGCATAAAGTAGATACTTACTAGATATTTGTTGAATTGAATCGGAAGCAAGAAACAATGATTAAGTATCTAGCCTGTATAAACAGTGGACTGGGGATGCCACACCTCTTTTTGCCTAGTGAGAGCAAACTCTTGCCACTCGCATGTGGATATTTCTTCAGCCATGTCTAGACGTACATCATGAGGTTATGCAGACGTAGAACTACTCAAGAAAAAACTCAAGGGGGTCATGATAGCTGTAATCAAGTATTTGAAAGGTTGGCTTTTGAAAGAAGAATTAAGATTGCTCCCCTTGGCTTAAGAAGTTAGAACAACAGATGGGAAGTGAAGAAATATTTCATCAAATATCAGTTCTATGCTCCTGGGAGAAGACTGGCAGGGAAGGCTCTCTATTCAATGAACAAGATGGCCCTAACCTACTCTCCCATCTTCCTTGGATAGGGGATTTTATTCAAAGAGCTAATTCTCTGATTATAGAGAACAAAGCGTAACGATGTCATATAACAAGTGTCAAGGTCATATGGAGTTTAGGGATCTCTGAAACAAGGAGCTGAACTATGCAAGTGAGATTGATGGAAGAGACAAGAAAGGTAACATCAGAAGTCTAGACAATAAAAAGCTAACATCAGGATCCAAAACCGGATGAGGTTGGTTTATTAGATTCATTTTCAGAGACCATATGGGTAAGAGTAAAAAACTTCCGAGTTCCATTGCCACCCTGTGATCCCTAGTTTGGCTGTTGTGTGACAGAGGACAAGCAAATCAATTCAGTCTCTGTGCTTCAGTTTTTCCATGTGTGAAATGAGGGCATTGGACTGACTCTTCCTTGAGTCATTCTTACAATCTTTTTCATTCTTACAATCTTAGAAGAGTCATAGATGATCTCTAAGGGCTATTTCAGCTACAAAATTCTCTTTTTCTTTGAAGACACGACAATTCCATTCAAAAGAGAAATTATAAAACACCTTTACTGGAGGAAGGGGCATGTATCATTACCCAGTCACAGTATGCCCATATAGGTGACAACAAAATGTACCGATGGCTACTTGAAGGAAGGTCACTGGGAGAGAGGTGGAAGGAGAGCAGGGTGACCAGAGGTAAACCATCCCATCTGTTTCCTTACCTTTGTCATGACTTTAATGGACATGAAGTCTCCTTCCCTTTGGGGAAACCAAACAGACTTTGTTCTAGTAGTGAAAAAGCTGAAAGTACACACACCTGTCACAAGGCTTTTTGGTTTTCCCATAGATGGAGAGTATTGTCTGGCTATTGATGTACACATGTGTTGAGGGATGGGAGGAAAGGATTCAGCTCAGTATAGTTTTATAAAATTGCTCAACCTATTCGTCATCAGTGTGGCAACCTGCCTGTTATCCATGTGTCAGGACCTAAAAATATAAGGAAAAAAAGAAAACAAAACTTACCCTCAATGGAATATCCTCAAGGGTGGGTGGTGGATGGGATGCTGATACAGTAAGTACATAAATCAGTAAATACAATGCAATTCAGGGGACTGAGGGAGAATTAACAGCTGGGTTTGGTGGTGGAGAGGGAATCCTTTTAGAATTGAATTACTATTAGAATGTAAGTTTCTTGAAGGCATTTTGGTCCTGGTGTCTCCTCAGTGCCCACCACACAGCCTTGTATATAGTAGGTGCTAAATAATTTTCTGTTGAATTAAATGAAATGGAGGAAGTGGCACCCAAGCCTAGCCTTGGAAGATAAAAGAAAAGGATTCTGGAAGGTAGAGATGAAGAAGTAGTATAAACCAGCAAATGCATGTAGGTGGGATATGAAATGCTCAGTTCAAAGAGTAGCTATTAGTATATTTTTAGTTTAACATAGTATATGTGAAGGGAATAACATAAATAAGGTTGGAAAGGTAGGTTGAATAAAGAGTGTAGAGGATCAGACTGTAGTCAGCCCTGTGTCTTAGAAAGATTATTCTGATAGCTGATGGTGACTAGATTAGAAATAAGAAAGATGAGGAGTGAGGAATCCAGCTAGGAGGCTATTACAGTAGTCTGGGCAAGAGATGAAGGAGGGCCTAAATTAGAGTGGTAGTTCCGGGAACTGAGAGAAAAGGCTGGGTTTGAGAGATGCCATGGTGTTAGAATTGACATGATTCAACAGTGAATTGAGTAAGGGAAAGAGAGGCTTCATGGACGACTCCAAGGTTATGAATTTGAGCAACTGGGTAGATATTAGTGCCTCCACAGAAGCAGGAAAATTTGAAGACCAAATGAGAAAAGGATAGGTGTTCTTAACCTGGGGAATCCATGGATGTCCAATGGGTCAGTGGATAAATTTTAGGGGACCCATGAGTTTGTTTGTAAAAATATTTTGCTAACTAATTGTTAATACAATTGATTTCCCTCATAATTCCATATATGTTATTTGTGTTATTTAAAAAAGAAAACATTTGAAGAGATGTCTATAGGCTTCATAAGATTCCCTAAAGGAGTCTATGACATCAGCAAAGGTTAGGAACTTCTGATTTAAGTCTGGGAGTTGAGGAGGAGGGGAAGGAGGGAAATATTGTGGACATTCTGAGTTGCCAATGGGACATCCATGTGGAGATGTCCAACTAGAAATTGACAATGTGTAAATGATGCTAGATTTATAGATTTAGGAGTGAACTAAGCAGAGGTGAGATAATTGACCCCTTGTGAGATATGAAGATTCCCAAGGGAGAGATCATAGAGAAAAAAAAGAGAAAATGCCCCCAAACAGAGCATTAATGAACAGAGATGCTTAAAGGATGAGAGAGGTGAACAAAGAAAAGAAGAGAAAGAGAGACAGTCAGATGAGTAGTCAAAGAACAAGAAAACTCAGGAAGGAAAGAGTGTCTAGGATTAAGGGATGGGGAAATATCAAAAGATGCAGGGAAGTCAGGAAAGATGAGGTCTAAGAGATGGCCATGGATTTAGCACATAAGAGGTAGTGAGTTCCCTGAGAGGTAACAATCTCAGGAAACTGATGGCATCGGAAGCCAGCTTATGAGTAGGTGATGAGGGTAACTCCTCATGATAAGAATGACTCCTTATGCAGAGGAAAGGGTGGAAGCAGCAGAGCTGGGTTCAAATTATGGATTTTCTACTTATTCTTTGTGATTTGGGGCAACTTTCACCTTATGTTTCAGTTTAGTCATCTGTAAAATGGGAGACCGATGAAGTAAATGACCTTTCAAGTTCCTTCTAGCTCATATCTGTGATCTGATCGGTCAATGGAAACAATGAGTGTGTGTTATATAGATAAAATTATATAGCCAACCCCCCAAAAAAGTCAATCAAGTTAAAAAGCTTTGAATAAACCCACTTCTATGAACACAGTGATAAAAAATGACTGTCATGAAGCAAAAATGAAGAAAAACACCTACCCAGTCTATAACCAGTCAAAGTACCAGGAGAAATACTTTGGCAAAGAAAAGATGTCTTGTAGTAGACTCATCTGGAACAAGGGCAGTGGGAAATTCCTTCAAGGTGGAGCCTATGACTAATCCCAGCCTCGAAAATACAACAGCAGCTTCTACTGCTTACAAGACCTGAGCTTTCAATAAATCAAAAAACAATGGAGACTTTGTCAGGGCCCACAAAGGGACTCCCATACTGTGAAACAGGACAGTGTCCACGTACCCACCCCTCAGTCTAACCCTGTCTTATCTAATGTAATTGATTTATGAGAGGGGAAACCTAAAAAAAAAGGGAGGGGGGCAGAGACTTAATCAAAATATTAATAATAATAGTACATTTTAATAGCATGCTAATAAATCATTTTCCCCATTCAGATTCATGTTTTGAAATCAAAGCTTCATGTATCAGACAGAGTCTCCAGCGGTGGGAGCAGTCACAAGGGGCTTCGTTCTGCAGCTTGAACTCAGGAAAGCAGGTGGGGGGTCTCTTGGAAATACGTAGAAGTTTAGCCTGAGAAAGGCCTGTGGGATCAGGCCCAGAGGTATAGACATAATTGGCCACACACACAAATGTTGCCGCATCAGAACATTTTTGGCATTGAATGAAAGCCTAGTTCCTAGAGGCCACTTGAGTGTCCAAGTCAAAAAAGGGGATTTTTGTTAGTGAAAACTGGAAAGAAGAGCCCATCCCAGAAACAGGCTAATGGGGTCTGGCCAGTGAGAATGTAACACTGGGCTGGCCAGGCCTGAAAGTGTTGCTGGCAGAGGGTTTGGAGAAGCAAAGGGAGCCAAGCATTGCTCACAAGGAGTCCTCTCCTGCCAGTTCAGAAGAGGTTTTCATGATTTGAGGAGCCTGCCTGACCTACCTCGGAGGGAACAGTGCCTGCTAGGGCTGGAGCCTAGAGGTAGGGGGGCTGATGGGAGAGAAACTTACAATGAGAGAGAAAAACTTAGATTTTATTCTCCCCATTCCAACTAGCTCCCTCATTTTCTCTTTACTCTCCATGATTTCCTCCCCATCCCAATGCACACACTCAATAAGCTGTTAAATACTAGGCAAGTCTCTGTATATTAACCTCTGGGTTTCACTTTCTGCACTGGGGCTTAGGAACCAACATTTCTCTCAATGAACTTTCAGGGTGTTGACAGGGGCTGAACCGAGGGAGTTGAAAGAGGAGCCATGGAAAGGGATGTAGCAGAAATTGGTGCTGGTGATTGGAGTCTAGCTTTACCACCCATAAACTGCAATACAATAAACCCTAAATTATAAATATTGAAATGACTTATAGGAATAATGCTATTTATATAAAGAAAAATCATAATAATTGTGACAAGTCCCATTTAAACAGAATTTCTGAGTTTATGTCTGAACCACTCTGAGATGGAATAATTCAAGTGTTAACATTACAGATGTGGAAACTGAGACTCAGAGTCACATAGCTGCAGAAGGATATGGCACAGCTTGGACTCCCACTGGACTTTCTGACTTTGTCTAGGACTCTTTTGCCTTATTACAAAATAACTCTTCTAATTCCTTGTGTGAACCTGATGGTGTGAATGAGGTACTTGATTTGGGGTTTAGGAAGACCCAGGTTCATATCTCACCTGGATACTTATCGGCTGTATGATTGTGAGTGCTAATAATGATAGCTAGCATTTAATAGGGTACATTTGTGTGACTCTGGACAATAATGATAATTAATGATGATGGTGATGATAAACATGTCATGAAGTTTGTAAGGCACTTTACAAATACTATTTCATTTTATCCTCACAACAACTCTGGGAAGTAAGTGCTATCATTATCCCCATTTTATAGTTGAGGAAACTGAGGCAGACAAACTAATTGACCCTTGCTTAAGGCCCAATTTAACTCTAGGTCCAATGTACCTCAAATCATTTAACTTCTGTGATTTAGTTTCCTTGTCTTTGAAATGAGGGGGTTGGATTCAATGGCCCTTCAGGTCCTTTCCAACTTTAAATCCAGCTTTAAATCTGGGATCATTTCTCCTCTCTGGACTTTATTTGCCTCAACTCTAAAATGGAGTCAGTCCAGATGACCTCTCAAGCTCCTTGTAGCTGTGACACGCTATCATTTTCAGTAAGGTAAGGTTCTTCTGATAAGAAAGGGTTCTTTCATGTCACCGAAAGGCTGAATACTAAAGAAAGTTCCTCTTCTCCTTGCTGTGCCAGTAAAAAGCTTTCTTGTTTCATGGGCAAGAGTCACAGAATGTCACAGCTATAAATTAGATAAGAACACTGAACATAGAAAGTTAAAATCAAGAAAGATCTGTGAACATTGGACATGAAATGGCAAAAGAGTAAGGGACCTCAGAACATGGAATATAAGTGACAGAAGAGCAAGGGTTAGAATTTTCAACAATTGACTCTTTGGGAAAAATTGTATATATAACCATATCACAATTTTAAATATAATCTGTATTATTATTTTCGCTATCCTCCATCATTTTATTAAGTCTAAACCATAAAGAAAGTAATAAACTAAGCCCTGGTTTGTTGTATTTGTTGATTTCCAAGGTTTAAGCATCCTGCCTGAAAATTTAACAAGTGGCTCTCTTGAACTGGTCCTAGCACACTCTTGAAAGTACATTAGGACACAGGGTGTTAAAAGTAGAAGGGACCTTAGAATGAAGAACACAGATTGACAGAGTTGCAAGGAGCCTGAAAATCAACCAATAAGAATTTATTAAACACTTATAGAAGTTGTGCCTGTTTTGAAAAGGCGTATATCCTAACAGGGGAGATATTAATGCACATACAAAACATATCCCAAGCAAATACAGGACAACCTTGAAAGGCAGGAAAGGTGGGGAGACACTAGAAGCCGGAGAGGCCAAGATATACACCATTGCAGAAGGTGATCCTTGGATTAAATCTTAAAGATAAACAAGATTCCAAGACCATAGAATACAATTTCAGAGATGGAGTTCACAGAACATAGAACATAGAGTGAGACCTTTAGTGACCCATAGTTAACTTGTAAAAGGTATAAGATTTTGCTCTACCAGGAAAAATCTTTTCTTGCTTAATGGACCAGAGTTGCAGAGTCAGATCTAAAAAGGAGAGTAGAACACTGAACACAGAAAGTTGAAAATGGAAAGGACGCTTGAGCATTGAACATGAAATGGTAAAAGAGAATGGGACCTTAGAACTTGCTTAGGAAAAGGTAAGGAAACATAGCTGGGGAGATGGTCAGCCTCCTGAGGAGGTTACTCATGGTTCAGAGGAAGGAGTAGTTCTTTTTGAGATTGCACAGGTGCCTTAGCCAAAGATTTCAACTTAGAAACTGTAGGGTGCAGAAACCTTGGCCGACTGTCAGAGCAATGTATGCCAAAGAGAGAGCCAGCAGGCTTATTGGAGCAACATTGGTTTTCAGTTGTTTCAGTCTTTTCTGACTCTTTGCAACCTCATTTGGGTTTTGTTTTGTTTTTTGCAGATATTGGAATGATTTGCCATTTCCTTCTTTAGTTCATTTTACAGAAGAGGAAACTGAGGCAAACAAGGTTAAGTGATTTGCCCAGGGTCACACAGATGATAAGTGTCTGAGGTCACCATTGAGCTCAGGAAGATGAATCTTCTTGACTTCAGGCCTGGTGCTGTATCCCACTGTGTCACTTAGCTGCCCCAGGCAAGACATGTTACCTATTGTGAAGTAGCACAGGGATATTGGGAGAGAACGTTAAAGACCCTATTGTGTTATGAGTCCACTCTGTGAGATCTCTGTATTTGCTTTTGGATCGTGTGTCTGTTTGGGAGAGTGGATTCTAAGATTATGGGAGGAATATCAGACTTCTGAAGTCATGATCCACCTTATTTCCTGGAGGGAACACAGCTGTCTGCAGCTGGCCAACCCAGGTTTGGGGGAGGTCTAGGGTGCTCCAAGGATGGGAACTATAGCAGCTCTTTCAATGCCTTAATTTATAGAGGAATAAGGCATGTACGGAAATAACTAAAATACATGTTAGAATCTGCTAATGTGCACAGCAAAGGTCAAAAGCGTGGCTGGAGAGACAAGGGGAGAAGAGCTACTTCTAGCTAAGCAGATCACAGAAGGCATCATGGAAGATATGATATGGGCTAAATCTAGAAAGATAAGAAGGCATTAAATAGGCAGTGAGGGGGATGGCAACATAGTGGTGTTGGGGAATCTAACAAAGGGAGAAGGGGAACAGCCTTAGGGTCCCTATGTGACTTGCCCAAGGTCATGCAGTTGATAGGTAGTAGAGCTGACTCTATATGCAATGTTCTCCAATATGGAGGAGGAGCGATTCTTCTATAGCACAGAATAGACTTTGTCTGATATTGTGGCTACAGTGTACTGCAGGAAGACTCAAGTTTGAGTCTACCCTCAATCCTGATTTGCTGTGCACTTTCTACAATGTGTAACTTATTTGACTTATTAAGTTAATAATTTATTATTAATGAAATAATTATTGCTAATTAAAATTAATTAATTTTAACTAATTAAAATTAAATTAATTAAATATCTAACTCTCCCCTTAATCCTTATTTCCTGTGTACTCTCTATAATACATAACCATTTGGTAAAATAGCAATTCAAATATTTGTTAAACATAATTATAATAGAAAGAACACTGACTTGAGAGTCAGAGGATCTGAGTTCAAATCTTGTCTGTTTGACCTAAAGCAAGTCATTTAGTGTCCTTGGGCCTTAATTTTCCTCATCTGTTAAATGATAGGCTTGGACTAGAGGACACCAGAAGTCTCTTCTGGCCCTATATTTATGATCCTATGACTCTGTGCCTCTTACTCTGGCATTCTAGTGAATGCCAAGGGCATGTATTTTGCCTTTGTGTGTATGCCCAGTGCTTAGCACAGTACTTTGTACACAGCAGACATTTAATAAATGCTTATTTTTCTTGTTGCTGTTCAGTCATTTCAGTCGTGTATGACTCTTTGTGATCCCATTTGTGAAGATACTGGAGTGGTTTGCTGTTTCATTCTCCAACTCATTTTACAAATGAGGAAACTGAGGCAAACAGGGCTAAGCAACTTGCCCAGGATCACATAACTAGTAAGTGTCTGATGCCAGATTTGAACTCAAGCCTTCCCGACGCCAAGCCAGGTGCTCTAACCACTGCACCGCCAAGATTCAAACATATTGGTGGAAGCTCATGAGTTATAGTTTTAGGTATATAAATCTACAATGTATTTTGACCCTATGGCAGTTATTCTCTGGGGAACCCAATCTGCAAATTGGAGTAGGTAGAAGTGGAAGGGTAGCCCAGATGGTTGCTGTAATAAAAACATCAGAGCCAGAAGGGGCTTAAGGATAGAAAAGCTTAGAGCTGGAAGAGACCTCATTTTAAGGGTTAGGTTTAACCAGGTATTACATATGGAGAGAAACAACTTGGAAATCCTTAACCTAGAAGGTGCCTAGTGATTCCTAGCTTAAGGAGACATAGGAGAGAGCCTAACAGAGTAGAACAGTAGAAGAACATCAGCAAACTAAATCTGAAAAGACGAGGTCTCTCAGGTCAGGGGAAGGAGACCTCAGACTTTCCTGACTTTGCTCCTTGGCCCTTCCTACGCCTGTGCTCACCTATCCTCTTGCACCTGCTCCGGGACACAGTCTAAGCTGCATGCTGTCACTCAGAGCCCTCAGGCTTAGACCAGCCTCTTCCCTTTCTCCTCTTCCAGTCTCTCACACAACACACACACATTTTTCTCTCCACTTTAGCGAGCTGTTTGTAGGGTAACTTTGTCTCAGAGACAGATGCAGTTGCTGGCTCAGCATGTCAGTGTGTGGTCTCAGGCAGCGTCCATTGCTGGTCTGATGCCATGGAAACATATGCCTTTTCATCCAAGGAGAAGCATGCAGAGGATAGATGAATGCAGTCGTAAACCAGGGGACAAAATTGTTAGCCAGAAGACCTACAGCTGTAATATGGCGACCTTTGCGAGAGAGCCAGAGAAACAGAATGTGGAAGTATGGCAGGGTTGAGGATGGGGGTGCTTCAAAACCATCTAGTCTAACCCTCCAGTGACAGATGTGAAAACTGAGGGTCAGTGAGAAGAAGTAATTTGTTCAAGGTCACATGACTAGTAAGCCATGGGGCTCTGATCCAAACCCAGGCTTAAAGAAATGGGAAAAAATGCTTGTTCATTGATTGGGTGGTGCCATGGACTGAACTCGGAGTGAGGAAGATGTGAATTTGAATCCTGTTTCACTTACTAACTGTATGACACAGGCAAGTCACAAACTTTCTCACTCCCAGTTTCCTCATCGGTAAAATGGGAATAATAAGAGTACCCACCTCACAGGTGGGTTGGTGAGGATGCAAAGGATGTAAATCTCTATAAAATACTAGATGGAGCAGTGGATAGAACTCTGGGCCTGGAGTCAGGAAGACTCACCTTCCTGAGTTGGAATCTGGTCTCAGGCACTTACTGCTGTGTGACCCTGTACAAATCACTTAACCCTATTTGCCTCAGTTTCTTCAGCTGTAAAATGAACTGGAGAAAGAAATGGCAAGCAACTTCAATATCTTTGCTAGGAAAACTCCCCAAAAGGGGTCACAAAGAATCAGACACAACTGAACAATTATTTTTTTGATTCCAAAGTTTGTAATTTGGAATCCATTACTTTTCCTGATACCCTAGAACCTTAAGGAAACACCAAGGGTCTAAAAGTACCAGAAATCCTGTTCGTGTACCAAGACCCCCCTAGCGGCCCTTTATCTCTGACTCTCATCTCTGCCGTCTAAAATCTCTCCAAAAGGCATCATCTTTCTCCCAACCTTCCCATCTTTAAGAAACATGTGGAAATCCTTAGGTGTCAATCAATGACTATCTCTTCCATCCCCTGGGGTGGCTGGAGATGAGAATAAGCATCGACCTTTGAATTACACAAATGGACCTCTTTAGCAATCACTTCCCTCTGGTTCATATCTGCACTCAGCTTTTAATCTTCTCAATTATATTTCCTTTCCATTGATTGCTCCTTTGCTAACTTTTCTATTGAGCAGGCAGTAAAACATCAGCCACATAGGTAACGGGATTGCTTTTCCAGGACCTTGTCTACATCACTTTTGCTAAGAAGGACCTGCAAGGGCTCCCCATTGTGAGACACAGTAAGTTCATCAGACATTACTTCATTTCTCAAAGAAGGCTCCCAGAGGAAGCCTGGGAGAGTGGAAACAGCCCTGGACTCTGCCTCAAAAGAGCTGACGCTCAGGCCTGTCTCTCTCACTTACTAGCTGACTGACCCTTGGCAAATTGCTTAGATCATAGGATCTAGAGACAGAAGGGACCTGGAAGGGGATCTAGTCCAATCGCCTCATTTTACAAAGGAAAAATTGAATAGCAACACACACACACACGCACACACATACACTGAACTTGGAGTCAAGAAAATGTCAATTCAAATCCTGTTTCACTCATTATATGACATGGACAAGTCACAAACTTTCTCACGCCCAGTTTCCTCATCTGTAAAATGGGGATAAGAGTAGAATCTTCCTTACAGATGGGTTGGTGAGGATGAAATGAGATAATGCATGTAAAGTGCTTTAAGGTTTGCAAAGCACTATATATGTATATATGTAAGTGTACAAATATGTGTGTCTATAGATGTAATACATAATTTAATATATTATATTAAATACTGTATATATAAAATATTATATAATGCATTTTATATTATACATAGTATAATATATATGTATACATACACACACATATATATATATATATAAATTTGATAATTACTACTCTTATTGCCCTCATTTTACAGATGAGAAAACAGATTATTAGAGAAGTTAAGTGGCTTGCCTAGGATCAATAAATGCCTAAGGCTGGATTTGAACTCAGGATCTTCTGACTCCAGTTCCAGCCTTCTAGCCAGTTGCTACAGGATAAGTGAAGTAACTGGTCTAAGGTTACAATTAAAGAGTAACAAGATCCAAGTCTTATGCCTCCAAACCTTGAACTTTTCTCCATTTCTCTAGGGCCTCCGTTTCCTCATCTGTAAAATGTGCGAGTTGAACTAACTGAACTCTAAGGTCCCTTCCAGCTCCAACATTGGATTATCCTGGCTTGCAAATCAGATCTCAAATGTGTGCTTCTGTTTCGTCATCTGTAAACTGAGGATACTGGAATAGATGGATAGCTCTAGAGTCATGGTTCTGGGTTATGATACGTGTTAACACAGCAAACAATGGGAAGGGGGACTAAGAATTTCTGATCTCAGATTCAAGAGGCAAAGAGAAGCTCTTCAAAAAGCAAGGGAGTAGGGAGGACGAGGGTGAGGGGAAAGGGGGGTTCACAGCAAAGAGGCCCCTTTGGATTAGATGCCTGCTCTCTGGGAAGGGAGTCAGGGCTTCGACGGTCTCTTGCTATTCCTGCCACTGACTTGACCCTGGGTGAAATGCTCAACCTTTCTGTGTTTCTCCTGAGACATCTGTAAAAGGGAGACAATGTGACTTGTCTGCTAGAGTGCTTTGAGAGATCCTGGTATAAAAGATGTAATGTAAGAGCAAATGATTGCGAACTTTTCCCATAAAGAGTCCCTTGTTTTGGAATTGCAAGGGGCCAGATTTCAGGGATAGAAGGAAAACAGAGAGATTTCCTTGATATAAATCCCCCTTCTGGCTGGGCTCTGGGAACACAGCTAGCCACATGAGAAGTGGAGTGGGAGAGGGAGGGAAGGGGCTCAATGATTGATGGTTGTGTGGGGGGTGGGGGAAGCCAAACCAAAGGGCAATCATTGCCCTATCTCTTAGTCAATGAACCTGATGAGGTTTCAAGGTGAGCCTGCCTTGAAATGATTTACAGAATACTGGTGTTGAGTACTGGGGATGGAGTGGGGAAATCCAAAAGAGGTTTGGGGACATTTTCAAAACCATTGGTCTTTCAGAGGAAATTACTCAATAAAAACCAGGTTCTCTCACTGAATAGATCAATTTATGGCTCATAAGGTGGAAAAAAAATCTCAGACTTCCAGATTCTGGCTGGGGGTATCTCCTAAAGTTACCTCCCTTGGCAATGGTCCTGTGGATTTGGCTCTCCTGCACTGGGTACCCCTTTTTGGCTTTCTAAGACTCATATATTCTCTCTCTCTCTCTCTCTCTCTCTCTCTCTCTCTCTCTCTCTCTCTCTCTCTCTCTTTCTTTGTATGTGTCTTTCTCTCTGTTTCTTTCTCTCTCTGTCTCTCTCTGTGTGTATATGTTTTTCGCTTCTGTCTCTCTCTCTCTCTCTCTTCCCCACTTTTTTGAAAAATTCTTTCTCCTTTCATTGTCCCTGAATTTCTATCCTCCTCTCCCCCCAGCCTCCTATGCCTTTTTTTATTCTTTCTGCTCATACAAAATTCCTTTTCAGAGTTCCTTCTCTACTCCCCTCACCTCCTCTTCCATTGTCCATTGTGAGGGCACATGCTCACCTCTACTTGAAACCTCCCTCTCCCTTTTCACTTTGTGGCAGGCCCCAAAGGTGTCTGCATCTCTCTTTCTGCTGTCCAGGGTCTCTTTTCAAGCCTGCCTTTGACCTCTTGATTTCTCTCTCTCTCTCTTTCATCCTCCTGATACTTCTCTTTGGTTTCTCTCCTGGCCTTTCCTCTGCTGCCTCTGCTATCATTCATCCTGACTGGTCAGTGACACTATCACCTATTAACTGGACTTTTCTGCAGTTTTACTGCTAGTGGGGGCAGGGGGCAAGTAAAGAGGAGGCAGAGAAAGGCAGGCAATGCCACCTTCCTGGTGGGTACCCTAGGTGACCTTCTATTTCTGGGACAAAAAAAAGCCTCGCCTTTGCTTTCCCCTTCCCCATGGCTGCTGATGCCTAAAATTCTATCCAAGGGACAAAAGCCACCCGTATTCCACCTACAGAGGAAAGATTCAAAACAGCAAATGCTCCTAGGAGAGAAGCAGCAGGACCAAAAACATATTCCCACTAACGTGAAAACGCCTCCAATCAAGCAATTTCTGGAAGTAAATTGTATTAAAGTGAGCATCAAAGTTGGGAGGCCCCAGGAAAGGGCAGAAAACAGGGATGCAAACATCGGGCCCTTCAGAATTCTGCTTTTGAACCCCAGACAAGTAGAACTCTCCTCCCATCTGCACCTCCACCAAGCTTGTCTTGCCGGCTGGAAAGCCTCTGGCACCCTGGCTTTTCTGGAGGTCCAGTGTCACCCTCTTGTCTCAGGCTCCCTTGGGTCAAATTCAGACCTGTCATTGGGCTTCACTACCGGGAGGCCTCCAGATTGTTACTGGAACCGAAACTGGCTTTGGATGGATTTATGGGGATGAACTCACCCATGGTAAACTTGCCTTAGGTCTTTTTGGAGAAAGAATTTTTCCAGAGTGAAGGTATGAGAAGTCTCTGGTACAAACAGAAAGACATACGAACTGATGACTTCTAGTTTTTGCTGGGGGGTGGGAGGGGTGGATCATAAGGGCTGGGTATATTTGCTGGACTCCTGCTCCAAACGAATCATTGGCCCATTGCTAACTCACACAATTTCCCGCCAGAATCCTGTTTATGTTGGCACCTGGCGGGCGTATCACAAGCAGTTTGTGTGTTTGGGGTGTGCGCGGATGTGTGCGTGTATGTGAGGATACAGTATGGGCTATGAGCTGGAAACAATGTTTCATGCTCTTTTTACAGCTGTCGGGGCCAAGGAAACTGGAGACCAGTCTGCCCAGGATCAAGGAATTTGTGGCCCGGGGGCTGTTCCCTGTAGGCCCTGTGCTCACGGGCCCCACCCTGGTTCTGTCCAGACAATCTTCAGATTTGCTCACCCTGACCAAGGGGATGACCTCACAGACCATCTCCCATGCCCATATTCCACCCGGTTGGAAGTGAGGGTGCCTCGAGAGATCTGCCTGGGCAGGCATCTAGGGCTTCCCATGGTACCAGCCTCTCCCCCGCCTCCTCAGTGATCCCCCCCTCCCCTACCCCAACCCCTTCCCCAGGTCCAGAGGGCAGATCATCAGGAGAGCATGTGACAGAAGCGCTCCTCCCGTGGAAGCAGGGCAGCGGCATGTTCCTGTGGCTTGGCACTAAACTGAATCGCGTTTTTGTTCCTCCTTCAAAGTGTTTTGCAAAAACAAAAGACAGCTTTCATGGGGAGAGAAAACTGCCATTTTTTTCCACTGGGCTTGCTGTCCCCTCCCCTCCCCCCACCTCCTCCCACCCTTTTTGGGACTGGGATGTATTTCTTCGGAGTCAGGATTTTGGCCCATCGAACTGGACCGAGGTGCACTTGGGAGGAGCCCTGGAGTCAGAGGACCTGGGTTTGGGTTCTAGCTCGGCCACTTCCTACCTGTGACCATGGGCAGATCATTCCCTCTGGGCCTCCTTCCCTCCTCTGCAAAAGGAAGAGGGTTGCATTAGATGACTTCTAGAGTTTGGTCCAGCTCTAAATCGTGTCATAGTATAGTTTTACACCCTGGGGTGTCTCCCTGGGGTGTCTCCCTCGATTGGTAGTTTGAAGTTAGTTCTGAGAGGTATAGGTCCAGTCCTCATTTACTAAGCCTACATTTTGTGTTTGTGCACCTCCAGGTTAAGTCCATAATCATTCTCCTTTAGAAAGTGACTTGGCTCTGAAGAGGGGGAAGAGGCAGCAGGTAGATGAAGGGCATTTTCTTTTGTTTTCATACAGTTCTCTCTGTTTTCAAGTAAACTGACCTAATAAATCATGTTCTTTGGAATCAGAGGATCTGGGTTCACATTTTGACTCTGTGATTTCCTGCCTTTTGTGATTTTAGGAAAAGTCCCCATTTCCCTGGACATCAGTTTCCTTCTCAGTAAGATGCGGGAATTAAACTAGAGTGATCCGCAAAAAACTATGTTCCACGATTCTGTGAAATACTTCCACGGATATGTGAGGGGCAAGAGGGTTCAGTGGACTCAGAGTCCGAGAACCCTGGTTCAAATCTGGGCTTTGCTAATTATTGCCCATGTGACCTTGGGCAAACTGACTTCTCTGGGCCTCAGTTTACCTCCTATTTTTGAGACGCATTCTAATTCTAACTCTTAGGATCTTATGAGGAGAAAATGTCCTCACTCTTACTATGCGGTCTTACCTGGCTTTCGGTGTCCAACTCAAGTCCTTAGGGAACAAGTCCTTTCCTAGTTTAGGCTGAAGAGAAAGAGCTCCACCTGCCCCTGAGCACCCCTGACCAACCCAGTAAAACAGTTTGGTTAATAGCAAAATTCATGGGGTGGTACTTTCCACCTTCCAGTGCTTTCCAAGGCTATAAACCACATATTAGAACTATCTTCTTCTCTATTCCAAGTTTAGAGTGAAAAGTGACTCTGAGAGCGTAGAAAATTAGTCAAGCCAGTAGATTCCCATTCGTCCAGAATGACTTAGGAGTGGAGTCTTGTGGCTAACTGAATATTACAGCTTAACTGCTCTGGCCCATCGGGTATCAAGAAAGAGTGACAGATGGCAGGGGGGCATTCAGCTCATGCTTCACTTTCCAGCTAACCACCAGGACTCTAGGGCCCACCTAGGACAGGTATCCCACCAACTGCCCTGCTGTTATCCAACAGAAAGAGCAGCTATCTGGATTATCCCTCCAGAGACCCTGACTGCCCTTTCCTGGGGGAGTTAATTAAGCTTTGAGACTCTATCCTGGCTGTGTGAGCTCTCTCTCTGTCTCTCTGTCTGTCTGTCTCTGTCTCTCTCTCTGTCTCTCTCTCCCTCTCTGTCTCTCTCTTTTTCTGTGTATGTATGTCTCTGTGTCTGTCTATCTGTCTCTCTCTGTCACTCTCTCCTTTCTGTCTGTCTGTTTCCATATGTGTCTTTGTGTCTGTCTCTTCTCTCTCTCTCTGTATGCCCCTGTGTCTGTATGTCTGTTTCTCTGTCTGTCTCTATTTCTGTCTCTGTGTCTCTCCTGATAAGTGGGTAGATGAAAACTTGCTTCAACTCACTAAATTTTGCTGGCCCAAGACTGTGGTTCATCCACCTCCCCACTCCTGAGGCATCAAAGTATTTTACCATCTTCCCTGTGCCACTTCACACACATATTGTACCCCTAAGTCTTTCCCTTCCTCCTTCTTCACCCCCTGACTCCCTACCGCACATATTTCTTGCTCTTGCTCTTGCTCTGGGAAAAATAATCAATTCAATACTTTCATTACAATCAAGTCAATCTGTGCTACTAGAAAGGGCATGACAATCTATAGCCCCATGACCGCTCACCATCTTGCTCTGCTTATCGAGACTCAAATTCCCTTCCCTGGACACCACTGCATCATATGTGATGTATTTCCTTTACTAGAATGTAAGTGCTCTGAAGGTAGACACTATCTCATCCTTGCTTAACAAATCTCTCTCTCTCTCTCTCTCTCTCTCTCTCTCTCTCTCTCTCTCTCTCTCAGACTAGACCTATGATTTCATTGGTGGGATTGGGACGTACCAATGAAGACACTCCATCTATTAATACAGACTAGCATTTATTCTGCAAATTATAGCTTTAGAGAGCCTCCTGACATAGTTAATAAACGTTGACTAATAATTGATTACTATAACAATGGACTTGCAAGTCAAGTTTCTGTTCACATGTCCTTTCTTTCAGACTTCCTTTTTCCTATTGAGGGCACCGCCATCCTCTCGGTCCCTCAGGCTCAACACCTGGGTACCATTCTTGATTCTTTGACCTCCCTCAGCCCCTATATCCAGTCTGTTGCCAGTACCTCCCCCTCATCTCCTCTGAAACTGCCACCACTTGGATGCAGGCTCTCATCACCTCATGCCTTGACCATGGCAGTGACCTGCTGCTGGGCCTGCCTCTTCACTCTAATTCATCCTCCACTTGGCCAACAAAATGATTTTCCTAAAGCACAAGTCAGACCATATTAGCCTCCTACTCAGTAAACTCCAGTGGCTTCCTATCACCTCCAGGATCAAATATAAATTCATCTGGTAGGCCTTTGAACCCTTTCATGGACTAGCCTCCTCCTGCCTTTCCAGTCTTTTCATACCTTACTCCACTTGATTTGCTCTACTATCCAGAGACCCTGAGACAATACACCCCATCCCTTGACTCTGGGAATTTTCACTGGCTGTCCTTTCTGCAGAGACTGTTCTCCCTCATCTCTGCCTCCTGCCTTCTCTGGCTAAAGTCTCACCTTCTACCAGAAGCCTTCCCTGATTTCCCTTTATGCCAGTGTCTTCTCTCTGATGACTCCTGTAGATGACTTGTGTGCATGTTGTCTCCAGAGTTACAGCATGAGCTCCTCAAGGGCAAGAGGCTTCTTTTGCCTTTCTTTGCTTCCCCAGCATTCACGGCAGTGCCTGCTCAATAGGAGGATCTTAATCAAGGTTTGTTAACTGGCTGACTATGCAAGTCACTTCTCCTTTCTGGATCACAGCTCAAACCATCAGTAACATGAATGTGTTGCACGAGACAGTAAGATCTGTGATTCTGGGCCTGAGCTGATGCCCACAAAATATTAAGTGAACAAGGAGAAGGCCTCTAATTTTTTGGATACATGGAAACCCTATCAAGGATTCATATTGGATTTGATGATCTCTAAGCTTCTAAGATGAGATTCTATTGACAAGTCATGGATGTGACTCACAGAGGATGAGAAGGTAGAGGATTCTAATTCATACTCATATAGAATCATATAGAGTTCAATCATGTATCTATTTATCAATTCTTCGAGCACAGAAGCTCATAGTTCATTTGAGTTGAAAGAGAACTTGGAAATCATGACCTAGTCCAATTCCTTTCTTTAAGAGATAGGAGAATGCAAGCCAAAGAACTGAAGAGACTAGTTCAAGGTCACCAACTATGTATTAGTTAGTGATACAGTCAGGATTCAAACCCAGTTCCCCTGATTCTCATCATAGTACCTGTTCTAGCATACTCCTGTGTACCTTTTCATTATAAATGCAGTAAAATACAATAATCAGCTAAGTGATACAGTGGGTGGATTGCCAGGCTTAGAAATTGGAGAACGTGAGTTCAAATCTAGCCTAGGATATTTACTAGTTGCATAACCCTGGGCAAGTCACTTAACCCTGTTGGTCTCAGTTTCCCCATCTGTAAAATGAGCTGAAGAAGGAAATGGCAAATCAGTCCAACATCCTTGCCAAGAAAACCCCAAATAGGGTCTTGAAGAATTGGACATAACAAATTGACAAAACAATGAACACTGTAACTATACTAAATAGAGTTTGGTAATTTTTTTACCCTTGAGGATTCAGAAGGAAATCAGGAAAATTCTTCATCCCAAATATTCCTCCCTATTGCATGATTCTGGAAATTATCTTTCAGATATGGATTGTACTAAATGTCCTCTGAGGTCCTTGAGATTCTGTGGTTCTGTGCAGAAGGCATAACATATTGTCCTTAATCTGTGCCAACCCAGAAATACCCTGGGCATTCCTTTAAAAAACAACAATCCCTTATGAGTAGTAGTTTGTAGGAGCAAGGATTTGTAGCTGAAAAAGACTTTCGAGAACATCCATCCACCCCAACATTCTACATCGGAGGGAAAGGAGATCCAGAGAATTTAAGTCACTTGCCCAAGGTTACATATAATTATGACATGAATAGCTGAGGGGAAGGGGGAGAGAAAGGAAGTGTGGTTTTCTGACTCCAAATTTGATACTCTTTCCTTATAATTTACTGCTATCATTTGAAGAATTTCAAAACAGGATTCTGTTGATTTCTGTTTTTTAGTAATCTATGTAGGTCAGCTATGTGGCACAGTGAATAGAGTTCCAGACCTGGATTCAGGAGGACTCGTCTTCCTGAGTTCAAATCTGGCTTCAGACACTCACTGGTTGTGTGACCCTGGGCAAGTCACTTAACTCTATTTGCCTCAGTTTCATCATCTGTAAATGAACTGGAGAGGGAAATGGCAAACCACTCCAGAATCTTTGGCCAAAAAAATTCTCAGATGGGGTTACAAAGAGTTAGACATGACTGAAACAACTGAACAACCACAAAATAAAACATTTATATACTATTTCATGGAAGTTTATCATCCTTAGAGGCAATAGAACGAAGAGACCTTTGCTCTGGAAGTCAAAAGACCTGGCTTCTGACCTTCTATAAGTTGTTTCCTTTCTCCCAGGCCTCAGTTTCCTCATCAGTAAAACAAGTGAAGCTGGGCATGATGGTTATCCCAGTTATTGGGGAAACTGAGGCCTTGATCTCTTTATCATGAGAGCTCCGAGTTGCAGTGGAGTTATGCTGATCAGGTATCTGAATTACTTTGGTATCAAGGGAAGCCCTTAAGTTGGGGTGGGAGTGGGAGGCACAAGGTTGCCTAAGAAAGCGTGAACTGGCCCAGGTTGGAAACCATGCAGATCAAAGCTCCCATGCCAATTACCTTTATACTTCCAAGCTGGGTGAGATGGAGAGACAGTCTTAAATAAAATCAATTAAAATGAGCGAGTTGAACAAGAACATGTCTAAGGTCCTTTCCACTTATAAAATTCTGTGATTATGGTTCACATTTGGAGATTATATTGTTCTGTTAAAAACAGTGTGATGTAGTTTACTCACACCAAAAACCACCTCACTGATTTCCTGCACAACAGCGGCCAAACCTCTTACCTCTCTTCCACTCCCCTCCTTCCCCTCCCCTTTGTTTTCTCAGTTGCAAAATGGGTCTGAGAATATTGCTCTCCTGCAGGGCTGTGCTGAGGTGTAAGTAATCAGTTAAAATGATTAGGAGGAGCTGTGCAAAAGTGAGGTGTGCAGAATACAAAGGTGAGAGGCCCAGGTGGGCCATGACAGGTGTTTCAGAGATGAGGAGCTGGACAGATGGAGGGCAGGCTTTCCAGGAATATCACTGCCCAATAGGAAATATGGTCAGGATTTGGATCTCATGTCTTTTAAAAACAATGCAACCAGCAGTTATTAGTTTTTAGCTAAATGTTCCAATTGTCCATTATTTCATTCAATATATTAAGTCGCTACTTATGGTGCAGGATGGTTGCTAGGCAAAAACTTTACTTAAACCTTAAAGCATTATAAAGAACACACACATTATATATAAAGTGCTTTGTAAACTGTAAAGCACTATATAAATATTAGCTGTTATTAAAAGGGTCTATCACAGAAGGTAACGTAAGAGTGTGCTGGTAAATATTTAACAACCTGGTCTCTGAAAAAAAATGTACACATGATATACTTTTAAATTGATTCCGTATTATTAATATATTTCATCACTTTCTTAAGTCTAAAAATCACTAAAACAATAACTCAAGGCTTGATTTGTAGCATTTGCTGATTTCTGAAATTTAAGTATTCACACTAAGAAATTAACATTTGACTCTCATGAGCACGTATGAGCTTATTACAGTGCCTGGCACACAGTAGGGATTTAATATGTTTATTGACTGACTAAATTTGTTCTAGCACATCACCACTATATAACAGATATTATGTGGATAATACATGTCATAAGAGTTCAAGGAGAGGCATTGCTTCTCTCTTTCTAATGATAGTATGACCATCTTTCCAGGCACCCAGGAATGTAATTTCAGAAAGAATCTCGGGACTTTGCTGAAAAAAACAGATTGCATAAATCCTCTGTGAATGAATGTTCATTCTAAGGTGGCTTTCTTTGTCAACTGAAAGACCTCATGAGGTGTTGTTTTGCTGAAATAAGTTTTAGAACCAAAGAAATATAAAACAAAATTCTATGTATGGTCTGAGAGGTAAGATGATAAATGGAGAGTTGGAGAAGACTTCAGGAAAAAGGTGGTGTTTGAGTTTGACCTAAAGGTTGGTTAGGAATACAATAGGCAGTGTGTGTGTGTGTGTGTGTGTGTGTGTGTGTGTGTGTGTGTGTGTGCTGGGGGCATTTCAGGCATAAGGAACACCATGCTCAAAGAAGGCAGGAAAGTATAGGATATATTCTGGGGTATTGGCTAGAACATAGGGTACATGGAGTGATTAACAAAACATTTAAACTAGAAAGAAGGCTTAGTGGAAGACTATGAATGACCTTGAATCCCCAAAAGGGGAATTTGAACTTCAATCCATAAGCAGTAGGGACCCACTGAAGACTCTTGAATGGAAAAGTGCAGTGATCAGATCTATGTAGAAGAAATTTTATTCTGACAGTGATATACAGGCTAGCTGGGAAGGGGAAGAAAACAAAGGTAGAAGCATTTTGGGGGTAGAGAAGATAAGTGTTATGAATCTGGAGAGAGAGAGCACACTATGGGTTGTAGTCACTGGAGAAAAAAACGTCATGTAGGAAGAATGCTTGACTTCAGTCTTTGAGGATGAGTCAGATAGAGTGTAGTTCAAATAGTGTGTTGAGTAAATAGTGGAGTCTCTTGGAATAGAAGGTTTTGTGGTGACCAGATAGAGTTCCAGTTCTGGAGTCTGGAAGACACTTCTTTCTGAGTTCAAATCTAGCCTCAGACACTTGCTAGCGGTATGACCCTGGGTAAGTCATTTAACTCTCTCAGTTTTCTCACCTGTAAAATGAGCTGGAGAAGAAAATGGCAACCACTCTGGTATCTTTGCCAAGGAAACCCAAATGGGGTGACAGAATCAAACAGGACTGAAAACAACTAAGCAGTAACAACAGCTGGAAAATAAGATTGGATAGGTATTTCTCAGGCAGATTTTGGAGGATCTTGAATGACAATATTATTTTAGAATGTTTATACCTGTGGATGGATCAAGACAGGATTAATCACTGAAATAAACTGAATGATTAGTTACCTGGATGGTGGGATCTAAAAGCTGCCTCTCACTAACCAAATCCCTTAAGGTGTTTGAAATTCCCTCCATTGTCACTTCTTAAGGTTAAGACATCTGAAGCCCCAATTAAAGTGCACTGCCTAAGAGGAGTGTAAGGGTGGAGTCATTGAGCAAATCAATCAAATCACCCTATCCCACCAAAGTAACTGATATAAGCTATGCCCAGATATAGCTGTCAGGTAAGAACACAACTCATTATTTGCTAGGTGTGAACAAGACAGAGACACATTCCTAGGAGCAACAGGAAGTCTGTTGGGATGCGTTGAGGGACTTGGTGACACCCTCTGAAGCCTGTAAAAACCAAGGAGCTGGTTGGAAATAAAGATTTAAGTGTCAATGGAAGGGAGAGAGAATTTGAACTAAACCCTTAGGAAAGAATTGAATGTGGAGGGAAGGCAGAGCCCTGGGCCTCAGCCTCCATCTGTCTCCTTTTCCTCTCCCCTATTTTGGCCAAAGGAGCCTTGTGAACTTATAAGGGTCCAAAGTGTTTTGGATTTCCCATCTTCCCATCATTATCCCACCCACATCCCTTCAGTGTCCCTGCAATAGCAGTGACTGCATTGAGAGCCAAAAGCCAAACTGGGATTCAAATTTAAGACTCTGCCAAACCTCAGTAGAAAAGTGAAAGCATACCCAAGGGGGATATCTTGAAGACCCCAGCACCAGATTTCCAGGAGCTGTGTGTTATCCCTTCATGAGTTCTCACAGTTTCAACTCTTGTAGTGAACTTGATATATACTTTGGGGAGAGTGTGTCACAGATTTTAGGGGGATGTTTTGCACCAATAAATATTCCTTTCTAAAAGTTAATTGTGGGGAGGAGCCAAGATGGCGGAGTAGAAAAACTCACGTATGCTACCTCCGAATCCACAGCCCGTAAATTTCCTGTAAAAAGAACTCCCCACAAATTCTGGAGTACTGCAAGCTGCGCAACAATGCAGTGGAAGAGAGTTCTGTTCCAGAGAGCCCTGGAAAGTCATCCCCAGGGGTCCATTGCACTCCAGACAGCGGAGCCCACCTCTGCGCTGCCCTGGCCATGCGGCCCCAGAGGAGCAGATCCGAGCAGGCTTCAGGGATGGAATCTCCAGCGGCTGCGAAGGTCCCTCCACCCACAGGCGCTCCAGGTCAGTGAGAGAGATTTCTGGGCTGGTCGAAAGGGGAGCGGGGTGTCTCTGTGACTCGGGCCCCCTGGGGAGACAGTGGCAGAGGCAGTGGCAGAGGCAGCTGCAGCCCGGGACTCCCCAAGCAGACAGGAGCTCCATTACCGAAGGTCTCTGCATAAACCCACTGAGGGAACTGAGCCTGGGAGGTGGCCCTGCCCCCACCCCAGCACCAGAACTTAAGCTCACATTGAATAACAGCCACTCCCGCCATGGAAAGCTGGGAAGCAGCATTTGAATCTCAGGCCCCAAGCACTAGCTGGACAGATCTAGGCAGGGGTGGACAGGAATCTCAGAAGTCAAGTAACTGGCTGGGAAAATGCCCAGAAAAAGGAAAAAAAATAAGACCATAGAGAGCTACTTTCTTGGGGAACAGATGTTCCTTCCTCCTTTCATTTCTGATGAGGAAGTACAATGCTTACCATCAGGGAAAGACATGGAGGTCGGGGCCTCTCTATCCCAGACATCCGAAGTGGATGTCTGGTGGCATCAGGCCATGGAAGAGCTCAAAAAGGATTTTGAAAAGCAAGTTAGACAGGTGGAGGAAAAGCTGGGAAGAGAAATGAGAGAGATGCAAGAAAAGTATGAAAAACGGGTCAATACCTTGGTAAAGGAGATCCAAAAAAAGGCTGAAGAAAATAACACCTTGAAAAATAGGCTCACTCAATTGGCAAAAGAGGTTCAAAAAGCCAATGAGGAGAAGAATGCTTGCAAAAGCAAAATTAGCCAAATGGAAAAAGAGGTTCAAAACCTCACTGAAGAAAATAGTTCTCTCAAGATTAGAATGGAACAGATGGAGTCTAATGACTTTCTGAGAAACCAAGAAATCATAAAACAAAACCAAAAGAATGAAAAAATGGAAGAGAATGTGAAATATCTCATGGGAAAAACAACTGACCTGGAAAATAGATCCAGGAGAGACAATTTAAAAATTATGGGACTACCTGAAAGTCATGATCAAAAAAAAGAGCCTATGCATCATATTTCATGAAATTATCAAGGAAAACTGCCCTGATATTCTACAACCAGAGGGCAAAATAAGTATTGAAGGAATCAGTCTATCACCGCCTGAAAGAGATCCAAAAAGAGAAACTCCTAGGAACATTGTGGCCAAATTCCAGAACTCCCAGCTCAAAGAGAAAATCTTGCAAGCAGCTAGAAAGAAACAATTCCAGCATTGTGGAAATACAATCAGGATAACACAAGATCTAGCAGCTTCTACATTAAGGGATCAAAGGGCGTGGAATAGGATATTCCAGAAGTCAAAGGAACTAGGACTCAAACCAAGAATCACCTACCCCGCAAAACTGAGTATAATACTTCAGGGGAAAATATGGTCTTTCAATGAAACAGAGGACTTTCAAGCATTCTTGATGAGAAGACCAGAGCTGAAAAGAAAATTTGACTTCCAAACACAAGAATGAGAAGAAGCATGAAAAAGTAAACAGCAAAGAGAAGTCATAAGGGACTTACCAAAGATGAATTGTTTACATTCCTACATGGAAAGACAATATTTGTACCCCTTAAAACGTTTCAGTATCTGGGTAGTTGGTGGGACCACACACAGATGTACACACACACACACACACTCACACACACATGTACATGCGTGCACGCACACACACATACACACATGCACACACACACAGAGACAGAGAGCACAGAGTGAATTGAATAGGATGGGACCATATCTTAAAAGAAATTAAAGTAAATGGTGAAAGAGAAATGTAGTGGGAAGACAGAGGGTGAAATGGAATGGGGTAAATTATATCTCATTCAAGAGGCAAGCAGGAGACTTTTTAGTGGAGGGAAAAATAGGAGAGCTGAGAAAAAAACCATGAAGTTTACCCTCATCACATTCGACTAAAGGAAGGAGTAAAATGCATGCTCATTTTGGTATGAAAACCTATCTTACAGTACAGGAAAGTGGGGGAGAAGGAGATAAGCAGGGAGGGAGGGATGATGGAAGGGAGGGCAATGGGAGAAGGGAGCAATTTGAAGTCAACACTCAGGGAGGGACAGGATCAAAAGACAGAATAGAAACAATGGGGGGCAGAACAGGATGGAGGGAAATACAGTTAGTCTTATACAACATGACTATTATCGACGTCATTTGCAAAAGTACACAGATATGGCCTATATTGAATTGCCTGCCTTCCCAAAGGGAATGGGTGGGGAGGGAGGGATGGGGAGAATTCGGAACTCAAAGTTTTAGGAACAACTGTTGAGTATTGTTCTTGCTACTAGGAAACAAGAAATACAATTAATGGGGAATAGAAAGTCATCTGGCCCTACAGGACAAAAGAGAAGATGGGGACAAGAGAAGGGAGGGATGATAGAAGAGAGGGCAGATTGGTGATAGGGAAAATTAGAATGCTTGGTGTATTGGGGTGGGGGGAGGGGACAAATAGGGAGAAAATTTGGAACCCCAAACTCTGTGAAAATGAATGTAAAAAGTTAAATAAATAAATTTATATTTGAAAAAAAGGTTAATTGGTTAACTGATTAATTTACATTAACTTAGAAGTTAATATTAACTTATTATCTGATATTAACTTATAATCATAATGAGAAGCACACTAGTTGGGGCTTATGAAGCATTCCTAACCCTCAGCACTACCCCTAGAACCCTGAAGCAGTACTAGCTGTAATACCCTGGATTAGCATAGGGAGTTGGGAGGGCAGCCCTAGAGCATTTGCTAGGAGTAATGGGCATCCCTTTATATCCCTTTATATATAATAAGGCATCCCTTAACAAAATTAATGTCAAAAAGTAGACTCTGAGGGAATGAGCCACTGGGAAGGTTCTTGTTGTTCATCCGTTCATTTTCAAAGAGATCCAATGACATCTTGAGACAATGTCTCCACTTGTGTGGGAATTGCATTTAAGTGAGGTGGACTGCACAAAGTCACTATTAGCCTTACCCTCTCTTCTTGAGTCACCAAAGACTAGTGGCAAGACAGAAGTCAGGACAATGCAGCAGATGACCTTGACATCTGTGATGCCTGACCTTAAGCACTCCACAGCACCTGCTTCAGCTGTCTCATGGCCATTGGAAGAAATTGTCCTCATCCACACATTCTGTTGGGGAAAGTCTTGAAGTGTTTAAGGTACGTTCTCCTAACTCACTAGATGAGAGATTTGAAGCCTGTCTGTTACCCTCAAACTGGCATAACCCATCTGCCAACATAGTTTTGCCAGATTTGGCCACTGCATAAACTATAGGACCGGTAAATTGTAATGAGAGCAAGAAATTATCAGAATTTGGATCATAGAGATGTTGCTAGAAGAGGGCTGGTATAGGTAGAAGTTATGGGTGTGTGTGTGGTGGGGTAGTCTCAGACAACCTGTGCTATTATGACAGCATGGGGTGCAGTGGGGAGAGAGAGGAGGGATACAGTGATTAGGTAGAAGCACCAAGGACAAAGCACCTTGCCAAGGGCTAGCTGTTTGGGGGTGAGGGGTAGAATAGTGGAATGATGGGTAGGTAGGCAGGTGTGCATGAATGCATTCATCTGTATGTGAATTTCCACACATAGTTTGGTGCTTCCTCCTTCATTCATTAGCAGCAAATACACATCAGAAACTATTCATATCTTCAAATTGTGGAGGCAGGAGCTATGGGGTCTAATCCTATGGGGTGAATCTCTGTGTGGTCTCTGGAAGAAGCCAACTTTATTAATCTGAACCTCAGAGACTCTACCTTTGAACAGGAGAAACTTTTCCTGGCAGCCTCATCACTAAATTGGAAAGATTTGTGAAATGAGAATGTTGTTTACAATTCTTCAAAAGAAACAGGTTGCATACATTTGAATACTTCATGCAACATACTTCTAGAGGATCAAAGCATTTGATGAGACCTCCAATTAGATTTCACCTCAAACCTGGGATATAGTAGCAGAGAAAAAGTCTTCTGGCTTTTTTCCCTCCTTTTACAGTAGTAGAAAGAAGGGTTCGAAGACCTGGTTTTGCCACTTGCCAGCTGAATACCTTGGTCAAGTCACTTCCTTATTATTTCTTTACCTGTAACATAAAAAGAATTAGATTAGGAAATCTCTAAGGTTCCTTCCCGCTCTAAAACTGTGAGCTGATGAAACTGCAGATAGCTCCCAGATCACTCAATACATCAGAACTGGGAAAATTCAGGTCAATTCATTAAACACATGAAGTGCCTATGATATGAGAACACAGTTGAGTTCTGGACCTGAGATCTCCTCACTCAGGTAATTGCCAGATTCTTAAGTAAACTATTTTTTTTGGTAAAGGTAGGATCATCAGAAGCAAAAGTTTGAGTTGAGCTAAATCTGCCTCTACTTTCCCCTCGCCTCTTCTTTTTTTTTTATTTTATCTTTTCAAAATTTATTTATTTATTTGACTTTTTACATTCATTTTCACAAAATATTGGGTTCCAACTTTTTTCCCCCTTTTATCCCCTCCCCCCACCCCAATACCCCAAGCAATCTAATTTTCCCTATCTCCAATCTGCCCTCTCTTCTGTCATCCCTCCCTTCTCTTGTCTCCATCTTCTCTTTTCTCCTGTAGGGCCAGATGACTTTCTATTCCTCATTAACTGTATGTCTTCTTTTCTAGTAGCAACACAAAACTAAACAGTTGTTCCTACAACTTTGAGTTCCAAATTCTCCCCATCCCTCCCTCCCCACCCATTCCCTTTGGGAAGGCAGGCAATTCAATATAGGCCATATCTGTGTAGTTTTGCAAATGACTTCCCTGATAGTCGTGTTGTGTAAGACTAACTGAATTACCCTCCATCCTATCCTGCCCCTCATTGTTTCTCTTCTGTCTTTTGATCCTGTCCCCTCCCCAAGTGTTGACTTCAAATTGCTCCCTCCTCCCTTTGCCCTCCCTTCCATCATCCCCCCCCGCTTATCTCCTTCTCCCCCACTTTGCTATACTGTAAGATACGTTTTCATACCAAAATGAGTGTGCATTTTATTCCTTCCTTTAGTCAAATATGATGAGGGTAAACTTCTTGGTTTTTTTTTCTCAGCTCTCCTCTTTTTCCCTCCACTAAACAGTCTCCTACTTGCCTCTTAAATGACATATAATTATCCCATTCCATTTCACCCTCTTACCTCCCACTACATTTCTCTCTCAGCATTTACCGTAATTTCTTTTAAGATATGGTCCCATCCTATTCAATTCAATCTGTGCTCTCTGTCTCTTTATGTGTGTGCATGTGTGTATGTGTGTGTGCATGCATGCATGCGTGTACATGTGTGTGTGTGATCCCACCAACTACCCAGATACTGAAAAGTTTTAAGAGTTACAAATATTGTCTTTCCATATGGGAATGTAAACAGTTCACTTCTGGTAAGTCCCTTAAGACTTCTCTTTGCTGTTTACTTTTTCATGCTTCTTCTCATTCCTGTGTTTGGAAGTCAAATTTTCTTTTCAGCTCTGGTCTTTTCATCAAGAATGATTGAAAGTCCTCTGTTTCATTGAAAGACCATATTTTCCCCTGAAGTATTATACTCAGTTTAGCTGGGTAGG